>JAMPIV010001242.1:672500-1272500 GCA_024509875.1 Oreohelix idahoensis | reverse complement strand
GCCTCTCTTCGCCCAATCTGAGGTGGTGCCGTAAATAGCATCGCCACTTAGTGCGATCGGCAGCTTCATCCTCCCATGTTGCTGGATCCATGTCCAGTGCTCTCATATCTCTCTTGCACACATCTGTGAACCTCAGCTGTGGTCGCCCAACTGCTCTCTTGCCATCTGCCAATTGTCCGTAGAGGATATCTTTTGGGATGCGACCATCTTCCATGCGGCGAACATGGCCAAGCCAGCGAAGTCTGCGCTGTCTAAGAAGCGTATACATACTTTGAAGGCCAGCACGTGACAACACCTCGACATTTGTCACTTTATCTTTCCACGAGATGCCGAGGATGCGGCGTAGACACCGCAAATGGAAGGTATTGAGCCTTCTTTCTTGCTTAGCATAGGTCGTCCAGGTCTCGCTACCATATAGGAGTGTGCTGGTGACGCAGGCATTATATACCGCAGCTTTGGTCTTCATTGTGAGTTTAGAGTTTCCCCAAACACGCGATGATTGGCGGGCAAAGGTAGCTGCAGCTTTGCCAATGCGGCTGTCGATTTCTGTATCCAGTGAGAGTTTGTCATTGATGGTAGACCCTAGGTATGTGAAGTGGTGCACTGTGACGTACGTCTAAGTATGACAAATGAATTTCCCTGACTCGATGGATGATAACAGAATATTGGCCTCTCATAACTTTAGAACCCCTGATCATCTGTTGTAACTTTTACCGGCATGCAACATTTCCACGAGAACCTTACACGCTGGATCATTAATATGTAGCCTGCTATCTTATGTGAACGTTTGAGATCGCATGGCCTTTGATGGGAGGTTAAATCCCGCCCACAACCATTTCTGAGAACGATTTATAGCAATCTTTTCCTTAACGTCGGCCCAAAAAAAGGACGGGCCACAGACTCACTCCTGTTTCTAGAGCAATAACAGCAGATCATTTTCTTACCTGGCTGTCACCCCGCCTGGTGGGAGTTGCCAAAGCTCTCAGAACAGCGGTACCATCAAAGAACAGGCTGATCTTCAGAATTCAACGTGGAGCGGCCGCGATCTAAAGAATCAGGAACTTTCAGCTCACAGAGTTAGCTTCTCGGGAAATTTTCGCACTCTTATGCGAGCAGCCTGAGACGGAAGGAAATCGGTAGACCGGGGGAAACGAAGGAATCGCCACGGTTAACACCACGGCGAGGTATCTCGAATTTTGCTCAAGTTCAAGAAAGGTGCGAAAATTTAACACGCCCCATTCAAGTTACATTCGAGAAGTATAAATAGAGAACTCCGATAAACTGCATTTTATCGTTCGCTCTGACAGAATCCTAGTTGCACTAGCATAGTCGGATTCCTGCTGGATTTCATCTACCTTCGTGACTATTGGAGTGTATTCTTTCTGTGCAGACGGTAATTTATACATTAGCTTCGAGTGATCAGTGGTCGAGTTATTTCAATTGATTTCAATGGATTGTGGTGTAAATTTAACCTTATTAAATAAACCCATTTTCAAAGTTCTAGTGCAAACTAATGTTACAGCTAAAAGTATTTCCTAATACAATTGACGCGTAAATTTATTTTGCAGACGTTAAAGAGAATTATAACTTTAATACAGTTTAGTTCTGTATAGATAGATGTGCTTTTAATTGTTTTAACTCACGGGAAGTTTTCCTGATTTGTTAATTGACGACGCTAATAAGTAAATAGGCTAACTGTAATTTATCGCGTCAGATTATAATATGATTTGTAATGCATTTCTTGTTTTGATTATCTTTCATTCAGAACGATCATTCAACCTGCATCCCAGCAATTATTAATTATATACAGAGTTCTGCCAAACTCAATTTGATAACTCCAGTAACATATGAACTTTTTAAAGCTAAACTTGTGGCGACCTGTAATGGGCCCCGCTCCTCTGAACGTAACTGAGAAAAAAGCCATTCAAGAAACACTTTAAAAATACTAGTTCATATAGAGTCCTTAAAGAAAACTGGAAGCAGAACATATTTTATTCACTGCCCCTATTTGTGAAGAAAAAACATCGATCTACCTGAACACTGTCTGTCACGTATATTCAGTGGATTTTCCCCCCCCCCCCCCCCCCGAAGAAGAACTTACCTCAGTGTTTTCTTAACTTGTGACATTACGGAAAAAGGAAGTTATCTCCACCAGCTGTGCCAATTTTAGGAACCACACCATACCTCACGCTTAGCCAAGTGCCTGTGCCTTTCTTTAGGAACTTTATCTAATAAACAAACAGTACCGTTAAACTTCAACGTCCAGCGATTTCGGGACACTTTGTTAACTTCAACAACCCGCAAAATCTGGGGCTGTACACGGAAGAAATTACTTTTACCTAAGCCAAGGTTTAGTGCTGTTTTTTGATGTATTTCCTATGAAGTGCCAGAATTCACCTTTCGGTAAGTCTGCGTGTGTGTTTGTGGGGATGGCCAGCCCTAGTGTGTTTTTTTGAATGAAAGGAGATTTATCTTTTCTTTACCCTTTTAATTAGTTCGACCTTGTACTAAGGTGCATTATATTCCTTGTACGGGATCTCTCCTAGCGGGATTGGGTAACTGTGTTCATTCCCCCTCCCGTAAAATTTGTTGATTTAAAGGGAGACAATTGAGAACCCTAGCTTTTCCTCTACACCCCCCCTTTTTTCTGTAACCCCTTGCCTCAGAGTAATAAATTTACCAGTGGGTTAAATTGCCTATCTCTGATCCCCCCCCCCCCCCTTCTTGTCTTTGGGACCGGGTTTTGTCTGTTAGTAAATATAAACGGGAAACGGTGGATGGGATATTTCTCCTCAAACCCCCCCCTTCCCTTATCATATTTGTATTCTGTAACCTTTGATTTTTGACTGTAAATGTACAATTATGTGTGAGTCCTTTATGATAATAAAGGTATTAATATTTATTTGTGTTGGTTGTCGGTTGGCCTAAAACTCCAAACATTTCCATCTGTGTAGGTTGTATTCATGTACGTTGAGCGACAGAATCACCAAATCGGTGAGCGCGTTGAGCGACTGGAACTGACAAACAATTGTTTGTGCAGAAGAGAGATAGGAGTAGTCTGTGAGAAAACAGATATTGTCGTAATAAGAGACTGTCCTTGCTCCTTCCCAGCGCTTGTGAATCTACTACCTCATTCTCCTAAATCCTTATTCTCACAGAGCCTTCAATATCACTTTACACTCTAAAGGGACCAATATTCATCAGCACCCTCTCAGATAAAAATTACGACAATATATGGTTAGCTCGTTCGAGATTCTGAACTTAGTTAAAATAGAGTGTGGTTGATTGTCTTTGTGAAGTAGGGTATAATCTTTAAAAGTATTACTTCCCCTAGACCAAGCCGTTCAGTATTTTGGGCCAACCACACAATAATTAAGACAGGTTTGTTTTTCCACAGGAACAGGCAGTTAGTGATAATAAAAGATTGTCACATTTGTATTCTCTGGCAGAGGGAATTGAAAATTTTTGGTTATATAATTGCTGGGACTGCGTGATTGTTTTACAATCACTAAAGGTTATGAAGCGTTTGAGTTGAGCTAAGCTAAAGACGGATTGTTCTGATTTTTAAAAATTAAGTTAACTACGTCTCATCTCAAAAATTGTCTTCAGGGACGGAGTTTGTTGTTAGAGAATTAACATTTTCTGGGAAAATTTTTTTTTTCCTTTTAAATTGTTTAATATAAATTTTTCTCTACTGTTAGTAAGAGTAGATTCTTTTCTAGTGTAACTTACCATTTAATTGGCATAGTTGCTTGCGTTACGAGTCTTAAGTGACAATAATAGCGGCGATAAGTTAACACACGAGGTCATTCAGTAATTTTTTTTTACTTTGTTTTTCTCGTAGCGGCTTTGAGTTTTTCCCCTTCTTGTTCCATCTTACTATTCTCTAGTCTTAGAAGCATCCAGTTCTTTGACAATGGCTGAGAGAATTAGGATAAGATCCATTTTGAGACAGGAAGCGAAAGACTCAGGATTAGACACAGAAGCCGCGAATCTGTTTATCAACCAGGAACTGCAAAGGTATGACGCGGAGGAAGAGAGGGCAGAAGCTAGGAAGAAAGAAGCGGACGATCGTCAATTGGAGCAGAAGAAAATTGAGGCAGAGATGGACGCCCGCAGGGAAAGAGAGAGAGAGACAAGGAAAGACAGCATGAATTAGCGCTCAAGGCTTTAGAGAGTCGGAGTGCCTCTACTTCAAATAATGGAGAGCCGTCTTCGCCCCAGTCTCAAACAATGGATCTCTCCAGCACTCAGTCTGCCCAATTAACTGCGATGTCTTTTGCTTTAGAGTCTTTTCCTAGCCCTAACGAAAAAATTGACAGCTACCTAGAAAAATTCGAAAGGCTCGCAAATCTGTATGGGTTAGAGAGTTCCCGCTGGGCACTTAAACTCTCAACGTCACTAAAAGCGAATGCTTATGACGTATACACAAAGCTGGGACCGAACCAACATGATTACGACATGCTTAAGAAGGCCTTGCTAGAGCGGTTCGAAATGACCGCCCGAAAATTTCTGCAAATGTTCAGAAACAGCCGAAAAGAGAGCACGGAAACATTCCCCCAATTCTCTTCACGTCTCACGGGCTATTTGACAAAGTGCATTGAATTATCTGACCTACCTCTTACATATGAGGGACTACTTGAACTTGTTCTTGTGGAACAGATAAAGGCAACTTTGTCAAACGAAACCCGTAGATTTTTGGCTGAACAGGGCGCAGTCAGGCTTGAGGACATACTCAATAAGGCCGAACGCTATACCAATGCAATGGCCGAACTTCCCAGCACTAAACGTAAACCCACAGATGAGCCATCTCGTAAACAAAATCTAGAGCAGTCATCCTATTCCTCTAATTCCTCTCAGAATTATAACCAACGAGAAAATAATACCCAGAGACCTCCCCAGGAAAAATCGAAATTCTACAAAACCCGATACCCCCCCAACAACAATTCTGATCAACCCACCAAGCCTACGTGGCAGCGCGGCCACCAAGGTCAAGGAAAAGGGAAGACCCCTACACCAGGAACGTCTGATCAGGGCAAACAAACCGGTTCAAACCGCGTTGGATGTTTGCATACAGCCTCGAAAGGTAGAGTCAATGTCAGTGATTCTCAACCTGAGGGGGACCGACCCTCAACTCGAGGAACTGTAATTTTGAATGGTACCTCAACCACTTGTCTCTTTGACACTGGATTAAGTTTTAGTTGTATTGTTGCTAGACACCTAGTCAAACCAGGTCAGGAGACAGAGGAAACCGTCAAACTTAGTGGAGTTTTCAGGAGTGATGCACCCAGGACGCTTCCTATCGCACTGGTAGAAATACACTCTGACTTTGTCAGAGGAGTTATAAAAGCGGCCATTATGGATGATCCTATCTACCCAGTTATCCTGGGATGTAGATATGTGTTTATTGGGAGACCAAAGGAGCCGATTGTGGCAGCGGTAACCACAAGAGGGCAAGCCAAGAAGGAGAGGGAGCCTGCGCCAAATTTGTTGCCGAACGAACTGAAGGAGGCGCAACAAAAGGACCCTACTCTGGAGCTCTGCTTTAAAAAACTGCCCATGGCTAAGGACCCCAGACACAACGGAGACATCTTTTCTAAGGATGGCGTATTGTATCGTAGAACGGGCAACCCGGACACGGGGAATAACCAGCTCCTAGTACCGACGCAGTACCGAAGCCAGATCTTAGAGATGGGGCACTCTCTTCCCTTTAGCGGACATATGGGACAAAACGCCACTATTCAGCGAATAAAAACCCACTATTGGTGGCCAGGAATGAACTCTGACATTGTCAGGTATGTGAAATCCTGCGCCCAGTGCCAACGGGTAGCACCCAAGCACTTGACACCCCCAGTACCTATGGGGCAAATGCCAATAGTAGGGACTCCATTTGAACGGGTTGCTGTCGACATTATTGGTCCTCTGGAAAAGACCAAAAGAAGGAACAGGTTCATCCTGACCTTAGTCGACACTTGCACAATGTGGGCCGAAGCTGTACCGCTAACATGCATAGATTCCAAGCATGTCGCAGAAGCCCTCGTGCAAATTTTTACACGGTTGGGATTCCCTCAACAAGTTTTGACGGACAATGGATCCCAATTCCGTAGCCTGTTAATGGAGGAGATCTTTAAGATCTTGAGGGCCAAACATATCCACACAAGTCCCTACCATCCGGCCGGAAATGGGCTCGTGGAACGTTTTAATGGCAGCCTCACCACCATGTTACGTAAGCTGGGTCAGGAGAAACCGGAAGACTGGGACCTATATATATCGGCTGCCTTATTCGCCTACCGAGAGGTTCCCCAAGCGTCTACGGGATTCCCGCCTGCTACACTTTTATTTGGCAGACCTATAAAGGGGCCATTAGAAGCCTTACTTCGGTCCCTGACAGACCAAAAGGCTGACGAGACAGTCGTCTCTGCAAGCAAGTATGTATCTGAGCTCAAGGAAAGGCTAAAGCTAGGATGGGATCTAGCTACAACCAACCTTACGAAAGCCCGCGCTAAACACGCTAAAAGATACAACAAAGCTGCAAAAGAGAGAGAACTACAACCAGGGGAGAAAGTTTTGTTGCTACTCCCAACCGGAAGCAATAAACTTCGCATCGGATGGCAAGGGCCGTTTACCGTCCTTAAAAAGATCTCACGTACCAATTACAAGATCTCCATCAAAGGAAAGGAGAAGGTCTTCCACATAAATCTGCTAAAGAAATATTTGGAAAGACCGGTGCCATCCTCCGAGCATCTCCTGGCTGTCGCCATAGCAACGGAAGACGAGGAAGATGATGATGGTTGCATGGAGTATCCACTGCAACCCACAGAATCCTTTAAAGATGTCAAGTTCGGCGACAATCTCTCACCAGAACAACAAACAGAAACCAGGGCTCTACTAAAACAGTACAGTGCAGTCTTAACGGATGTACCTGGTCGAACAAATCTCATTGAATTTGATATGAAATTAACAAACGAGACCCCTGTTCAAACCAGAGTTTACCCCATCCCGTACGCTAAAGCTGATGCACTTCGCGGAGAAATAGACAAGCTGCGTCAGGCAGGAATTATCAGTGAGTCTACATCTCCTTACAGCTCGAGTGTAGTGCTGTTGCAGAAGCCCAATAAGGAAGTTCGGCTGTGCATTGATTACAGGTTGCTAAACGCTGTAACGGAATTCCAGCCCGAACCTCTCCAAACTGTTTCTGAGTTGTTCACCAAGCTCAGCAAAGCAAAGATCTTCTCCAAGATTGACCTCAGTAAAGGTTATTATCAAATACCAGTCAAGGAGGAAATTAAACCTTTGTTAGCTTTCAGCACTAGCGAAGGACATTACACATTTAATGTGATGCCGTTCGGTTTGCATAACGCACCAGGAGTGTTCACCAGGATGATGAGGAAGCTTCTAGAGCCTTTGCAAAGTCCCCATATCCATAATTTCATGGATGACATATTAATTGCATCGGAAACCTATGAAGAACATATTGCTACGGTTGCTATGCTCCTCAGGAGACTACAGGAAACGGGTCTCACAGCCAGACCTAGCAAATGTCTCATCGGGTTTGAACAGTTAGACTTCCTGGGGCATACTATTTCTCACGGATGCAGTTGGCCTATTAAGAAGAACGTGGAGAAAATTGTGGCAGCAAAAAGACCCCGAACGAAGAAAGACGTACGTTCCTTCATATCGCTATGTGCATACTATCAGAAGTACATCCAGAACTTCAACGGACTGACGGCACCTCTGACTGACCTCACAAAGAAAGGTTGTCCTGATAAGGTCATATGGGATCAAAAGTGCGAACACGCGTATAGCACTTTGAAAGGACAGTTGTCGGCATACCCCATCCTAAGGTTACCTGACCTTAAGAAACCTTTCATACTGAGAGTTGATGCGTCAGGTCAGGGCATCGGGTCAACATTGCTGCAAGCCGATGACAGTGACCTGAACATGCTATTTCCAGTTGCCTATGGCAGTCGGAAACTGAATAAAGCGGAACGCAACTACAGTGTCGTTGAAAGAGAATGTCTCGCTCTGATTCATGGCATCAGACGCCATCATGAGTTTCTGTATGGTACTTCTTTCACGGTGCAAACAGACCATGCTCCACTAGCTTTCCTGGGTGCCAAGAAGGAATTCAACGCAAGGATAATGCGTTGGGCCTTGCTATTGAGTGTTTATTCCTTCAAAGTGGAATATATTCCAGGAAAACAGAATGTCGGAGCTGACTTCTTGAGTAGAAACTGGACCACGGAGGAAGAGGAGAAAATCGACGATGCCAATCATCCAAAAGCTACCGATCAGGGCAGCTTCATTGTCATAAATGAAACATGAAAACGAGTTTCCATGTCTCAAAAGTGGGGACGATTGTGACGTACGTCTAAGTATGACAAATGAATTTCCCTGACTCGATGGATGATAACAGAATATTGGCCTCTCATAACTTTAGAACCCCTGATCATCTGTTGTAACTTTTACCGGCATGCAGCATTTCCACGAGAACCTTACACGCTGGATCATTAATATGTAGCCTGCTATCTTATGTGAACGTTTGAGATCGCATGGCCTTTGATGGGAGGTTAAATCCCGCCCACAACCATTTCTGAGAACGATTTATAGCAATCTTTTCCTTAACGCCGGCCCAAAAGAGGACGGGCCACAGACTCACTCCTGTTTCTAGAGCAATAAACAGCAGATCATTTTCTTACCTGGCTGTCACCCCGCCTGGTGGGAGTTGCCAAAGCTCTCAGAACAGCGGTACCATCAAAGAACAGGCTGATCTTCAGAATTCAACGTGGAGCGGCCGCGATCTAAAGAATCAGGAACTTTCAGCTCACAGAGTTAGCTTCTCGGGAAATTTTCGCACTCTTATGCGAGCAGCCTGAGACGGAAGGAAATCGGTAGACCGGGGGAAACGAAGGAATCGCAACGGTTAACACCACGGCGCGGTATCTCGAATTTTGCTCAAGTTCAAGAAAGGTGCGAAAATTTAACACGCCCCATTCAAGTTACATTCGAGAAGTATAAATAGAGAACTCCGATAAACTGCATTTTATCGTTCGCTCTGACAGAATCCTAGTTGCACTAGCATAGTCGGATTCCTGCTGGATTTCATCTACCTTCGTGACTATTGGAGTGTATTCTTTCTGTGCAGACGGTAATTTATACATTAGCTTCGAGTGATCAGTGGTCGAGTTATTTCAATTGATTTCAATGGATTGTGGTGTAAATTTAACCTTATTAAATAAACCCATTTTCAAAGTTCTAGTGCAAACTAATGTTACAGCTAAAAGTATTTCCTAATACAATTGACGCGTAAATTTATTTTGCAGACGTTAAAGAGAATTATAACTTTAATACAGTTTAGTTCTGTATAGATAGATGTGCTTTTAATTGTTTTAACTCACGGGAAGTTTTCCTGATTTGTTAATTGACGACGCTAATAAGTAAATAGGCTAACTGTAATTTATCGCGTCAGATTATAATATGATTTGTAATGCATTTCTTGTTTTGATTATCTTTCATTCAGAACGATCATTCAACCTGCATCCCAGCAATTATTAATTATATACAGAGTTCTGCCAAACTCAATTTGATAACTCCAGTAACATATGAACTTTTTAAAGCTAAACTTGTGGCGACCTGTAATGGGCCCCGCTCCTCTGAACGTAACTGAGAAAAAAGCCATTCAAGAAACACTTTAAAAATACTAGTTCATATAGAGTCCTTAAAGAAAACTGGAAGCAGAACATATTTTATTCACTGCCCCTATTTGTGTAGAAAAAACATCGATACCTGAACCCTGTCTGTCACGTATATTCAGTGGATTTTACCTTCCCTTCCCTCCCCCCCCCCCTCCCGAAGAAGAACTTACCTCAGTGTTTTCTTAACTTGTGACATTACGGAAAAAGGAAGTTATCTCCACCAGCTGTGCCAATTTTAGGAACCACACCACACCTCACGCTTAGCCAAGTGCCTGTGCCTTTCTTTAGGAACTTTATCTAATAAACAAACAGTACCGTTAAACTTCAACGTCCAGCGATTTCGGGACACTTTGTTAACTTCAACAACCCGCAAAATCTGGGGCTGTACACGGAAGAAATTACTTTTACCTAAGCCAAGGTTTAGTGCTGGTTTTTGATGTATTTCCTATGAAGTGCCAGAATTCACCTTTCGGTAAGTCTGCGTGTGTGTTTGTGGGGATGGCCAGCCCTAGTGTGTTTTTTTGAATGAAAGGAGATTTATCTTTTCTTTACCCTTTTAATTAGTTCGACCTTGTACTAAGGTGCATTATATTCCTTGTACGGGATCTCTCCTAGCGGGATTGGGTAACTGTGTTCATTCCCCCTCCCGTAAAATTTGTTGATTTAAAGGGAGACAATTGAGAACCCTAGCTTTTCCTCTACACCCCCCATTTTTTCTGTAACCCCTTGCCTCAGAGTAATAACTTTACCAGTGGGTTAAATTGCCTATCTCTAATCGCCCCCCTCCCTCTCTTGTCTTTGGGACCGGGTTTTGTCTGTTAGTAAATACAAACGGGAAACGGTGGATGGGATATTTCTCCTCAACCCCCCCCCCCCAGCCCTCCCCCCTTCCCTTATCATATTTGTATTCTGGAACCTTTGATTTTTGACTGTAAATGTACAATTATGTGTGAGTCCTTTATGATAATAAAGGTATTAATATTTATTTGTGTTGGTTGTCGGTTGGCCTAAAACTCCAAACATTTCCATCTGTGTAGGTTGTATTCATGTACGTTGAGCGACAGAATCACCAAATCGGTGAGCGCGTTGAGCGACTGGAACTGACAAACAATTGTTTGTGCAGAAGAGAGATAGGAGTAGTCTGTGAGAAAACAGATATTGTCGTAATAAGAGACTGTCCTTGCTCCTTCCCAGCGCTTGTGAATCTACTACCTCATTCTCCCAAATCCTTATTCTCACAGAGCCTTCAATATCACTTTACACTCTAAAGGGACCAATATTCATCAGCACCCTCTCAGATAAAAATTACGACATGCACCACTGCCAATTCATAGTTATCGATAGTGATAACTGGTGCAGCACCCACATCCTGACTCAGCACATTCGTTTTCTTTAGACTTATTGTGAGGCCAAAGTCCTTGCATGCTTTAGTGAAGCGATTCATCATATATATATATCTTCCCACACAACCAAGGTGTGTTCCACTTGTATCAGACAGCGCCAAGATGGTCATTTACGAGGACCGTTTTAAATTACATGCTATAGAACTAACTTGACATTTGAATTGATTCTGATTTTTGGGTTGAATTTATTCCAGTGGCCAAAATGTTCATACTAGCATTCACAACACCGACATCAGATATCTCCCATTACCGGTCTTATTTAGTTTTTGAAACGTATTTCACTTAGTTCTCTTATTATTTTCTTGACCTGTTTTTGTGCCTTTGTCCCAGACGCAGGGCCTGTGGTCGGAAAGTAGGCTATTTTCTTTGCTTTTGTCCCGTAAAATAGCGTTACCTATTTTGGTTTACCCCAACTCATCATCAGTTGCCATCTCCACAACGAAGGTTGGCTGTAATGGATCTCCACCGTCTTCTGTCTCTTGTCTTGGTGGTACACTCTGATAGACTCTTTCCCGTCCATCTCTTGATGTTATCTTCCCACTTATAGCGCTGTCTTCCCCTTGCACGTTTGCCTTCAACTCTCCCTTCTGTTATGGTCTTCTGCAAGGTGTTATGCCTTTTTATGTGGCCAAAGTATTTTAGCTGCCGAACTTTGACCTCTCTCATTAGTTCTCTTTTCATACCTAGATTTTCTAGGACCTCCTTATTTGTTTTCATCTCTTTCCATGAGATACGCCCCATTCTTCTATATATCCACATTTCAAGAGCCTCAATTCTTTCTTCCAAATGCTTATTCATCGTCCATGTTTCTGCACCATACAGAAATGCAGAATATATATAACACTTTATGATTCTCAGTTTTAATTTATGAGATAACTGTTTGAATGTCAGTATATGTTTCATGTTGTTGAATGTAGCTTTGGCCATTCCTATTCTCTTCTTGATTTCTGTTTCACATCTGCCATCTTCTGTTATTATATGACCAAGATATACGTAGCTCTTGACTTGTTCCAGGATTTTCCCATTTACGCTTATCTTTAATGTGGGTTTATCGTCTGTTTTGCTAATTATCATAGTTTTAGTTTTCTCAATATTAATGTCGAGTCCATATTCATGACTTATACTGTTCACTTGCTTCACTAGTTCTTGTAACTCCTGTTCGCTTTCAGCTAACAACACGGTATCATCTGCATATCTAAGGTTGTTTATTGATCTTCCACTGATGTTCAGTTCTGGTATTTCTTGTATCTGAAAATTTTTTCGGTGTAAAAATTAAATAGGCAGGGGGACAGCACACAACCTTGTCTGACACCTCTTTTTATGTCTATGTATGGTGAATAATTCCTTCCCGATCTTACTGTGGCAGTTTGCTCCTGATAAGGGTGGAATTTAAGCTGACTACCGGCCACTAGAATGATAAGGCCACACTGGCCACTACAATGATAAAGGGGCGCCAAAATGCCACTACGATGATAGTCAGCAGCCCAGTAGAGTACCACCCCTACAGACACCAGGGATGTAATAGGTTGCAGTGTGAGGTGTCTGGTCTCTTGTTGGTTGCTGTGAGTGTGGGTGATATCGTTCACAAGTTCATAACATATGAGCATGACATGGAAAATCATATAATGGTACAACTGCTATTGACGTTTCCAATGTTTATTATCTGACTCCACAGGACAGTTAACGGTACATCCATTTCACATTACAGTTCACGAAAATTAGCATAAGTTATGTTCATCAATGCATTTGGCATATACTCAAATAATGATATGGCGCCAAGGGATTATACTGTTGGCTCCAATATTACAAAAGTGCATCAATACTCCTCTCACTGTTCAGATGTGCTAAATGAGTCTAATCATAAGTCACACAAGGATGGTGTTCCAGGAGTATAGGTCAAGCTGACCTTTACAGGCATTCCTAAGTCTAACGTCGACGTAGGTGCAATCGCTGACACAGCGACGTTCGTAGAAGATAGAACTGTCCTCCGGGCTAAGTATGACCCGTGTACATATTAATCTCAGGTATGAAGATACCTGGGGCGTGACTTCTAGTAGAAGAACCTCTATTTCTGTAATTCGTAAGTGAGCAGAGATCGACCATTGTCAAACATAAAGTTATATTACAGATTTGAAACGTAAATGAGGTATTACCTTGTTTCGAAATCAACACCACAAAAACACACGCCTCCAGGCGTTTGAATAATCAAGGGAAGGACCTTGTAAGCTAAACTAACTCACAATAAGGCTCCTAATTCCCTATCAAGAATCACAGAGACGCAAGACGCGTCCTATCTGCTTCACAACTTTCCATAGACTCCCAGACAGGAAAGCTTCCCAGACACACCTAACGTCCGGACATGCGCAGAACGCATACACCTGAGCAAGAATCAAACGAGACGATGTAAGGAACATTCCAGATAAAGATTTGTAATAAATCGCGCCTTATATGGACAGGAATAAAGACCTCAACACTGGTTTCAATCATTCCAAGAAACAGTTGACCGATACTACCATATAAGGAGAATGGTCACACATCGTTCAAAAAATATGGACCGACGTGTCCCGTCACAAGAGGAGGTAACCATCATATAAAATGATAATCTCAGTCAAACTAGGGTTATCTAGCTTTGACCGAAAAAAAATTAAAGTGTACAATTCAGGCAAGCTAATTATACAATGTCTTTAGAAAAATGATTATACAATGTCTGTAGAAAAAATGATTATACAATGTCTTTAGAAAAAATGATTATACAATGTCTCTAGAAAAAATTCTGTGCGTAACAGATTACCGCACCCCCCGGGAAAAAAAATGAAACATTTTTTTTTTGAATCCTAGAGCCAGAAAAAACAGGCTCCTAACGCACATATGATGCGCGGATATAATGCCTAATATGAGGCTAGCTCGACACATGGAGCGAAACTGAGATGATATCTCAGATCCTTAGAGAAAATATTTCCCTAAGTGTACACGTATATTCCTGGGAGGTGCCACCAACATACGCCATAGTGATGGCAACATCATAATGCAAGCCAAATCATACTCATACAAATCTATGAAATTAAATATATTATCATAGTATTACACAATGAAGTGTTGTGCAAACAGCGGTGTAATATACTAATATACCGCACTATAAAATTACACATATTCAAATAAAAGGCACATTATACAATGCATTATTAATCAATACTAATACATCAGCTGTTCCTCGTAGAATGGATATAATCGTTACTAGAAGATGTGGACATAATCCGCTCCAACTTAGGATAGGACTTGATATACTTCATGGTTCCACAATGTACATAATCTCGCAGACGTCAATGATGTGCTGCGAAAATATCAATAACACAAATCTTTAAGACAAATGTTAAATCTCTTAATACAGTCATCAAAATACAATACATAAATGTGACACACTGGCCACCAGAATGATAAGGGTGGAATTTAAGCTGACTACCGGCCACTAGAATGATAAGGCCACACTAGCCACTACAATGATAAAGGGGCGCCAAAATGCCACTACGATGATAGTCAGCAGCCCAGTAGAGTACCACCCCTACAGACACCAGGGATGTAATAGGTTGCAGTGTGAGGTGTCTGGTCTATTGTTGGTTGCTGTGAGTGTGGGTGATATCGTTCACAAGTTCATAACATATCAGCATGACATGGAAAGTCATATAATGGTACAACTGCTATTGACGTTTCCAATGTTTATTATCTGACTCTACAGGACAGTTAACGGTACATCCATTTCACATTACAGTTCACGAAAATTAGCATAAGTTATGTTCATCAATGCATTTGGCATATACTCAAATAATGATATGGCGCCAAGGGATTATACTGTTGGCTCCAATATTACAAAAGTGCATCAATACTCCTCTCACTGTTCAGATGTGCTAAATGAGTCTAATCATAAGTCACACGAGGATGGTGTTCCAGGAGTATAGGTCAAGCTGACTATACAATAAAGGTTACAGAGTATTCTTATATCTTTTCCATCAATACCTATGTCTTTGAGGCATTCAATTATTTTCTCATGATGGATTCTGTCAAAAGCCTTCTTATAGTCAATGAAGCACATATACATACATTTTTGGACCTCTGTGTATTTTTCTGCTAATCTTCTTAGGCACAATATTGCCTCTCTTGTTCCACTGTTCCATCTAAATCCAAACTGTTCTTCTTGGATTTCGCTGTCTACTTTACTTTTTATTCTTTCCTGTATGATTTTGAGCAGTATCTTAATTGCATGACTCATCAGGCTGATTGTTCTGAAGTCTGAACATTCTGTTGCATTTGGTTTTTTGGGCAATGTTAAAAAAACTGATGTCTTCATGTCGTGTGGTAAATATCCTGTATTGTATATATCATTGCATATTTCTGTGATTGTATCTATACCAAAGCTCTCCAGAGCTTCTATCATTTCAATTTTTATGTTATCCATGCCTGCGTATCTTCCTTTTTGTATCATATGAATGGCATTCTCTACTTCTGATCTGAGAATGTTTGGCCTTCATTAGAATCTGGTGATGGTTTTTTACCTCTGTTGTCCTCGAATAGTTCTTTTACGTATTCTGCCCATCTGTTTGATATGTCTTTCTCATCAAGTAATATTACGCCATTTTTGTTCTTGATACAGCTTCCTCCTTGTGCAAACCGCGACCGATTTGATAATTTATTTATTTCTTCATGCATATCTCTTGTTATGTGCTTTGCTTCCAAGTCTTCTATTTCCTTACATTTTGTTTCTATCCACCGTTCTTTTGCTTCTCTACACATAGTACGTATGTCATTGTCTGTTGTTTTATATTCTGGAGTGTTTTTTGCTTTCTTTCTTTCTGCCATTTTATTCAAGATGTCATCTGTCATCCAAATTTGATTTTTCTTAGACTCCTTTTTAGGTAAATTTGCATTTGCTGATTGTATGCTTGTTTTTAAGCATTCCCATTTTGCGGTTGCTTTTTCTTCTGGGTTTTCTCTTCTATACTGCTCCATGCTTTCTGTCAATAACTGTTGGTATTTTTTTTGACGTCGATTAAATATTTCTGTTTTATATCTGGTTGTTTCAGCGCTGATATTTCTATCTGGGGTTCCTCCTGTCTTCTGTTTCCTGCTCTTTTCAGCTTTATATTTACTTTGATGACAACTGGATTGTGATCTGAATTTATGTCGGCGCCAGGATGTGTCTTTGCACTTGTGACACTGTTCTTAAATCTATGTTTTATCATGATATAGTCGATTTGATTACGTGTTACATCTCCTGGGCTTTTCCATGTGTATAATTTCCTTGGGTGGTGTTCAAAAAAGTGTTACATATGACCAGCTGGTTTTCTTCACAGAACTGGATAAGTCTGTCTCCTCTATCATTTCTTGTCCCTAATCCATACTGTCCTACTATTTTCTTGTATTTTCCTTTTCCTACTTTTGCATTCATATCACCCATTACTATCAACACATCTGTAGATTTGACTGGTTTAAGTGTGTGTTGTAGCTCTTCATAGTATTCTTCTATTTCTTCCTCGCTGTAATCTTTAGTTGGTGCATAAGTTTGTAAGATTGATATGTCGAATGGCTTTGCTCTCATCTTTAGTAACATCATTCTGTCATTGTGTGTCCAGTATCCACATACGTATTTTTCTAACTCCTTCTTTATCAACATTCCTACCCCTCTTTCATGTTTTTCTCCTCCTGAGTGTATAAGCGTGTACTGGTCTCTTGTTATGTAGCCTGTATCCAAAAATCTTGCCTCTGCAACTCCCAGTATATCGAGTTTCATGTCGGTTGCCTCTAATATAAGATTATCCAGCTTTCCTTCTCCGTTTAGAGTTCTAACATTCTATGTTCCTATTTTTAGGCTTCTCCTACTAGTTTTTAGGTGGTCTTTCTCAGAATGCTCCCTTTCAACAGAATTTAAGGAGCACTCGTCATTATATACTTCCTTACTCATTAGAGGAGTTGCCTCTTCCCTGTTAATTTGTACAGTAGATTCTTCCCCAGGGGACAGAGAGTTCTCTACACATCGGTTCTTATCTTGTTGTTGTGATCCCATTACGTTCTGTAGGAAGTACGTGGTAAGGTCCCAATCTCTTCCACGGTGGCTAGCCATTGTCTTTTTCTATGTCCGACATGCCTCTAGTGCGCCACACACTTTGCTGTTTCGCTTTGCGAGCCGTTGATCTTCTCAGATTCCTCCGTCTCACTCACCGTCTCAGTCTTTGTGTACTAGGGATGGACATTCCCTTGAGTAAGATTGCTCCTACTCCACCCATGTAGTTTAGCCAGTCAGCCAAGACTGTTGCCCGGGATGTGGCCACCGCCGTACACAAGCGGTATTCGAGGAGCCATACATGAGCTAGACAAAGAGAGGAGAACCAAATAGGATCCTGACTATCCTAAAAAGGACATGGCTGTCTCTCACCGTGAGGTACTATCCCTCTCTCTTTATCCTACCACAACTAAAAGTTAAAAAAAGAAATACTTAATGTCATTAACAGTTTGGTACGCACGCGCGTGTGTGTATGTGTGTGTGTTTCTTATAATTCTTAACATCTTTATGCCTGACAAGGACATGGGTGCTGAAGTCGAGAGAAATATTGAACATTATGTAAGTTCGGCACAAACATACTTCTTGGTCACGTCTCGTCTCGACAGCCTATATATTCATGCGTATGTGTGTGTTTTTTTTTTTTTAACTAGCATGGAAGGTATCGAAAAAGCTTACACATTTCTGGAAAAATGGTCCAAAAGTCAAGTTATTACACCTTTGGTGGTCATTCTGAATCATTAGAGTATGATTATTAAAAAAAAAAAAAAAGATTTAGTATGTGGTAAGAGACAAAAACCGTCATCAGGAAATCTGTCCATTACGTTTCCCTACACATGTAATATCAAACAAGATGTAATACACGATACCGAAATGTTATGGCAAAATGAATATCTTGAAGATATAGTTTAAACATTTCTTTTTCAAAACGGTTGATTTCTTTGAGTGCATCAAATGTCGTTTAATTGTTTTAAGATTACTCAAAGTAATCATCTTTCTTATTCTTTGATCCTTAACCGCCGACTGTCAAAGCAGTCAGTGGCCATCACGCCTGGTGGCGTCTTGTAAGTCAGCAACAAACAGCTTCCACTTTGTTCGGTCAGCGGCTATCCTTCGTACAGTATCCCATCTCTGGTTCATTCTTTGCATCTCGGCCTCCGCAGTTCTCCGCCAAGTTGTTTTTGGTCGGCCTCTCTTTCGCTTTCCTTCAGGGGTCCTAAGCATAGCTGTTCTTGTGATGGTATTAAGGTCTCTTCTGAGGACGTGGCCAGTCCAACTCCATTGTCTGCTAGCTGTGATGATGTGCGTGTCCTCTTGGTTACTCCGAGTAAGTAATCATAAACATCTTAAAATCGTTTATTTTGTTAGTGCGCTAGAAGCGAATCTGAATATGAAAATGTGCCATGTTAAATGTGAATATTCTGTTTTTCTTATTAACAGAAAACTGTTATGTGCACGTCGAATGACCAACTAATCGTTAAGGCTTTTCCACCAGCAGAGACAGCAGGCGTCTTTCATCTTATGCCCTCGGGGAAAATTACGATCATGAGTGAACTAGATGTGATGTTCAGCTTGGAGCAATACAAGCAGCTCTATGGTAAATCCAGTACGTCACATGGGAAGAGGAAAGCAGTTCGAGATGTCTCCATGCTCTGGCCAAATAATACAGTTTATTTTGAAGTCGTAGATCCGCTCACTGTACCACAAAACCGACGAGTTATTGACCAAGCCATCGCAGAATGGGAAAAATACACATGCCTGGATTTCATAGAGAGCAATACTGCACCTCAGCGCATTCAGTTTACGAACGGTAAGGGATGTTGGTCCTTCCTTGGAATGCAATCGTGGGCCCAGACTCTATCTCTAGGTCCCGGTTGCGTCTATAAAGGGATAGTCATACATGAGATTGGCCACTCCGTAGGCTGGATCCACGAGCACATGCGACCAGATCGCGACGATTTCATTAGTGTTAACTTTAATGCAATACCACCAGCTTTCATTGCCCAATTTAGAACGTATAGCAGCAATAATATTAATACTTATAATGTTACATACGATTATACAAGCATCATGCACTATGGCAATTATTTTAATGCTATTACCACAATGGACCCTGCCTATCAATCCAGCATTGGGCAAAACATAGGTATGTCATTCAAGGACATTAAGGTGGCTAATTTGATGTACTGCTGTGCCGAAAAGATGGGATGTGCATCCAAAGTATGTAAGAAAGGTGGGTTTGTGTTTTCCAAAAATCACATGGGGGCAGGTAAATGTTTATGCTGGTATGACTCTGGAAATGTGAACAACCCCCTGGTACTTTGCTCACGCCAAAACCCACCTCCACCCAAGTTGAACATTAAAGCGGTTGCGTTACTTACCGATAAAAAGTGTCCCGACGTTCGTGAGGATTGCGAGGAAATTAAAAAGCAAGACAGTAATGTCTGCGTGAACAAAATGCAAAGTATGTTGGCTTCCTGTGCCAAAACATGTAACTTTTGTGAGAAGGAGGAAGGGTTGTGTATGGACTACGATAAAGGATGTCCAGTCGTTGCAGCGGGGGATGCCTGCAACGATGAAGCTTTGGGACCACTTATGACAAAACTGTGTCGTGCGTCCTGTGGCTTATGCCCACCAACAAACCCATGCGACATCCAGCGCCAGTTAACGGGATCCTCCTTGCCAGACCACAATGACGTTCCTACTTTGATGTTTAGTTACATAATAGTGCTGCATGCTACAGATCTTCTAGAATGTTTTTAAAGGACTCTAAATTGTTAATGTGTACGTTTACAACTAGCTTCTTTATATGTAGACAGACAGGTATGTTATGTGCACATCTTCCTCTGTAAGTACCATGTCTGGTGGTGCAGGTGATCATGTCTCTACACACCTTCCTGTCTCCAGTACAATTCATCGATTGTGTTGTTGACTGTTTTCCATGTCATGTCAAACTGTCCATTATCTACTCAATTTGTCTTCCTTTATCTCTTCTTCCTTCAATCGTTCTCATTGTCTCGCTATATTCCTGCTTTCGTCTTCTCGTAACATGCCTAAAGAAAGTCGATTGTTTCCTTCTAACTTGAGGAATAAGCTTCCTTTATGTATTGGCCTCTTTCAGAAATCCTCATTACTCTTTTTTTTTCTTCTGTTCATTATATTTTTAACATTCTTCTGAATAACCACCTCTCTGTGGCCTCCATAGATTTTCCAGCTTGTTTAAGAATAGTCCATGACTGTCTCCCTTATGGCAGGATTGGTTCTATGTAACGCCTAAGAACTCTCTTTCTTACATCCATTGGCTATTCTGCTGTTTACGTTTGAAAATCACCTTCCATCCGATGTTATTAACGTTTCTAGATATTTGAATCTATTGACCTGTTTTAAAACGGTTCTATTTACTGTGATAGTGTATTCTTGAGAAATTATTTCTTTACGACGACCAACACTTCTGAATTTTTACTGTTAAGGCTAAGACTTTTAATTTCACTTTCTGTCACTATTGTTTCACTCGTTTCCTGCAACTCCGTTTGACTGTTTGCTACTAAGACTGTATCACCGGCGTATTTTATGTTGTTTTTATTATGTGCACCAAATGATATTCACAGAAAGCACTAATTGAAAAGGAAGCCGTTGGACCCAGAATAATAACAGCTACTTTTAAAACAGCTAAAAAGAGAATAAATGTAAATGTCATTCAATGTTATGCACCAGCTAATGACAAAGAAGAGTATGTGAAATAAGCATTTTATACTAGACTGCAGGAAATATAGGATAAAGTGAAAAGAAGAGATCATAATTTTGATGAGTGACATGAATGCAAAGATAGGTACAGTCAACACCGGCTTTGAAGAAGTCATGGGAAAACATGGGCTAGGAATAATGAATGTAAATGGAGAACTATTCTCAAACTTCTTTGCTTCAAATCAACTGGCTATAGAAGGAAGTATATTTTCACATAATAGAATACACAAGGCAACATGGATATCACCAGACCATAGAACAGAAAATCAGATTGATCATATATGCATAAAAAAGAAGTTCAGATCATCATTGCATGATGAAAAGATATATAGAGGAGCAGGTGTGGCATCAGATCACAAGGCAACATGGATATCACCAAGTCGTAGAACAGAAAATCAGATTAATCATATATGCATAAACAAGAAGTTTAGATCATCATTACATGATGTAAAGGTAGATAGAGAAGCAGCTGTGGCATCAGATCACCACCTTCTGATAGCCAAAGTAAAAATGAAACTAAATAGATATGCAACAATGCAAAGTTATAGACAACAATTTAATATAGGACATCTAAGACATCAAGAAACAAGAGACACATTTGCAGTCACAATATACAACACATTCCAAGTGCTCCAACAGCTGGAAGATGTAGTGAATACAGAAGACTATTGGCAGCAAATCAAAACTGTATGGAATGAGACATGTGAAGAAATACTGGGGAAAAGGGACGACAACAAAAAGCATGGATAACAACAGAAAGCATCAATAAGATAAAAAGACAGAAAAAAAAACAAGAAAGCAGATTTAAACACAAGCAAAACCAGAAGTTCCAAGGCCAACGCTGAAGAAGTGAACACAGAAGCAAACAAAGAAGTAAAAATAAGTATCAAAAGAGACAAGAGGAAGTATACTGAGAGGCAGAAGATGCTGCAGCCAAAGGAAATATGAAAGAACTGTATAACAGCACAAAGAAGCTAACAGGGAAATACAAGCAAACAAGTTGCCTCATAAAAGACAAGAATGGAAAACTGCTCAGCAATATACAAGAGCAAATGAAGATGTGGACGGAATACTTTGAGTACCATTTCAATAGACCAGCTCCACAAAACCCCAAAGACATCCGGCCAGCAGAAGAAGAGCTACAAATTAACTGTGAAAGACCAACGAAGGAAGAAATAGAGAAAGCTATAAAGCTTCTAACAGATGGAAAAGCGACTGGGCCAGATGGCATTTGAGCAGAAACCATCAAAGCAGATATCGACACGGCGACAGAGATGTTATATAAATTACTTGGTAAAGTCTGGGAAAAGGAAGAGATACCAGCAGAATGGAAGGAAGGATATCTGGTTAAGTTGCCTAAGAAGGTAAATTTATAAGAGTGCACAGATTATAGAGGAATAATGTTACTATCCGTGCCAAGAAAAGTATTAAACAGGATTAACCTCGAGAGATTAAAAGAGTCCATAGACAAAAAACTGAGAGATGAACAAGCAAGTTTTCGACAAAACAGATCCTCTACAGACCAGATAGCCACTTTGAGAATAATAGTTGAACAAGGTCTGGAATGGAATTCACCACTATACATTGGATTTGTGGACTACGAAAAGGCATTTGATAGTGCAGACTGAGAATCACTTCGAAAATTGATGAGGCATTATGGAATTCCCCTGAAGATCATTAATTTAATAAAGAAAACATATGAAGACATGACATGCAGAGTTCTTCACGAAGGACAGCTTACAGAACGGTTTGGGAAAAGAATGGGAGTACTAGCAATAGACTTGGTTACGAGAACATCGATAACACACAACAGAAATGGAATCCAGTGGGCTCTGACTAAGGAGTTGGATGATCTGGATTTTGCTGATGACTTGGCTCTTCTGTCCCATAATCGTAATAGATGCAGGACAAATTGAAAACACTCACAGCAATTGGATCTGAAAATACACAGGGAAAAGACACAAATATTGAGAATAAATGCAGGTAATGATAACAGGGTTGAACTTGAAGACACGCCACTACAAGATGTAGAATCGTACACATATCTTGGCAGCAATATAGACAAAGATGGAGGGACAGACAGTGATATAAAAATAGGAATACAAAAAGCAAGACGAGCTTTCATTGCATTGGGAAATATATGGAGATCAAGAGAAATCGGATCCAGCATGAAAATAAGAATCTTCAACTTAAATGTGAAGTCAGGACTATTATATGCTCTGAAACATGGACAACAACAAAGACAACAACCAAAAAGCTACAGACTTTCATAAATAGGTGCTTGCGTAGAATAGAAGGATTAAAATGGTATGACAAGGTTACAAACGTGGAACTGATGACATGAACCACACAAGTGCCAGTGGAACAAGAGATGAGAAGAAGACGATGGCGATGGATAGGATACACATTGAGGAAACCTGGTGATAGTATTACAAGACAGTCCTTGTTCTGGAACCCCCAGGGCAAGAGAGGCAGAGGTAGACCACGAAGCACATGGAGAAGAGAGCTGGAAATAGAAGTGAAAATGATGAGAAGAACGTGGAAAGAACTTGAGATGATGGCACCTGACAGGAGGACTTAACATGTGTTTGTTGAAGGCCAATGCTCCTTTGGGAGTGGATGGTTATGGTGACCCGCGTATCTCATGTTGTTTATATTATGTGGACCAATTGATATTCCTGACATGTCTTCTAGGGATTTCATTATATTTTCACTGAATAGATAGAACAGATCCGGTGACAGCACACATCCTTGTCTAACACTCTTTTTTTACCTGCTGAAAAGTACCTGTTAGCTTCTAATTCTTATAGTTGCTGTTTTGTTGCCAGCACATGGTTTTTATTATCCTCAGGGATTTACCATCGATGTTAATGCTCTCTAAAATTGTGATAATTTCCTTATGATTCACTTTGTCACACGCTTTAGTGTAGTTATTATAACACGATAATAGATTTGTTTTAACTTCTATGGCTCTTCCTGTTAATGTTCTTATAATGTACGTGACTTTGTTTGTGTCTTTGCCTTCTACAAATCAACACTGTGCATCACGAATTTCGTATTGTATTATTTTTCTCACTCTTCTCGTGATAATTCGTAGAAATATTTTGGTCACATGACTCACGAGACTAATTTTGCAATGTTCTTCCTCATTCCATGGGTCCAGGTTTCTTAGGCAAAGCTATTAATAAGGATTTTAGCAGATCATCAGGTAGTGACCACAACTACGTTGATGTTGTTCAACAGCTTTGTTATCATTTGTACTTCAAATTCTCCTAATGACCCCATTTTCTCTACTGCCATAACACCTGGTCCAGAGGCTTTGCCTTCTTCATGTAGCGCATGTCATCTTGAACTACTGGTGGTCCTTCACACTTGTCTTGTAAGTAGTATAGTAGGTCGGTTACGAGGCGGATTTTGTGGCGGCGGAGCGTGACTTTTATATAAGGAAATATACGGGTCGCATTTCGGGTGGCGGCGGAGCGCATGACTTTTTATATAAGGAAATACTCCGCTCGGTTGTGGCGGATGCGCTGACTTTTATATAAGGAAATACTCCGCTCAATAATGGCGTGTAGGTTAGTGTGTTTGTTTATACATGTTTACAACATGTGTTACAACAGTTATACATATGTTACAATATATATTTTACAAACAGGTAGACTATATTTTTTTACAACATATATTACAATATATGTTTTACAAACGATATGTAGACAATATAGATAACAAAGATTTGTTAATAAATATATTTTATTTTCAAAAGTGTTTTGTTACAGCAGTAACAATATTATATGAGTAGGATCACATATTGGAAACCGGTTAGCTGGAAAGGGGTGTACAATATTTTCAAACAACAGTAACAAATATATATATATAAATAGATATTGCAGGGAGATGGCGTTACGTATCTGTCTTTTTATGTAAAAATGTAATAAATATATTTAATATCACAGTTATGTTACAGCTGCAGCTCAGAACAAATATATTAGGGAAAGGCCTAGATGTTGAGGGGCGATGTCGGGTGTGGGTGGTATTGCTTTTGGTTTGCTTGGTGTTGTGTGTTGTTGTATTGTACCGGTAATGTGTTGGTGTGTTTGTTTATACATATATACATACAATATATAAAAAATATAAAAAATCGGTAATGGCGGAAAATATAAAAAAGCGATAATGGTGGTTTAGTAGGTTACTAAGGGGTTTTTTAGAGGGAGCGGGGATTGCTTTTGGCTGGCGGGGGTGATGACTCATGGGTGTGTTGGGGTGTAGCGCTGGAGTAAGACAATGTATAAGCGGTGTGTGTGTGTGGGTGGTATTGGCATTGGTCTTAACTGGTATTTTTGTGTGTAGGCATTTTAATTGTTGTGTGTTGTTGTATTGTGCTGGTAGTGTGTTGGTGTGTTTGTTTATACATAAATATACATATATACATACAATAAATATAAAAAATCGATAATGGCGGAAATATAAAAAATCGATAATGGCGGCGTAGGTTACTAAGGGGGTTTTTGACGCGAGTGGAGCCTTTTTGTGCTGGCCGGGGTGACGACGCATGGGTGTAGCTGGCTGATGTGCGCTTTTGTGTAGGTATTTTTGTGTGTTGTTGTATTGTGCCGGTAGTGTGTTGGTGTGTTTGTTTATACATAAATATACATATATACATACAATTTATATAACAAATGTAAAACATCGATAATGGCGGAGTAGTTTACTAAGGGGGTTTTTGAAGCGAGTGGAGTCTTTTTGTGCTGGCGGGGGTGACGATGCATGGGTGTAGCTGGCGGATGTACGTTAGGGGGGATTTTTGTGTGCTGTTGTATTGTGCTGGTAGTGTGTTGTTATTATACATATATTTATACATAATAGATAACAAAGGTTTATAAATAGAAGTATATATTTAATGAGCTCTTTTAAAAGAATACTTGAGTTAAAGAGGAAAATAGTAAAAATCGATAATGGCGGCGTAGGTTACTAAGGGGTTTTTGAAGCGAGTGGAGCCTTTTTGTGCTGGCGGGGGTGATGACGCATGGGTGTAGTGGCACGGGCGTAAGCCAACGTATAAGCACAGAGCCGTAATAAGTGTTTATATATATAATTTTATTATATTATTATTATGAAGTGGGGACATTGGCGGTGTGTACCTGTTTTGTGATGTAAAAATAGGACAGGGAATTTCCGTTGTTGGATAAATACTGCTAAAAGACTAGCTTATTGTGACGTTTATTGAGACCATTAGTACATTTTTCCCACCCCGCGTTTGTTGTGTAGTGAGAACCTCCAAAAAAAAGTGTGTTGATCTGGTGGTTTGTGTGTAGGTATTGATGAGAATTACAACTAATTGGTGTTAGCTTTCTTGGTTTGATAGTCCTTTTCACAGTGTTAAATCACTATTGGTTATCTGTAGTGTTTAAATAGTTCTGTTAAGGCGTTATTTCTATAATATTTAGGACCATCTCGACGGTGAATATACGCTAGATGTATATTTATCAGAGCAGCGAGGGTGGATGCGCATTCGCGCATAACTTCGCGCGTCAAAAAAAAAATCTTTACAGGAGCGATTATATGTTGATGTTTTACTGTCGCTTTTAAAGAGACCATACCGCAGACTTGTGTAGATTGACCAATTATTTTGGATGCAGTGTATTCTTAATCAATAACAGGAGATTTTTGTGTATTTAATGAAAGCTTAGTTACAGGTGCGCTGTCCAAAGGTGAGCTCATCAGAACGTTGTTATCTGTGTGGAAGTGTTGTAGGTTTGTTACAAACAACAAGCTGATTTAGACGTAGCTTTATCACTTTGTATTGGAAGGAGTTGTGCTTTTACTCTTTTACATGAATATAACAACCGATTTGTTCCAAAACCTTCATGCAACTATGTTGCTGCTTGACGTGAGAAGAAGGAATTTTTATAATCACTCACTAAGTGAATTCCTTTTTTCCTGCCCGTTATAGAATAAATCGGAAAATAAAAAAAAATTGATAAATTTTATAGAGGAAGATGACTAATGAGTGGTGGTGTTGATGTTGGTTTTTGTGTTGTGTTGGCGTGTAGATATTGAGAATATAGGGTGGTGAGAGGTGACGTTTTGTAATTATCGTTGTGGACATGTCTTGTGATGTAAATTTATGACAGGGAATTTCCGTTTGTTGGGGGAATGTAATTACATAATGATACGGGCTCTGGTCCACGGGGTAGTTTTCTTTATTATTTATATTATATCATGAGTAATAAGTCTACTCACCCCAATGTCCATCTAGTGGTATGTAAGTGACCCCGCACACAGCCGTATTCTCCACATAAAAAATACTGTCAAACGCTGGACAATGCCAAATAGACAGTTTTATTGAACACAACAACGCTCCGTAGAAATATATGTCACAGGCAGACTAGATTATGGCGGAAACTAGACACGCCTTAGTGTTGCAGACTGCAACCGGAACAATGTCGAGGCCATTTTCATCCATTTTTAATAAAGTACAGTCACGTGCTTTTACCCTCACTAGTAAGAAACTCGGATCGATGGCCCGCGCGAAGTTTTGCTATGAGACCATTGATCGTAGGCGCTATAAAATTCCGTTAGCATAGAGGGTGACGTCAGGGCTAAATATAGCTATCTAGAAATGCGTAATAAAATTCTAACATGCAGAGTTTTGCGTATTGGTAGACGAAAAATCCTATCCGCAACGGAATTTACCTTTGTACGACTAACATTTTGTGAACGGTGGTTTGGTTTTGATAGTGAGAAAGAATATAGAAAAATGGTATGGATGGGTTTGGTTGCAGATTATTTGTCGTTAATGAAGGGAGATAAGATGTGTAAGATTAGGCTTTGTCTTAAGGGAAGTAACTTAGAATTAAGTCCCTTACAGGTTTGAGTGAGTTGAGAAATAAAGTATTGCACGAGAAAGTCGAGATGCGTAAACACATGTTAGGCGTGAACGAGGAATGTTAGAACGGGGTTTTGACGGAGTCTGGTTTGAGACGCGCTAAGTGTAGACAGGGAAAGGTGTTTCTCTCAAGTGTGTAGTTAGATATTGAACGTACAGCGTAAGATTTTATATTGTTGTATAAGATATATTCGGAGCACCAAAGTGTGTGTGTAAGAAAAAGTGTATTTCAAATGAAGAAACAAAACAGGTACGTTTTGACATTTTGATTATTTACTGCGTATGTGGCTCAGCAGACCAGGTCTGAGCAGAGGACAGTAAACAGATGAAATCTTGGTAAAAGTGACAGCCCTGGCGGTTAAGGCCAGTTTCTCGTATAGAGATATAACAAGAAACAGGGGAAAAGAAACATAAACAGAAGAACGACAGGAAGTTCTGTCTGAATAAATATATGACATGTTCTATAGCTGGGACAAGTAATAGTAAGAAGACAAGCAAATGTATGTGAAAAAATGGATACTGAGATTGTTTGAAAACTGAAGATTGTATTTTGCAAGACTGCCAACCTTGAAGAGAAAGGTTGGGCATACCATTTTTACTCAGTTATCAACGTATGTTAATAAAGTTCTACCATTGATATTTTCACTGCTGTTTTTGAGTGGTATCGATTGATCAACAGTGGGTATGAAGAAAAAGTAGAGTCAGTCTGAGTGAAGGAAGTTTCTAGTGTTTACTTTACAACACACTATCTACTGAAAGGGCAGTGGTCCGAATCTTAAAATACGATACCACGGCCACAGGACTTTCATGGTGCCGTGACCAGGATTACAGTAGGCAGTAGCAAAGACAACAGATGACAGGGTAACTAATGGTGCGAGTAACCAGCCCTACACTAGGATAGCTCAAGAAACTTTTATAACTCAATGATAGTTCAAGAAACTTTTATAAAGAAAGACAGACTCCACTCAGATGTCAGTTTCGGCATCACATATTAGGTACGGTGTAAAGTTTGCTTTCTTCTTTCCACTCTGTAAAGTGTCAGTCTGTATGCTCTGTAAGGAAGAGTGGTGTGTTGTTGAGATCAGGCATGCTCCAGTCTACCCAGCTGTAAATGGGTAACTCACCCTAGTCCTGAGTTAGGGAAGGCAAAGGCTCCAGGGGAAGCAGGCCCTAAACTTGGTCACTTCAACCGACGCAGGATGGTGTATGTATGAAGTAGAAGTGTAGAGTGTGATTACCGCGAATGGTGTACTGTTCGTGTGCTGACCAATATAACCACTCATACACTTGTGTCTACAAGGCACCAATGCAGACTGCTGGAATCTTTGTTTACTCAATTTATTCAGACGTACACACTGGGACATACGAGTACATCATGGTATGTTGACATATCAATTTGTAGGTATACATAGCAGATCTGAAGTCATGACACATTCAGAAATAATGGGCAGTACATCAAAAGTTCAATGTCATGATACATTATGGCCGCATCCCCCTATCTGACTAAACGCGTCAGTGAAGGCAGATCGATAAATAACTAAAGTTACTTGACGTCCATAGTTTGTAGTATATATTATGAAACCACGAAAGGGGGTTTCTAGCAAGATTGAGATCTCCCTGTCACTGTCCGATAATAGGATAAATAATCTGTTCTCTTGGCAGTGATCAAAACATATGATGACCGAAATCCAACATGGCTGCCTCCCTGAGTTGTCGTTCACTCATTCATAGGAAGGAGAATATAAGCCAGAGTTAATTTATAATGGGTATATAAATGATTTCATAAATGTTTCCATACAGCTCTACGGTGATCAGGTTAATTCACGTAGCCATAACCGCTGCAGGAAAATCTGTCATCTTCGTCGATACAAAACACGGCACGAGCATACGAAGCACAAAAGTCAAGCTAGGCCTAACCGACGAGAGATCATCAAAATAGGAGCTGGGTTTACCTGGAGTCCGAATCATCTATATACTGACATAAGGAGAGTCTCTAACACAAACTATCGTAGAGACACCATCTCCCTCAGAAGAAAAACCACTTCGTAAGACATTTTTTTCTGACGAAAGGACCAGCTCTTGAAAAACGTACCCCGCCATTTGTAAGCAGTAGACCGGAACTCATCACGACTTGTCAAGACAACTCATACTTCCGCTAGACCGGAATAACAAGAATCTAGTCCCTCCTACCCATCCAAAATATACAATATAGGACTGATTCTACTTGTACTAATAATATGTAATACATATGAATTCAGGCCATAAACACAATAAGCAAATTAATATATTTTCTGGCCCTAAAAAATAAGTACAAACGCAAGCGCAATATCCTTGCGCCGGATCAATATCCAGAACGATTACTCCTATAATCAAAAGTGTGAATCAAACATGGATTATCTCGCTTTTACCATAGACAGCATTTTCATACACAAATGAATGAATGTCTATATTTTTCCCATATTAAATAGCCATATCGATTTTTGTAATATGTGCGTCAAAATATGCACGCAACAGATTACCACACCCCTCGGGAAAAAAAAATGGTACATTTTTTTTTTGAAATACATCTAGGAGCAACATACAATAGGCTCACAAAGCACCAATAACAATGCGCAGATGATAAGCATAAGTTTTATGACCTTAGAGAAAGTACTTCTCTAAGTATAAATATTTCCAGAGAGGTGTCACCAACGCATACTACAATATTAGCAATGACACAATTTCCACATTAGTTTATACATAAATTTCATCTAAGATATCTTAACATCATGATCATCAAAGACGAAAAACATTGAAAGATCAGCGGTGAATAAATATCAATGAACCGCTAAGTAGTGTTACAATCAATATATGATATATTACATATGTGTACACATTTCAACATAGAAACAACTGTATCAAAGTTGTATAACAGTTATGAATCATGTGGGCATCTAGACAAAATATCTGCCATCACATTTTCTGACCCACGGATAGCTCGCACCGAAAAATGAAATGGCTGTAGAGCAATCGCGTATCGCGTTGATCTCGCGCTCTTCAGATTTTTACTCTGAATAGCCGTAAGAGCTTTCTGGTCAGTTTCCACAATGAAATGCGCGCCCAGAAGAAATCTTTGCAGTTTAAGGATTGACCAAACCATAGCCAATAATTCACGGTCTAGGACCGAGTAATTCTTCTCTGCGGCATTTAATTTCCGAGAAATATACATCACAGGATGCAGAGTTCCAGAGTACTCTTGCATTAGTGCAGCTCCAATCCCGGTGGATGAAGCGTCACTACGAAGAATAAATGTCTTATCCTTAGAAGGCAATACTAGGATAGGTGAAGTAGAAAACATAGTTTTAACCTTATCCAAAGAGGATTGACATTCTTGAGTCCAATGGACTACATTAGGAGACCCTTTCTTTAGCAAGGAAGAAAGAGGTGACATAATGGAGGACAGATTCGGGATGAATCGTCCATAAAATTGTATTAGACCTAAGAGACTTCGTACTTGCTTTTTAGTCTTAGGAATAGAAATGTTAAGTATCTTACTTGTATTATGGTCTTCTGTTTTTAGGAACCCATGACCAACACGGTGTCCTAAGAAAGATATTTCGCTAAAACCAATACATGCTTTCGATGGTTTCGCTGTCAGGTTATGCTCGCGTAAGATAGACAATAGTTCATTTATACCATTATAGTGATCGTTCCAAGTATCACTGAAAAGACAGATGTCATCAAGATACGCAATGACATCTGAGCGATGAGATAGGATTCGACGCATCATGCGTACAAATGTTGCAGGGGCGTTCATAAGACCGAAAGGCATGAAATTCCATTGGAATAGACCCCTAGGCGTCGAAAAAGCAGTAAACGGTTTGGCGTGTTCGGATAGTGGAACTTGCCAATATCCCTTAGACAAATCGAGTTTAGTAAAGAAGTGAGAATTCGATAGTCTCGTAAGTAGCTCTTCTAGTAAAGGCATAGGTTCAGCATCGAATTTAGTCACTTGATTCAATTTGCGATAATCCACGCAAAGACGTATGTTATTGTCTTTTTTCCGTACTATAACCATCGGCGAAGAATATGCTGATGTGGATGGTTCAATAATTTTTAACTCTATCATCTCATCTAACTCTTTCTCTACCTGTGCTTGAAAATGTATCGGGATAGGATACGGTCTGACTCTTATAGGACTATGGTCAGTAAGAATAATGTCATGTTGAATGACATCAGTTTGACCAGGAATGTCAGTAAGGACATCCTGAAATTGTTCTAACATAGTAGAAACTTGTTTCTGCTCTCCTGGAGATAATTCTGGAGAAATTGCAACATCTTTCCATGATTCATTAGAGTGAAGAGGAATCATTGGAAAAGGTAAATTTACATCCGAGAAACTCGTTTCCTCATCCTGTATTACTGACAGAGATGAGTACTGTCCATGTTGGACTGGAAAATCGTCCGTTGCCTGGAAAACAGGTTGTAAATAATCAGGACGTTCATGGAATTCCGTGAGCATGTTGATGTGGAAGGTTTTACGCTTCCCGTCAATATCGACGATATAGTCAACATCGGAAACTTTTGATATTATATCGTACGGACCTTTCCAAGAAATGAGAAGTCTATTTTCCCTACAAGGTAGCAAGACAAATGCTTTGTCACCTGGACAAAGTTGTCGCAAACATCTCTTTTTATTGGCAAATTCCCTTGCCTTCTGTTTCGCAAATTCAGAAGAAGCAGTTGCCAATTTGCATGCTTCAATAATCTTGTGTCTAAGTGCGATGACATATTCATAAGAGGATTTTGTGTCATCGACAATATTATCAGCAGTTATAAGATCATGAAGTAAGGACATAGGACCTCGCGGTTTCGCGCCAAAGACAAGTTCAAAGGGAGAAAATCCTGTATGTTCGTTGGCGACCTCTCTATATGCAAAGAGAGCCGCGGGTAAAACCCTATCCCAATCCTGAGGATGATCTTCTGTTATCTTACCTAGTAGGTTTTTCAGAGTTCTATTCAAACGTTCCACCATCCCATTGGACATAGGATGATAAATACTACTCAGCGATCTCTCTATCTTCAGAGTCGACATTACTTGAGACATGGTATCCGATATGAGTTGGGTACCATGGTCGGATAATATTTCTGCTGGAAACCCCAGACGAGAAAATATTAACCAAAGAGCATCTGCGACATCAGCAGTAGTTATGCTCTTTAGAGGAACAGCCTCCGGCCAACGTGTGCACATATCAACACACGTCAAAATAAATTGGTGTCCTCTAGCAGACTTTATCTTAAATGGACCAATGATGTCTATCGCCATTTTTTGAAATGGCCGAATGGGAATGTCTGCAGCCTGAATAGGTGCATCATGGCGTGGACCTCTGGATTTAATCTCTTGACATACTTTACAAGATCGACAATAGATTCGTATGTCCTTATTCACAGCAGGCCAAAAGAAAGATTGAAGAACTCTAGCTTTAGTACGGGAAAAACCCATATGTCCAGCACACTGCGAATCATGAGCGTGCTGTAAGATTTTAACTCTCATATTTTTAGGCACAAGGATTTGAGAATGAATGGACTTAGCGGAGTCTTGTACCATACGTACAAGTACGCCATTCTTCATCGTAATCCAAGATTTACGATTTGTATCCTTATTCGGATCACCTTTTGTTGCCAGAGTAAAGAATTTCTTTAGAGTAGGATCATCTTCCTGCTGTTTGATAAAGGAATCGTGGGAAATCTCCAAGGGATCATCTTGGATCTGCGCATCATTATCTTCAGAATGTGAAGATTGTGGCATATTAAGAGCTTGAGCCCTAGTGATTACTGCATTAGCAGATTGCATATTAACATTTTCCCAATTAGAAATTTGCTGTGGAGTGCATTCTTTCACTCCATGAATGCGACCGATGATAAGATCAGCGATCGGATTCGGCAAGAGACATGCTTGCACCTCTCCTGTAAAGAAAGGCGTAGCAATATTGATAATGGCAGTGGAGTACTTCTCCAATGTGCCACCAAATGTTACACATTTGACTATATTGCCTGTAGCTCGAGAAGGATTTACGAGTGATTGCCTCACTCCAATGGTAGTGCACCCCGAATCGAAAAGAATTGATACCGGAGTACCATCTATTAGGCCCCTATTAAAGACAAGAGCACCCCTTCCATTATGCGCAATTGACGCATGGAGAGCGGGAAGCGGGTGACCGCAGCTTAAAGTAGAAACTGTGGTTGGATCGAATAATGTTTTGCATTGCGAACACTCAGATGCTCTAGCAAAATCGAAAGCGGAATTTGCTACACTATTGGAGTCTTTTTTATCATTATTCTGATTATCGGTGTCGTGGAACTCCTGTTGTGCAGAGTTAGCCTGGTAATAAGATTTACCATGTCTTTTGTGTTGTGATCTACCTCGGTTATAATTGTCTCTATAATTATTATTGCCTCTGTTATAACCCCTATTTGGGTTTGAATCATAATATTCATGATCATAATCATCATGCTCATTATATTGAGTATCCCTGTAATATTGTTTCTTTTGTCTCCATGAAGCACTTGGGTAGTTCCTATAGCTACTCCCTTTCCGAGAATTTCTAACATTATGGGTACCCCTCGCGTGTCGAGGACTATCAGCCCGATTCCAGTTCTTCGAAGAAGAACTCTGATTTGAGTGGTTATCTTGGTTTTGATACTTATTCCAATTAACCTTTTTATCAAATTTATTTTTAGCTCCTTGGAATTTGTGTGAGTAATTCTGATTATATTCTGTTGCCGAAGCAACTGGCATACTCTCTTTAATGTTAGAGTTACTAAGAATCATGTCAGGGTGTGCCGTGGCATACTGGTCACAATATTCTTCCATTTGCTTTATTGTACCAGGTTTACGCTCATGTAAGAACTCTAGGAATGATTTATTTACAGAAGACATGACCTTGTCTCTTAGCAATAAATCCGTAAGACCATCAAATGTTTTCTCTGTTTTGGATAATTCAATCCATCGTGAAAGTGTAATTCGTGCTTTTGAGATGAAATCTGAGAATTCTACACCTACCTCAGGTCTCATTGTTTTAAACAAAAGACGATAACCTTCCTCAGACAGCTGATATCTCTTTATCAAAGCTGCCCTAACAGCATCATAATTATCTTTGTCGGCCTCTTCAACAAAATATAACTTACTCAGAGACTCCCCTTTTAGATTTTCAGACAACTGATTCACATACTGTGATTTGTCAACATTATGAGATCGACAAGCCCGTTCAAATCTAGAAAGCCAAAATGTTATGTCATCACTGGTAGGGTTAAACGCTGGTACCTTGACCTTGTACACAAAGGGTTTACCATTACCACCAGATGCCTGATTAACATTACTCATACATGTCAATTTTAATTTCTCTAATTCAAACTCATGTTCTCTTATTGCTTTTCTCTCTTCAGCTTCTCTATCTAATCTTCTCTGTTCTGCAGCAGCTTCTAATTTTTTCTGTTCTGCAGCAGCAGCAACTTCTAATTTTTTCTGTTCTGCAGCAGCTTCTAATTTTTTCTGTTCTGCAGCAGCAGCAACTTCTAATTTTTTCTGTTCTGCAGCAGCTTCTAATTTTTTCTGCTCTGCATCAGCTTCTAATTTCTTCTGTTCTGCCTCAAATCTCCTTTCCTCCACTTGCATCTGCAATTTCTTAAGTTCAGCAGCAGTATCAGCTTCTTTTTCTAATCTTTTTTCTTCAGCTAGAGCTTTCCTTTCTTCTGCAGCAGCTTTTTTTTCTTCTATTTGAAGTTTTCTCTCCTCAGCCGCAGCTTTTTTTTCTTCAACAGCAGCAGCAGTTTTTCTCTCTTCTGCAGCTAATGCTTTGTCATATTGAGCAACAGCCCATTGTTCTAAGTCTTTTCCAGTCTTATCAAGAGATTTTCCTTGAGCAATAAAATAATCTAATGTAGACATATTGTCTTCTTAAATCAGAAACCTGAAAAAGTAAATAAATTACCCTACTTCACTTTAATGGGAGACAAGTCTATACCATAGGCTTAGTCTTAGTCCACACTTGTATGGTTTATAATAACCAATGATAACTTGAGTACCTGTGGACAACAATAACTGTATCTCAAATACTGTGGGGGACAAGCCTTACAAAGGTCTTGTATACCTCAATGTAATCAAAGATCACTTGAGTACCTGTGGAAAAAATATTTCCCTTTACCAATCACTTTGGGGAACAAGCCTTACAAAGGTCTTGTATACCTCAATGTAATCAAAGATCATTTGAGTACCTGTGGAAAAAATATTTCCCTTTACCAATCACTTTGGGAGACAAGGTCTTGTACATTTTGTTTTATAACAATAACAATCATAAAGTACTGATCTGTACTATACTATCAGTGTATACCACTATACGTCATATGTCAACTAAAGACATTACAAAGGACAAACAAGAAAAGACAATATGAACACATTTGCAGAGATCAAATTAAATTAAATAGGAGAAATGAAAAAAATGATCACAGAAACCGTGATGATAACTGCCATAAGATAACAAGACAAATAACGCCACAGTGTATAAACATAAGGGTGTAAAAAACTGAAATGAAAGAAAAGATGAGACCTACAATTATACAAACAAATCAAACAAAACTAAGGAACACAAAATTATTAACAAAAACAACGAAGAAAGAACACCTCATCACAACTAACAGAAATAGCAGCAAATTGTTGCTAACAAATTTCCAATTAAGAAAATGTGTACCTATAGAATACTAGTACCAGACCAATGTAACTCGGCATACCTTGTACTAGTCACACAGAACATAAATTAATTTAATACATAACAAATAACATGTAAGCATAAATAGCATATAGCATACAATATAATTTATGTCATGAATGGAATGTGTTGCAGGTATAGTGTTGTAAAGCAGGCACAGTTTATTTTAATACTAATAACTTGCCACTTTATTCAGTAATAGATTTAATTTTAAACTATTACACTGTCAATTTTTCTCTGTTGAGCATATGAAGATCCAACGATGAACTATGCACTTTATGTTCAACAACACTGTGATTCTTCTGTACGTTGAGAAATGTCAACAATACTGCTCCAGATATTTTCTACACTTGATACCACTGTCCTGTGTAATACTGTCTGTACAGCGAAAAACTGTCAACAAGCGCTGACCTAGATACAGCATCCTATCGGTAATACAGGTCAAGCTGACATCGACTGTATAGCTGTCCTACTGGTGTTGATGTGTTCAAACAAATGTTCTTTCAGCTGTAAACTGTGATTCTCAACACAAAACTGCGTAAGCTGGACCCAGGAATCTGGCTCGCCACTGTAAAGTTTGCTTTCTTCTTTCCACTCTGTAAAGTGTCAGTCTGTATGCTCTGTAAGGAAGAGTGGTGTGTTGTTGAGATCAGGCATGCTCCAGTCTACCCAGCTGTAAATGGGTAACTCACCCTAGTCCTGAGTTAGGGAAGGCAAAGGCTCCAGGGGAAGCAGGCCCTAAACTTGGTCACTCCAACCGACGCAGGATGGTGTATGTATGAAGTAGAAGTGTAGAGTGTGATTACCGCGAATGGTGTACTGTTCGTGTGCTGACCAATATAACACTCATACACTTGTGTCTACAAGGCACCAATGCAGACTGCTGGAATCTTTGTTTACTCAATTTATTCAGACGTACACACTGGGACATACGAGTACATCATGGTATGTTGACATATCAATTTGTAGGTATACATAGCAGATCTGAAGTCATGACACATTCAGAAATAATGGGCAGTACATCAAAAGTTCAATGTCATGATACATTATGGCCGCATCCCCCTATCTGACTAAACGCGTCAGTGAAGGCAGATCGGTAAATAACTAAAGTTACTTGACGTCCATAGTTTGTAGTATATATTATGAAACCACGAAAGGGGGTTTCTAGCAAGATTGAGATCTCCCTGTCACTGTCCGATAATAGGATAAATAATCTGTTCTCTTGGCAGTGATCAAAACATATGATGACCGAAATCCAACATGGCTGCCTCCCTGAGTTGTCGTTCACTCATTCATAGGAAGGAGAATATAAGCCAGAGTTAATTTATAATGGGTATATAAAGGATTTCATAATTGTTTCCATACAGCTCTACGGTGATCAGGTTAATTCACGTAGCCATAACCGCTGCAGGAAAATCTGTCATCTTCGTCGATACAAAACACGACACTAGCATAGCGAAGCACAAAAGTCAAGCTAGGCCTAACCGACGAGAGATCATCAAAAATAGGAGCTGGGTTTACCTGGAGTCCGAATCATCTATATACTGACATAAGGAGAGTCTCTAACACAAACTATCGTAGAGACACCATCTCCTTCAGAAGAAAAACCACTTCGTAAGACATTTTTTTCTGACGAAAGGACCAGCTCTAGAAAAACGTACCCCGCCATTTGTAAGCAGTACATCGGAACTCATCACGACTTGTCAAGACAACTCATACTTCCGCTAGACCCGAATAATAAGAATCTAGTCCCGCCTACCCATCCAAAATATACAATATAGGACTGATTCTACTTGTACTAATAATATGTAATACATATGAATTCAGGCCATAAACACAATAAGCAAATTAATATATTTTCTGGCCCTAAAAAATAAGTACAAACGCAAGCGCACTATCCTTGCGCCGGATCAATATCCAGAACGATTACTCCTATAATCAAAAGTGTGAATCAAACATGGATTATCTCGCTTTCCCCATAGACAGCATTTTCATACACAAATGAATGAATGTCTATATTTTTCCCATATTAAATAGCCATATCGATTTTTGTAATATGTGCGTCAAAATATGCACGCAACATACGGTTGCGTCAAATATTTTCGTATCTAGCACTACAACGGTCACAGACTATTTTGGTGCACCTAACCCTATACAAGATAGAGATTTAAAAGACTACAGACAGAAAGAAGGTCAAGTTCACTAAGAAGAGATTACACAGAAAGAAAGAATCCTGCGAGCGAAAAAACAAATCAAGACAAAACAGAAGTCAAGTAAAGTGAAGCGACATCAAAAACAACGAAGTCTATCCAAAGCATCACGAAGGTCAAGTTCATTAAGAAGATACAAATCGAAGGAATCCTGCGAGCTGAAGAAATAAAGCAAGACAACACAGAAGTCAAGACATCACGAAGGACAAGTGCACAAGAAGAATATAAAGAACAAAACAGTCTACATCAACCGACAACCGTCAGAATACAGGTAGATGCATGAGATAACAATCTGAATTATGAACAGGCCCAACGCGCAAAAATAATAGTATACAGCCGTATAAGACAAAAATCGTGTTGATTAATTCTGAAATACTGGAGGAGCAAGTGTGTATCCCAATCAAGGAAAACAGATTATGTAACACATAAACATTTAGAAACAAATTAAGTTAATTATTAGTGTAGTCAGTTAAATTATGAGAATTAGATTGATAATTGTTTTGTAACTCATAAGAATTATAAGTATTGTACACAGATATTGGTTATTAATTTTTTTACAGGTGTTTCTATTAACACTAACACTTACAGGTCAAGACAAGATGCAACAACAACAACTTACGGCGGGTTTGGATCCCAATGTGGCTGCTCTTGAGCAGGTAGCCAAGGCTATGACTGCCATTAGAAATGAAAGTAAGTTCCAGAATATCCGGAACAGCATAACACCATATGCAGGGAATCCTACTTTATGTAGAAAATGGTTGCTCGAGATACAAAGATATTGCACTTCGGTCAATATGGACCAAGGTGAGTACAAACAAGTTGCGTATCTTTCCTCATGCGGGTTAGTAGTAGATTTTATAAGACGCAGGTTTGACACTGTCCCAGATGAGACATGGTAAGATTTTAAGAAAGAACTAATAAGAAGGTATGCACAAATTACGGATGCATCTTACGCGTGGACGATGCTGAGGAGCATACAACAACAAGTAGGAGAACCTATTCAAATGTTCAGCGACAGGTTGTTAAACCTAGCGGAAGAGGTTTTCTTGGGACAACAAATTAACCAGCAAGAGGTGGAAAAACAATTAGTGGGCATATTCGTCGATGGGTTGAATGATATACCAATTAAATTACACCTCCTCAGGAAGGACCCACAAAACTTGTCACAGGCCATTACACTTGCTACAGCCGAAGAGAACCTTAGAAGAAGATTGGACCTCAGGCTTGGTAGAGTGGTTCCATGTGAAGAAACACAGGAAGAACCTATGGAGATAGGACATTGTCAACAAAGAAGGATAGAAAGACGAGGGAGAGGAATGGAAACGTTTTATAGGTCAAGGCAGGTGGACCGCAGGCAAAGCGTGTGTTATGCTTGCAATAGGCTGGGACATAAACAATTTGAGTGTAATTACAGGCCACTACAGCCGCAGCACTCAGTACGAAGAGTTGAGACCGGTAATCCGACACGCAGTAGACACACAGAAGCCTTGTCCGGTAACTGTACTCAATTCACTGGTCACAACAATACTCAATATAATTACAGACACAACCCGGGCGTCACAAATATTCGTGACAGAGTCCGACACACAAATATTTACACTCAGGGTACAGACGGACCAGCTCACTATGTGAGTGTGGTAAATAGGTCTCAACAGCATAGACAATGGGCCAGAGTACATCATCATAGGAATTGGTTTAACAAGGGAGGACGTCAAAAACAGACATGTCAAGAATACAGGAATAGGAAGATGAATTGGGATGGTTCAGTTATAAACAGGAACAAATATGAAAGGAGAAACATATGTACAGATCGCGAAATTGGGAAATGGAAATGTAACCAATATCAATATAAACAGGGACATAATAGAACATGGAATAACAGGGACAGGACACTCCCGACTTTCAACAGCAGCTATGGATCAGGACATTGGGACAGCGTGAATAGGAGAAGAACTAGAATAGATTTGAGGAATTTTGTTGGAGACATCAGGAGAGGAGTCAAAGACAAGAAAATACAAAGTAATGAAATTGGAAAACAAGAAAGAAAACAACGTATCCCAAAAAGAAGACAATAGCAACAGCAATCGAGCTAGCTCATAAACCAGACCCTTGCTCATGTATTATCGAAATACACGGAAGGAGATATAGAGCATTGGTAGACTCAGGGGCTACTGTAAGCCTTATTAGGTTTGGACTTTATAAACAGATACGAGGCGTAGCTCAATACAGAAAGTCACAAAATACACTTACCTCGGTGTCAGGAGAAAACCTGAAAGTGATGGGAACAGCTATGGTGCAAATGAGAATTGGCAATATGATCGTGGAACACACGTTCACCATTGTGAAGGGGATGACGAGAAATATCATACTAGGACGTGATTTTCTGCTAAAACATAAGGCTCAAGTACATTTTGATACTCACCAACTGAAGATATATGGCGAATGCATCAGGTTACAGGACGACGTATACATAGCGTCCATAATCCGAAACAGAACAACAGTTACGCTGCGACCAAATGAAGTCGGTATTGTTCAAGGCACGTTGAAAAGATCCCCATATTTCAACCAAGGACAAACGGTCTTAACACTTGACTGGGAAGATGGAGATATACTAGATGAACCCGGACTAGAAATGGTAGAAGGAATAGTACAAATTGGAAAAAGACAACAATTTCCAACGATGATTATAAACACCACGGGAAAAACAGTTAGAATACCAAGAGGATTTGTATTAGGAAGGGTACAACTGATGGAAGGTCAGGAAGGAAATATGGAATACCAAGAAAAGCACCAAATACAAGAAACTATGAACAATAACAACGCGCGTCAGAGACAAAATCGGAAACCACAAACAGTGGTGGTACCACAACATAGAGTTAACAACAAGATATACAGAGAGCAGAAGAAAGTGGAAACAAGGAAGCAGGACAAGGTAGGAATCAAGGAAGATGTATGCACAACTTTCAGACTCAATGCAGTGTTAGGCGAGAAAAAGCACACAAAAGAGAATGGAATACAGAGAGTTAACGGTGTAACAGAAAAGATGGAAAGGATCAAAATACCTCAACCAAGTATAGAGCAGTTGAGGAAAGAAATAAAAGCCATCCTTGGAAGAACTAAACCAGACATCGTGGTACTAAAGGAGGTGCAGAAAATTCTGGAAGAAAAGTTTGATATAGACTTATCACAAAGAAAGGAAGAAATCTACAAGCTTGTCGTAGACGAAATAGAGGAAGATAGACCGATGGATATAAGAGGCTATATAAGGAGCCATAGTATGTATAGTATGAGAGGCAGTGTTCAAGAAAGAGATACACGGATTCCCAATAACACACCACACTACACGGAAGGACATAAACAACATAACAATACACATGATAGGATAGGAACACGTAGAACTGAAGCAACACAAAAGGATAGTGACTGGAAGGAGTCTAACAGGATAGGAGACAACTGGAGAGTAGGATGGGGAGATGACTATGGAGAAACATCAACAGGTAGTCAGAGTCGCACAATGGCAGGAAGAACACAAGTCCATGCAGAACCGGGAACAACATCTGATCGGTTAACCCCAAACCCCCAAATCTTACACAGCGAACAAGAGGAGATGGGCACATATAGGCCAGAAATCTTACACAGCGAGCAAGAGGAGATGGGCACATATAGGCCAGAAGAAGACAGGATACAAGTATGGCAGGATACAGAGAGTAAACAGTACAATGAGATTCTAGAAGATACGACAGGAATAAGGAAACAATGGAATAATGTTGAAACAGAAATAGATGCACCGTACAAACATACGAGAGCTGCAGAACAAAGAAACAGAGCACAGGAGCAGCAGCTATTGAAACAAAAAGAGCAACAGATAGATACTAAACAACAAAGTAGTGCAAGTCAAACTCAGAATATAGAGGACACATCAGCTAAAGATTCAGATACGCAGGAAGAGATGGAGGAAGAAAATATAAGAGGGATGAAGAGACAGCGGTCGTCATCATCAGACGATTCAGAGGATTACAGAAGGCGTCTAGCAAAGTTGAGACATGTAGAAGAGGTCAGACTAAAGAGGAAGAATAAAGTAAGAAATAGTAGTGTAGCGGAGATGAAGGACATACGGGCAATTGTTCAATATATGGACAGGAAATTTGAAGAATTGGAAAAGGAGAAATGTAGTCATAGAGAACGAACGAACGAACGAACTTTATTTTCAAAGGGTTAAGAATTGGGCACGCAGGCCCGTCTGACATTCTGCCCTTCCTCTCTCTCTCATCATATATACTATATCCTTTCATCCTCACATTTACTATAAGCATAATTAAGGCATTTATCATTATAAAAGTAATATTACATTTGCAATAATCATCATAATTAAAGTACGTTTATAACATTAAAAAAGAATAATAATAATAATAATGAATATAAAAATAAAATAAATAAAAATAAAAATAAACATTAATAGATAGATAGATAGATAGATAGATAGATAGATAGATAGATAGATAGATAGATAGATAGATAGATAGATAGATAGATAGATAGATAGATAGATAGATAGATAGATAGATAGATAGATAGATAGATAGATAGATAGATAGATAGATAGATAGATAGATAGATAGATAGATAGATAGAACGAACGAACTTTATTTTCAAAGGGTTTAGAATTGGGCACGCAGGCCCGTCTAACATTCTGCCCTTCCTTTCTCTCTTCTTCCATAGTTAATCCATTTATTCTCACACGTATCCTAAATGTTACTTAAATAATAAAATAATAAAAAAGTACAATAAAATAAAATCCCAACATTGTAACAGTACAATAACAGTTACACAGATTTACAGATGCGTATCATAATTTATACTAAACAGGACAAAATTAACTTTAAAACCTACATATGATGTTATGTAATTATTTAAGAACATAACGAAATTAGGGTGGCATATAATCTGCACTCATGATGTATTTGAAAAGTCTGTGATTGAATGAATATGGACTAAGAGTATTTTTTAAGTCGTGTGGAAGAGTATTCCACAGATGAGCAGCAGAAAAAGCTAAACTTTTCTTGAATAAGTCAAGCCTAGGCTTGGGCATGTGTAATTTATTTAAGCGTTGACTGCGTCTTCCGCTGTATTTGAAAATAGGCCACAGATACGTTGGAGCATTCTGTGACAAGATTTTGTGAATAAATTTGGCTTTGTTGAAGAGAAGGCGCTTTCTTAGTGGTAATATGTTAAGATATGTATATGCGTCTACACACTGTGTGAGGTTTTTGTCTGAAATTAGGCGCACTGCACGTTTTTGTAATGAATAGAGTCTTTTAGTGTTGGACATGGTGCAGCCATCCCAAATTGTGGAACAATAGTCTAGATGTGTTTGTATCTGGGATATATAGAACATTTTTCGTGTCTCCTCATCTAGGAAATGTTTGATTTTAGCTAACTGGTAAACTTTTTGTGCCGTTTGTTTGGTCAGTGCTTGTACATGCGAATTCCAACTTAAATGTTGGTCAATTATGAGTCCTAGTGTTTTATATTCATTTACATTTTCAATTAAAGAGGTTCCAATGTAGAGCTGAAGTGTTGTTTTCGGCGAGTTTTGTAATTTTTGTCTAGTTGATATTATCATACATTTTGTTTTAGTGATATTTATTTGCATGCAGTTTTCATTGCTCCACTTAATAAGATTGTCTGTGTCGCTTTGTAATAATATTTCTAGCGTGTTGCAACTTTTATCACTAGTATAAATGGTACAGTCATCGGCAAATAGGTCGCAGGATGAGTGCTCGATGTGTAGTGGAAGGTCATTTGTGTAAATGGAAAAAAGTAGAGGGCCGAGAATAGAACCCTGAGGAACACCAGTGTCAATAATAGTTGGGCTTGACAAGGAGTTATTGTACCACACTACTTGCTGTCTGTCGGACAGGAATGATTTAAGTAATGTCACTAGTTTAAAGTTAACTTTCATTGTTTCTAATTTTCTTATTAAAACAGCGTGATCTAACATATCAAATGCTTTCCTAAAGTCTACAAAGATTGCTCCACATATGTTATCGTTATTTATGTTTAGGTGCAAGTTGTCTATCATCTTAGTTAGAGCTGTGTGGCATGAATGCTTTTGTCGAAACCCTGACTGACTGTCAATTAGCAAGTCATTGCTAACTAGGTAATGTAGTGTTGCTTTATGTATGTGTTTTTCTAGTGGTTTAGAAAGCGATGATAAAAGAGAAATTGGTCTATAGTTACCAAGATTACTGTTATCTGACGAGCCAGGTTTGAAGAGAGGATATACTCTGGCAATCTTAAAGGCCGAAGGAAAATAACTTTTAGCAATACATTGATTATATATAAAAGTTAGTGAATCACTAATAGCTGGTGCGGCGTAACGCAGTATTCGATTACTAATTCCGTCTAGCCCTGATGAGCTATTATCCTTAAGGCCAATAAGATAGTTATACACTTCATTAACTGTCATAAAAGGAATGTCGGGTGGAACTGAGTTTGTACATTTGTTCTCACAGAATGCTGAAAGTTTGTCTAAGTCACTAGAGGAAGGTGGTATTGTGGATTTCAGACTGTTTATTTCTGCTTGAAAGTGATTGCTGAAGTCGGTGCAAGTAAATGAAGTTTTGGAAGAGAATGAGTCTGGTGCATTACGTTTTTTCGCTAAGGTGTTAATTGCCTTCCATATTTCCTTACTATTTGATTTGTTCTCAACCATATTTCTAAAATGATTTTTCTTTTCTTTCCGAATTAAATATTGAACTTTGTTCCTGTATACCCTGTATGTGTTGAGGTCCTTATTTTTGTGCGCTTGATCTCTCTGCCTCATAGCCTCCAACACTTCCTGCGTGATCCACGGAGATTTTAATTGTCGTTTGACGCGAATTTCCTTAGCTGGTACGTGCGTGTCAAAAACATTATAAAAAATTTTTGTCCAGTATTCAATAGCGTCATTGTTAATATGTATAATTATAATTATGGTGGATGTCTTTATGGTGAAGAAGGTGAGTGTGTTTTGGGACAGTCACTCACAGTAGCGCGTACACACCAAGTCATGGAATGGTGTAACGTCTGATGATATTTTAACCATGGTTTATTACAATTATAACATCACGTAGATCTAGACGAATACAGTTACATCGAAACATGAATCTTCATAATGTAGTTAACACACCATACGGCCCTTACACATCCTGGCCTACAAAATCTCTACTCCTCACATCAGTGCACAAAGACTGCGTCTACGGCAGTTATATAATAATCATGGCCTACAAAATCTCTACTCCACATCAGTGCACAAAGACTGCATCTACGGCAGTTATATAATAATCATGGCCTACAAAATCTCTACTCCACATCAGTGCATAAAGACTGCATCTACGGCAGTTATATAATAATCATGGCCTACAAAATCTCTACTCCACATCAGTGCACAAAGACTGCATCTACGGCAGTTATATAATAATCATGGCCTACAAAATCTCTACTCCACATCAGTGCACAAAGACTGCATCTACGGCAGTCATATAACAATCATGGCCTACAAAATCTCTACTCCACATCAGTGCACAAATACTGCATCTACGGCAGATATATAATAATCAAGGCCTACAAAATCTCTATAGCCCTGCGCAGGCATACATTATCCAAAAAACACATCAGGGCTGACCACCTCAGTCAAAAACCCTGCACAGACTGATCCCCCGGGAACACACCCCGTTCACACAGTCACGAGAATCTACTGTTCTCTTAACACTCCTCTCAAAAATCCCTGCGGACACTAGCCGCGAGAGCTATTCACACATCACTCAAAAACAGTTCAGAAACAGTACATTATGACCAGAGTTCACCCGCTATCTGACATACTGTTTTTCAAGAAACTAAGAAGAGATATTTTTTTAACAAATCCATTACCAATCTGCAAGCAAGTGCTCTAACCCAGAATTTACTCTACTCAACAAGTATTTTTCAAGATCATTTCCCTTTCATCAAGTCTGCACTTATCAGTTTGCCACACTCCCAGGGAAAAAAAAAATGATTCATCATTTTTTTTGAAAATTAATTCCCAAAAATTTAACGGTCAATGAAGTTATATCAAATACGTACAAAAATTAACTCCCAAAAATTTAACGGTCAATGAAGTTATATCAAATACCTCTTAAATTAATTCCCAAAAATTTTTTAAAAATTAATGAAGTTCTATCAATTACCTACAAAAATATACCTATGACAAGAGAACATAGCACATCTACAAAAATATCATCAATAAATGTAAGATAACGACTAAATCATCCAACATAATCATACAAACATACCAAAATAAAAATTAATCTAATACAAAACCCAAGTTAAGTATACATAGTACAAACTAAACAGAAAATAAATTATCATGCGAGAAAAGACAAAATATGAAATGGGAATATGATAAGCATCAAATAGAATCATAAGATGACAATGAAGACAACAATTCCATACATGTAAAACAAATAGAACTATAAGAACCAATTACATTATCTAAAGTCATATAATTAACTTAAAACTACAAAGAATGAAAGTATAAATAGCGTAACACGAAAAAAGTATACAAGAAGTATGAATTACATCAAAGATGAAACACGGAAGCATAAACAAAATATCAGACAATATTGAAAAGACAACAGACAAGATGTAAAGAAATGACGAATAGTCAACAAAGAGAGATGAAAGTAAAGATGCAAATGTAAAGAAAGTTGGTAACAACACCTAACAATAACTATCCAAATGTAACAACGTAATGTAAAATACAAAAATGCTAAAGTATATTTATATACTAACACAAAAAAGAAAGCTTAAGACAAGCACAGCATAATAAGTAATTTAACTAAGTTATAAACTTATACATAACTAAAAATAAATTACATCAAATATCACCCAAACAAAAAATTATTAACGCTAACACAAGTTTCGCATTAATCCAAACATCACAACATTTTCAAAGAATTAATGTCACTACATAATAGTAACCTTAACATACAATCTAGCGCTGGCGCAGAAAAAAAAAAAATAAATATCACAATGTCCAAAACACATTTTTTCAAAAAATTACAATACAAAAAATGTTTCTTATCGTTAGGTTAAATAAAAATAGTATTTTTATTTCTAAGTAATATGTAGCTATAATTAACGACTAACAATTAAATTAGCTGAGTAACATAAAATAATCTTATCTTTAAACAGACATACATGAAAAACGTGTAAGTTTTTTTTTTCTTCTTTTAAAAAAAATACATCAAAGAAACGTCACATTGGGTAATAAACTGTTAACTACAAACGAAGTTATAAATATATATAAGTGTAATATTATTTATCTTAACTATGTATTATAATCAGATATTTAAATTCTTTAAATGAACAAGAGTATCAGCCGTCGCTGTTAATCTACCCACTTAATTTAATAGGAAATTTAAGTTAATTCTAGCTGACAAAAAATCGAATCGTTTAAATTATCAAATGTCATAATTTAGCAAAAATGGAAACCAAGTTTCAGAATACGTCCTTAACTTCAACGCAAAATCATTAATAATACATACAAGTTATGTTTAAAATTACCTTTCACTAAACAATTAATTCAAATAATCTGTATATAAATATGTTAACTAAACATGGTATGAAACCCATGATGAAAACAAAACCAAAATTTTAAGTAGTGCATAAAAACACTCAGGACTATCTACAGAAATGACTATTACATTGTCTCAGTAAATAAGTTTGAGCATAGAAATTATTTAATGCATAATTAAAATACAGTCATATAAGTAACAACCACAAAATTATGGCAATCAAATGTTACAAAGATTACATAATATTCTATTAACAACATATATACTAAAGAATACAATAACATTCAGTGTTTGTAAACAGAACAAAAATAAACAGGACCTTTGAAAAAACAAAAAAAATTCCTTCGAGGTCTTGCGAACATCTCATCAACACGCAAGGTGACATCATGACACGATGGGTTAACGTACTGTCTAGGCTCGCTTGAATGGACAAATGGTACATAGTGATCTACATCTCTCCCAGGTAATGTAAAATTAGAATGGTGACTCTCTCGCAAAGTCGCTCGCTGTGAGACAATACAAATGAAAATATCTATTTTAATCCATGGTAAGATTATGAGTGAACACGGAAAATTCACTTTACAATTACCCAAACTCCGTGGTGTAAGGTTGTGGCCCTCCTGCGATGTCAACAACTCTCGTCACATAGCAGACAACATAGACGTCCCAGGGACAACCTGACCTATAATTCACAGCTGTCAGTGCGGTAGGCTGAAAAAAATTTACTACCTTCACAAGACCGTGATGATCTCTCAAATCTATCAGCATGACAAGCAAAAGCATTTAAGAACCTATTACCGTTCCTATTACTCTGATTAATAATAATCTTGCTCTTATGTGGAGCACAGCTAACCTGGTTGCGATCTCTATAATTGCTTTTGAGAGCATTGTTATTAACTGTATCAACACCGTTGTACTGATTTAAATCCCAGTTACAATAGTTATTCTTAATACTTCTTCCCAGATAACAATGTCCATCAGATAGAACTGGCTTTTTAGCAGAAAAATTATTACTAGACTGATGAACTTTCATATAATTACTTCTGCTATAGTTTTCTAAACTTTTAGAATCACAATGTTGAGATCTGTCACATTTTTTCTTGTTTTTGGGAGAAGAAACGTTACCGTAGGATGAACTCCCTTGGTACTTTATAACCTTAGGGTTATGTCTCCTATCAAAATTATTTTTTTCTTTGCTTGTGGCAATGTGTTTAAAAAATGAGTCACACTGCCTTGACTGGGTATGACTAGAAGGTTTGACAATCTCTTTATTTTTTTTCACAACATTTGTTTCCTTTATGGAACAAGCAGTAGTATGTTTGTTACTTGTAACCAATTTATCAGATCTGTCAATAAATACGCTGTTGGTTTTTAACACACTGACTTGAGATTTAGCACTGTTTCTTTTCTTATCTACAGAACTGGATATTACTGTAGATTTTCCTTTGTTATTCTGCCGCCAGCAATCATTATCATTGGAATCATCTGTATTGCGTGAGAAGTTATATCTCCCACGGAAAGATCTATGTCCACCATTCTTGACCGTAGAATCCGCAAAAAGTGTATAAGGCTGGCTTTTTGCTTTAGTGTTCTGATGATAAGCAACTTTCTGTCTATCACTGTCACCATTGACAGAAGACCACATATTGCTATTCAAGACTACGTCAAGCAGACCATATATTCTTCTTCTTGCTTCTGCAATCTCAATGTCTCTAAGTGCAATCTGTTCACTTAATCTCTTGTTTAAACTATCAGCTTTTAAGACCTTGCAGCTTTCCTCTGCTAGCAAATTTTCAATCTTAATCAATTTGTCTTTCTCCATCATTAATTCTTTCACTCTCTCTTTATCAACCCTCTCAATCTCAATATCATGACTATTCGTAAGCCTATCAACCTTCTCTTTCTCAACCATCAACTCTACTAATGTCTCTTTCTTTTGTTGAGTCTCCTGTGTAAGTTTTTCCAACCCAACATTCTTATCTTTCATTTGAGTCTCTAACTCTTCAATTTTGCCTAATGCCGAGTCTAATTTTGCTCGAACACAAGCAAGCTCAGAATTTGATTTACATAAATCACCTGTAAGTTTAGTCACTTTTTTCTGTAGCTTATTCAGTTCAGCAGTACTTTTTAAGCAACTTTCCCTTTGCTCCTGTGTACTCTGTTTTAAGTCTCCTATTTGCTTCTCCTCCCTTAACTCTTCTTTCTGGTCACTATGGATGCCGTCGAGCAATAACGTACGTATACTCTTCAATATGTTATCACGTTTTATACTAATATAATTGTCCAAGAACAGACGAAGGTCCAAAACCAATAACCTTGCCAGATCCTCAGCCATACTCACATGAGGAATTGACTGAAATCTCTCATTAGCAAACTCTCTTAGAGATCTCGATGCAGAGACCAAAAACTTGTCCATAACATGTGACTCAAGCTCTGGGCCTTTTAATCCCTGATAATCTGTCCCTTCCTGAAACAGATACTCTAATACAGGTCTCATATCCTCCGGATCTGTATCAGAATCCATTGTGACTTGTTTACTTAGTTAACCATATATGTCTTAATTAAACTTTCATTATACCAAATCAAGTTTAGATCTCAAATATTGTATCATCAATCCCTGTACATCATCATATTCTATAATTAATCGATATAATTATCGACAACAACAACAATAGTTATCAATAGAATAGGATAGTGCAGATTGAGGCTTGTTGACATGGACAGAAGTGGCAACATTTACACACAACAAAAGCACTTAACTGAAGGTAATCCTGACCCTTCCGCCAACACACTGGATATCACAAAGTTCTGACGTTAAAACACTCCACTGCAGAAAAGGTACAAGGACTAGGCACTCTTGTCTTCAAATCCCTGCCACTGTACAGTATGTCCTCAACAATGCATCAGACGACAGGAACCAATCACAGCAACCCCGCAATCACTTGAGGTATACGTGCAGACGAACTCTCCAAAATACTGCACCTATAGTTGAATCTGCATATGGAAAGACTGGAACAAGCACTGTAACAATTATGGCATCAATGTCGCTATCAGATAACAGCTGTTTGATATGGAAACCAACTGATAAAGTTAGTTTAGTTGCTACAACACGCCAAGATATGAGGATGGATATGCGCAGTCAGCTGATACCTGTGTACAGTTGAATTAAGCCACGCCCACACAGAGCCAAACATAACAACTTTCAGTGTTCCCACTTGTAATGACTGGTCCAGAATCTGACCTAATTTACTCTCTTGTCACGCGAATGTAATGTGGGTGTTACGACCCGTTGATTTGGTCCACCAAATGTTATATATTGATTTCTTTGTGGTTGATTGCGTGCGTGCGTGTTGGAACAATCACTCACAACACAGGTACGCACGTAGAAGTCATAGATGGTTATAAACGGCTGATGATATTTTAACCATGGTTTATTACAATTATAACATCACGTAGATCTAGACGAATACAGTTACATCGAAACATGAATCTTCATAATGTAGTTAACACACCATACGGCCCTTACACATCCTGGCCTACAAAATCTCTACTCCTCACATCAGTGCACAAAGACTGCGTCTACGGCAGTTATATAATAATCATGGCCTACAAAATCTCTACTCCACATCAGTGCACAAAGACTGCATCTACGGCAGTTATATAATAATCATGGCCTACAAAATCTCTACTCCACATCAGTGCACAAAGACTGCATCTACGGCAGTTATATAATAATCATGGCCTACAAAATCTCTACTCCACATCAGTGCACAAAGACTGCATCTACGGCAGTTATATAATAATCATGGCCTACAAAATCTCTACTCCACATCAGTGCACAAAGACTGCATCTACGGCAGTTATATAATAATCATGGCCTACAAAATCTCTACTCCACATCAGTGCACAAAGACTGCATCTACGGCAGTTATATAATAATCATGGCCTACAAAATCTCTACTCCACATCAGTGCACAAAGACTGCATCTACGGCAGTTATATAATAATCATGGCCTACAAAATCTCTACTCCACATCAGTGCACAAAGACTGCATCTACGGCAGTTATATAACAATCATGGCCTACAAAATCTCTACTCCACATCAGTGCACAAATACTGCATCTACGGCAGATATATAATAATCAAGGCCTACAAAATCTCTATAGCCCTGCGCAGGCATACATTATCCAAAAAACACATCAGGGCTGACCACCTCAGTCAAAAACCCTGCACAGACTGATCCCCCGGGAACACACCCCGTTCACACAGTCACGAGAATCTACTGTTCTCTTAACACTCCTCTCAAAAATCCCTGCGGACACTAGCCGCGAGAGCTATTCACACATCACTCAAAAACAGTTCAGAAACAATACATTATGACCAGAGTTCACCCGCTATCTGACATACTGTTTTTCAAGAAACTAAGAAGAGATATTTTTTTAACAAATCCATTACCAATCTGCAAGCAAGTGCTCTAACCCAGAATTTACTCTACTCAACAAGTATTTTTCAAGATCATTTCCCCTTTCATCAAGTCTGCACTTATCAGTCATCCGGATCAGGAAGTTGGTAAACACGGGCGAGAGGTGCAGTTAGCAAGTCATTTAAAAATAATTCCTTACTGAAATGTTTGAAACTTCTAAATTTGATACTTACATGTTTATTTTTTGGAACTTTACATTTATTCTTTGACCATGTACAGCATACTGGATAGTGGTCACTCATTGCAATATTAGGGACAGAGCATTCTATGATGTTTTCTGGGCAAGTTACGTAGATGTGGTCGATTAGTGTGGTTGATGCTTGTGTTACTCTTGTAGGCTGGTTAACTATTTGTTTTAAGTTGTACGATAATATTATACTTTTCCATGTTAGATTTGAATTGTGTATATCGATGTTGAAATCACCAAGAAGAACAACCTCCTTGACTGTGGCAAATACATTGTCCATCATTATGGTGAAATCTTCGTACCATATAGGTCCTGCACTAGGATTTCGATAAAGATATCCCACCAGAAATGGGCCCTGATTCGGTAGCTTTATTTCCAACCATACACATTCTATCTCTGCTGTCTCTAAGTCGTTTCTGCGGCGAAAATTAAGGGAAGTGGAAATATAAACTGTTATACCTGTCTCTTGTTTTTTGCTTGCGTCTCGCCGAATAGTTTTAAAACCATTTAACGCAATGTCATCGTCTGTTATTCTGTCATTTAGGCGACTTTCTGAAAGTCCAAAAATGTGAAAATTATTACTTAGAATGTATGTAAGTTCGGGGAGTTTACCTAGAAGATGGTAAATATTCAGATGACCAAGTCGTAGACCATCCTTGTGAAGCCACGGTACATAATTACCAGCCATGTTTGTACAGTAAAAAGAAATATATATTTAAAAAAAAAAAAAAAAAAAAAAAAAAAAAAATTACAAGTTAAAAAACAGTTATGCACACAAAAAGCGCAAAATATTATTACGAATTAATACTTCACCAAGGAAGTGGAATTCAAGGAATGAGAAATTGCAGAAAATACAATATTAAAATAATTAATACAACTAATAAAAAACAATTTCAACTGAGTATATGAAAATTGTCACAAAACAATCAGGCATACAACATATCACACCAGAACAGCTCAACGCAACAAAGTGAAGTTAAACGAGAGATGGAAGAAATTAATAATAGTCACAAGTCAGACAAGTATACAACACTTCACAACTCAACACCGAAAATTCTAACAAATTGAAGCTACGCGTGATAATAAGAAATTTAAATTGTAACGAAATAAGTAATCAAAGAAAATTTTTTTTAGAGGATATTAACCGATAAACTATTAAAAGTTCTGATTATTACCGTTGTATTAAAAAATCAACAAATGTTCAAATGGGGTGAAGGCTGTAGTAACAGAGATTTAGTGAAGCAAAGTGTTTGTTCGTCAATAATTGACGTTTCTGCCGGGCAGATAATAGGGGTGACTTTGGGCAGACATCATTAATGCTTGTCTAAGTGACGCAGGGCTGAATTGCATCAGATAGACAAGTTCAGGGTTTCACTGAGGACGATAATAAGAACTAGGGGAGGAAGCATGGTGATCTCTGATTTCTTCCGTCCTTGTTGTAGTGTTGGTAGGAGTATTCTGAGCCTGGGACATTGGAATACTGTTGGTAGAGGTACCTGAGTGGGGCTGCCTTGTGACTAATGGGGGAAACATGGTATCATAAGATTCGGCTTCCTGATTGAAAGTGGCGTTGTGATAGCTGGAAGGCTGCCTGCTTGCAATAGGTGTGCTTCTTTGAGGGGTAGATGGGGTTTGTGATGTATTGTGATTATAGGTTATAGGTTAAGAGAAGTGCAAGTCTGTTTGATAACTGGAACAAATACTTAGTTACATTTATTTAATCTACTAAATTTCCGTGGTCGCCGCATGTTTGAAACGCTAAGAGAAGTGCAAGAAGAACAAGATAGAAAGACCAAGGGAACGGGTCAATGGGATATAAACAGTGTCGACCAGGGAAGGTCAAGGAAAAACAAAGAGGAAGAAGGAAATAAAGATAGAACAAAAATAGATCAGTTAACTGCACTTTGTGCAGATTTAGAGAAGAAGTTGGAAGAGTTAGAAAAGAGACAAGAAATGAATAGAGATGCATCAGAGAAAAAGGAAGATGTAACATCACCTGGGGCAGGTGATGATAGAAAGGAGGCCACAGAGAAGGCGAAGCAGGGAGAAGTTGAGAAACATGAAGGAAATAGAAGTACAGATCGAAGAGAATACCGATCTAAGAGTATAGATACTAGGGAGGCAAGAAGAGATACGGATCGAAGAGATTACCGATCCAAGAGCCGAGATAGGCTGAGAAATAGTAGTAGAAATGAAATAAAAAAATCAAAAATTCCAGTAGAAAACGGGAAAGAAAGGTATAGAAGCAGAGACGAATCAATTAGTAGCGGTGTCAGAGCATCTAGAATACCACGGAGTGCAACAATGATGCAGCGAGAGGGTTATATGGGTAGAGGTCGAGGTAGCGACAGAGAACCTGAAAGAAACTCAGGGAGCATGATAAGGGAAGAAATGGAACATAGAGAAAAACCGAGAAAACCGGTTGAAGTAAGAAGTAAGGAGGTTGAGAGAAACTCGGGAGATACGAGAGATAGAGAGGCAGAAAGGAAACAAAGTATCGACGAGGTTAGACGAGTAGAGGAGACTCAAGGTATGGATAGACAGATTGCGTTGGAGAAATTTAAGGCGAAGGAGGCCATGATGATGAAAATGTTTGGGTTGATGGAAAATATGAATAACTAAGTAAGGTAGGGAGGAGGTGGCTATGTGAGGAGAGGCATAGCATTAGATACATAAACAAGATGGCGGCGGTTGCTAGTCTTAAAAAAGACAAGTATGATTGGTCCATACCGCACTTAAGAAGTAAACTGGGTACACCGGACCAATAGGGTACTGCAGTAGAGGAGACGAGTAAAGGAGAGGTAAGAAGTAGAGGTCATAGGAGAATGGCAGACTATAGTTGGTAAGCCGTGGTGACGACGGCAGGAACAGTGGAGATAGAGGTTGGAGAAGCCGTAGAGCAGAACACGGCAGAAACATGGAGTATTATGGTGAAATGTGGAGAAATATGGATGTACAGATTTTGAGGAGTCGTAGAGTAAGACGGAAATTATGGAGCAATATGAAGTAGGGAGGTACGAGGTAATATGAAGATAGAGATTTTGAGGAAGCCGTAGAGGAGGACGGCAGAAACATGGAGTATTATGGTGAAATGGGAGAAATATGGAGTTACATATTTGAGCAGTCGTAGAGGAAGACAGAAAGAATAATAGAGATTTTGAGAAACCGTTGAGGAGGACGCGGTTTTATGGGGTTTCTGGGAGAAATATGGAGAAATAAGGGAAAAATGAGATTTTGGGAAGCCGTGGAGCAGGACGGCGGAAATATGGACAAATGAGAAGAATAGAGACAAATGAAGTATGGAGAAATATGGAGACTAGTAAAGGAGCAAACGATAAGGTGTATTATGACATGAGTTGTATTATATACAAGGTGTAATATGAAAGGAATTGCATTATGTACAAGTTGTAACATGAAAAGAGTTGTATTCAGTAAAATGTATAATATGAAAACAGTTCCATGATGGAAAATGTATATTATGAAATGGAAATTGTAGACAGGAAGAGAGAGAGTGGAGATTTTTCGGGACATTTTCTCTGTGAGAGAAATTTTTTTTTAACGGAGGGCGATGTGTGAACGGTGGTTTGGTTTTGATAGTGAGAAAGAATATAGAAAAATGGTATGGATGGGTTTGGTTGCAGATTATTTGTCGTTAATGAAGGGAGATAAGATGTGTAAGATTAGACTTTGTCTTAAGGGAAGTAACTTAGAATTAAGTCCCTTACAGGTTTGAGTGAGTTGAGAAATAAAGTATTGCACGAGAAAGTCGAGATGCGTAAACACATGTTAGGCGTGAACGAGGAATGTTAGAACGGGGTTTTGACGGAGTCTGGTTTGAGACGCGCTAAGTGTAGACAGGGAAAGGTGTTTCTCTCAAGTGTGTAGTTAGATATTGAACGTACAGCGTAAGATTTTATATTGTTGTATAAGATATATCCGGAGCACCAAAGTGTGTGTGTAAGAAAAAGTGTATTTCAAATGAAGAAACAAAACAGGTACGTTTTGACATTTTGATTATTTACTGCGTATGTGGCTCAGCAGACCAGGTTTGAGCAGAGGACAGTAAACAGATGAAATCTTGGTAAAAGTGACAGCCCTGGCGGTTAAGGCCAGTTTCTCGTATAGAGATATAACAAGAAACAGGGGAAAAGAAACATAAACAGAAGAACGACAGGAAGTTCTGTCTGAATAAATATATGACATGTTCTATAGCTGGGACAAGTAATAGTAAGAAGACAAGCAAATGTATGTGAAAAAATGGATACTGAGATTGTTTGAAAACTGAAGATTGTATTTTGCAAGACTGCCAACCTTGAAGAGAAAGGTTGGGCATACCATTTTTACTCAGTTATCAACGTATGTTAATAAAGTTCTACCATTGATATTTTCACTGCTGTTTTTGAGTGGTATCGATTGATCAACAGTGGGTATGAAGAAAAAGTAGAGTCAGTCTGAGTGAAGGAAGTTTCTAGTGTTTACTTTACAACACACTATCTACTGAAAGGGCAGTGGTCTGAATCTTAAAATACGATACCACGGCCACAATTTTACCTTTGTAAAACTAACCCGGCTACTTATTTCTGGTCACTTCATTGCAGACAAGCTCAAAACACAAGAGATCAACAGTATACATTTATAAAAGAAACATTCCTTCGTTCGTGTGTTCGAACCCCCGGGACTTAAGGTTTCACTTTTTTCACACGTGTGACATCTGGTGATAGGTTTTATATTGTCTCCCAAGCGTTTCAAACATGCGGCGACCACGGAAATTTAGTAGATTAAATAAATGTAACTAAGTATTTGTTCCAGTTATCAAACAGTTATCTACTTTTTTTGTCCTGCGATTTTCAAACTTTAATGAAAATTTTTCTTCCAATTACCAAAGAGGGTCCCAAAATTAGTCCCAGTCTGGTTCCAATCTGTAGGTAAATAAATCAACTGTCAAATACTTATTTAAATATTTCGTGCCGTTTTCCAAACTTTTCATTAAATATGTTTTCATTAAATATTTTTTTGTCCTGTTGTCAGTACTTGATATTGCAAATAATTCTTGCAGCTGTCAAAAATTTCTTACACGTGTCAAATATTTCTTCAAATTTTTTTTCCGCTTGCTAAATATTTCTTACAGTTATCAAATATTTCTTCAAATGTTTTCAAGTTGTAAAATATATATGCAAATGTTTCTTGCATGTGTCAAAAATTTCTCCCACTTGTAAAATATTTCTTCAAATTTTTTCCCGCTTGTCAAATTTTTCTTACAGTTGTCAAATATTTCTTCAAATTTTTCTTACAGTTGGCAAATATTTCTTCAAATTTTTTCCCACGTCAAATATTTCTTACAGTTGCGAAATATTCATGCAAAGGTTTCTTCCACTTGGCAAATATTTCTTCCACTTGTCAAATATTTATGCAAATGTTTCTCCCCCTTGTCAAATATTTCTTCAAATTTTTTTCCACTTGCCAAATATTTCGTACAGTTGTCAAATATTTCTTCAAATTTTTTCCACCTGTTAAATATTTATGCAAATATTTTCTTCCAGTTGCCAAATATTTCTTCAAACGTTTTGCCAGTTGTCAAAAATTTCTTCAAATTTTTTTTTCCACTTGTCAAATATTTCTTACAATTGTCAAATATTTATGCAAATAACGCTTGCAGCTGTCAAAAATTTCTTTCAGTTTCGAAATATTTCTTTAAACGTTTTGCCAGTTGCCAAATTTTTCTTCAAATGTTTTTTTTTTCCAGGTGTCAAATATTTATAACTGGTGCATCACCTACCTCTTGACTCAGCACATTTGTTTTCTTTAGACTTATTGTGAGGTCAAAGGCCTTGGATGTTTTGGTGACGCGATTCACCGAGTTCTTTCTAGCATCAGATGCGAACTGGGATCCCCGATCAGATAGTATGTTTTCGGGAAAACCCAAGCTGTTGAATACTAAAAATAGCGCATCCGCGGTACTTGACGAAGGCCCGGAGTGGATGCCAAGATTCTCAAAATGTGGAGACTGTCACACTAAACTGAGAAGACATCACATGTCTGTATTACTCAAGGTAGCTGCAGCTTTGTTAATGAGACTATCAATTTCTGTGGCCAGAGAGAGTTTGTCATTGATGATATACACAAGGTATGTGTGATGCACGTGGGGTTAAGTCAGCCAGCGTGATGTTGTGGTCAGCATCGCGGCGGCCACCTTAACCGTCCCAGAGTTCCTCTGGTACCCAGTTGAAAATGGATGAAAATGGCCTCGACATTGTTCCGGTTGCAGTCTGCAACACTAAGGCGTGTCTAGTTTCCGCCATAATCTAGTCTGCCTGTGACATATATCTCTACGGAGCGTTGTTATGTTCAATAAAACTGTCTATTTGGCATTGTCCAGCGTTTAAAAGTGTCAGGAACTAGTAATAGTGTGGATTTATCACCATCAGCATATGGATCATAATACTAGCAATATCAAGACTCGTTATCTAAGGATACGACCACAACAAAGACTAGCTGACATAAACTCACCATAACACCTGTAGCATTCTAAGTTCCCGTTAATAAATAATCATGTACACAACGTAGCCACACACGGCTAGAAATACATATGCAACACAATGCAACATGGATGCCAAAATAACTTGCAATAATCAACAACGAAATTTACCATTATCACAACTGCGGGTATGTCATACCGAGTGAACAACACAATGACTTTCGCTCACCGGCTAAGTTCTGCAATCTAATAAAGCCATACTTAACTACAAATGACTTCTCATTAATGAATTACGAAAGAATGCTGCTAGAAACTACACCACTGTTCTAGACATATGCAAACTAAACTTGACCACATGAATAAATGACAAGCACTATCCATGAACAATAATGGCATCCAAATATCCCAGCGAAAATGCTGACAGGGAACAGCAAAGCGACTTCTCCTGGTCGATTTCCAGAAACTCAACTAACTTTCCGCGCCAGAATTCGGGCGCACTTCCTTCCAGGTCACATGACCAAGACGGGTTTTAAATTATCTCAATGTCACAACTCACAGCGTGACCAACTTAATATTTTGTAGAACATCTATACTGTGACGGACAGTATTTTGTATGTGGAGAATGTGACTGTGTGCGTTGTCACTTACATACCACTAGATGGACATTGGGGTGAGTAGACTCATTACTCATGATATATTATAAATAATAAAGAAAACTACCCCGTGGACCAGAGCCCGTATCATTATGTAATTACATTCCCCCCAACAAAAGGAAATTCCCTGTCATAATTTCACATCACATGACATGTCCACAACGATAATTACAAAACTTCACCTCTCACCACCCTATATTCTCAATATCTACACGCCAACACAACACAAAAACCAACATCAACACCACCACTCATCAGTCATCTTCCTCTATAAAATTTATCAATTTTTTATATTTTCCGATTTATTCTATAGCGGGCAGTAAAAAGGGAATTCACTTAGTGAGTGCTTATAAAAATTCCTTCTTCTCAAGTCAAGCAGCAACATAGTTGCATGAAGGTATTGGAACAAATCGGTTGTTATATTCATGTAAAAGGGTAAAAGCACAACTCCTTCCAATAAAAAGTGTTCAAGCTACGTCTAAATCAGCTTTTAGTTTGTAACAAACCTACAAAACATTCACACAGATAACAACGTTCCGATGAGCTCACTTTTGGACAGCGTACCTATAACTACGCTTTCATGAAATACACAAAAATCTCCTGTTATTGATTAAGAATACACAGCATCCAAAATAATTGGTCAATCTACACAAGTCTGTGGTATGGCCTCTTTAATAGCGACAGGGAAAAATCAACATATAATCGCTCCTGTAAAGATTTTTTATTTGACGCGCAAAGTTATGTGCGCATGCACATCCACCCTAGCTGCTCTGATAAATATACATCTGGAGTATATTCACCGTCGAGATGGTCCTAAATATTATATAAATAACGGCTTAACAAAACTATATAAAACACTACAGATAACCAATATAGTGAGTTTACACTGTGAAAAGGACTATCAAACCAAGAAAGCTAACACCAATTAGTTGTAATTCTCATCAATACCTACACACAAACCACCAGACAAACACACTTTTTTGGAGGTTCTCACTACATAACAAACGCGGGGTGGAAAAAATGTACTAATGGTCTCAATAAACGTCACAATAAGCTAGTCTTTTAGCTGTACTCACCCAACAACGGAAATTCCCTGTCCTATTTTTACATCACAAGACAGGTACACACCGCCAATGTCCCCACTTCTTAATAATAATATAATAAAATTATATATATATAAACACTTATTACGGCTCTGTGCTTATACGTTGGCTTACACCCGCGCCAATACACCCATGCGTCATCACCTCCGCCAGCACAAAAAGGCTCCACTTGCTTCAAAAACCCCCTTAGTAACCTACGCCGCCATTATCGATTTTTTCTATTTTCCTTTTTAACTCAAGTATTCTTTTAAAAGAGCTCATTAAATATATACTTCTATTTATAAACCTTTGTTATCTATTATGTATACATATATGTATAATATATATTATCTATGTATAAATATATATATATGTATAGATATATGTTGTATGAATAAACAACACACTACCAGCACAATACAACAGCACAGAAAAAGCCCCCTCTAACCTAAACCCGCCAGCTACACCCCAAATTGTACACACACATGCGTCGTCAACCCGCCAGTACAAAAAGACTCCACTCGCTTCAAAAACCCCCTTAGTAACCTACGCCGCCATTATCGATTTTTTTCCATTTTCCTCTTTAACTGAAGTATTCTTTTAAAAGAGCTCATTAAATATATACTTCTATTTATAAACCTTTGTTATCTATTTTGTATAAATATAAGTATAATAACAACACAACAACCAGCACAATACAACAACACACAAAAATCCCCCCTAACCTACATCCGCCAGCTACACCAATGCATCGTCACCCCCGCCAGCACAAAAAAAAACTCCATTTGCTTCAAATACCCCCTTAGTAACCTACGCCGCCATTATCGATTTTTAAATATTTGTTATATATATTGTATGTATATATGTATATTTATGTATAAACAAACACACCAACACACTACCGGCACAATACAACAACACACAAAAACACCTACTCAAAAACGCACATCCGCCAGCTACACCAATGAGTTGTCACCCCCGCCAGCACAAAAAGACTCCACTCGCTTCAAAAACCCCCTTAGTAATGTATGCTGCCATTATCGATTTTTTATATTTCCGCCATTATCGATTTTTAAATATTTATTGTATGTAAATATGTATATTTATGTATAAACAAACACACCAACACACTACCAGCACAATACAACTGCACACAACAATTAAAATACCTTCACACAAAAATACCAGTTAAGACCAAAGCCAATATCAACCACACACACACACACTGCTTATACATTGTCTTACTCAAGCGCTACACCCCAACACAACCATGAGTCATCACCCCCGCCAGCCAAAACCAACCCCCGCTCCCTTAAAAAACCCCCTTAGCAACCTACTAAACCACCATTATCGCTTTTTTTTTATTTTCCGCCATTATCGATTTTTTATATTTTTTTATATATTGTATGTATATATGTATAAACAAACACACCAACACACTACCGGTACAATGCAGCAACACACAACACCGAGCAAACCAAAAGCAATACCACCCACACCCGACATCGCCCCTCAACATCTAGTCCTTTCCCTAATATATTTGTTCTGGGCTACAGCTGTAACATAACTGTGATATTAAATATATTTATTACACTTTTACATAAAAAGACAGATACGTAACGCCATCTCCCCGCAATATCTATTTATATATATGAGGCGTGTTCAAATGAAACCCGCCCAAGCTGCGCCAAGTGGACATTTTTAGGAGGAGCATGATGACGTCACATCTGACGTAATAAGCACATAAGAATGTACAAGTGTGTAAGTGTTCATTCTCCTAGAATTCATTGTTTGCGCTGCATACCGTTAAAATAAAGGCCGGTGTGATACGGAATCCGTCCAAGGTCGATCAGCAAGCGGTGATCGAGTTCCTAACAGCCGAAGGATGTCGACCAGTCGACATTCATCGCCGAATAAAAGCAGTGTATGGTAACAAAAGTGTGTCGAAGACTACAGTAAAAGACTGGGCACGAATGTTTCGAGAAGGACGTCAGTTAACGACAGATCTTCCGCGGCCAGGTCAGGTGCATATTGTTGCGACAGAAGAAGCCATTGCCGAGATTGATGCAGCAATACGGGTGGACCGTCGTCGGAGCTTACGTTCACTAGCAGAGGAATTTGCTGTGTCTCTTGGGACAGTTCAAATGGTGGTTAGGAAGAAACTGAAGTATCGAAAGGTGTGTTCACAATGGGTACCACGGATGCTGACCGATCACCATAAAAAAGAACGCATGGGGTGGAATTTGAACCACCTGCAGCGTTACGAAGAGGAGGGTGATGCATTTTTGGTGCGCATAGTGGCAGGCGATGAGTCGTGGTGCCACCACTTTGAGCCTTGCAGCAAAACAGCAAGCATGCAATGGAAACATCCCGGATCACCAAAACCCAAAAAATTCAAGTCACAGATTTCCACCGGTAAGGTTATGCTGACCACATTTTTTGACCATGAAGGGCTTCTATTGGTAGACTGTAAAGAGCCTGGCGTGAACATCAATGCCATCCGCTACAAAGACACACTACACAACCTGCATACAGCCATCAAGAATAAACGACCCGGCATCCTTTCGTGTGGTGTGATTCTGTTGCACGACAATGCTCGTCCACATGTTGCGAACATTGTGTAGGAAGCGTTAGCAAGGAAAAGGTGGGAAGTTCTGCCACACCCAGTCTACAGCCCCGATCTGTCACCATGTGACGTTCATTTGTTTGGACCCTTAAAAAATCTCTAAAGGGACAACGATTCGACTCCGATGCAGACGTCAGGGCCTCGGTGACCAAATGGTTCAATAAGCAACCAAAGTCATTGTTCTCGGACGGCATCCGCCGTCTACCCAAGCAGTGGGATGCGTGTCTCAATGCCTATGGTGACTATTTCTAAAGAACCCCAGTGATTACTTGCTTCATAACAATTGCTGTATTTAATTATACTACTCCTGCTGATGTACCTTACATATATTTGTTATAAAGCCACTGGGACAGGTTTCATTTGAACACGCCTCGTATATATTTGTTACTGTTGTTTGAAATATTGTACGCCTCTTTCCAGCTAACCGGTTTCCAATATGTGATCCTACTCATATAATGTTGTTACTGATGTAACCAAACACTGTTGAAAATAAAATATATTTATTAAAAAATCTTTGTTATCTATATTGTCTACATATCGTTTGTGAAATATATATTGTAATATATGTTGTAAAAAATATAGTCTACCTGTTTGTAAAATATATATTCTAATATATGTATAACTGCTGTAACACATGTTGTAAACATGTATAAACAAAAACACTAACCTACACGCCATTATTGAGCGGAGTATTTCCTTATATAAAAGTCAGCGCATCCGCCACAACCGAGCGGAGTATTTCCTTATATAAAAAGTCATGCGCTCCGCCGCTACCCGAAATGCGACCCGAATATTTCCTTATATAAAAGTCACGCTCCGCCGCCACAAAATCCGCCTCGTAACCTCCCTACTATACTACTCTTGTATGTTCAATTCTGATCTTTCATCAACATAGAGCTCCTTTATTTATTCTGTTTATCTTTCTATTATATTCTCTTGACCCTTTAATGTTTCTTCTTTTGATTTAAAACAACCAGTGTCTGTTAGTGCCCCTCTGCCTGATAACACATTTATTTTCCTGTACATACATTATGTGTCTTTTGTGACCGTGCGTGTTGCTATCGTATGTGGGTTTGTTTCACTACCCCTCAGCAGGCAGATTATGTTGGTGTTGATGTATTGGTTTCTTCTACTTATGGATGACCAACAGATCACAAACACAAGGATGAGTGATTTAAACTCGAAGAGAGACTTGACTCTAACAGCGATGACCCACAAATCTTGAACGTTTATTTACAGCATCAATGTTGACCATAATGACATGCTCATTCTTCTTTCTCATTATATACTTTGTAGTCATGGTTGTGTTTCTGTATTCTACTGCTGCCTGTATTTTTAAAACACTGTCTCTAATATCTATGTTGGTCATAGCTTGAGAACCACGGTTTGTTTCTAATTTCTTCTGTCACTACATTCCTCATTCTGTGTGCAAGCGTTTAGCCCTAGTTGTCTGCTAACCTCTGATAAAGTTAACCTTACTATGTTTCATATATTCGTAGGTACTGTATGGCATATCTGGTAGAGACTGGCCTGACCGCCATGGTTAATAATTTAGCCTTTGTCTATGCTTCCTTTCTTCTCACGTTTTAGTAGCTGTCTACCTTACTACACTTTGACTACCACAGTTTATCATGGCTGGTAACCTCACATACCTGCTGCTCTTGTAACTTCTCAAAAACTGGCGACACTGTCTCTCTTGTCATTTTCAATACACCATGGTGATATACCAAACGACTTGATGGCTAGGCAAATAGTTTAGTAACTATTTCTGTGAACACAGAACAAATCACTTCAGTGGCCTATTCGCCCTAAACGTACCATCAGAGTTTACCACATCAAAACTTTAATACAGCAAAACTTGCTTCTCTACGCCAACGCGCTCAAAATCATACTGACTGTTAAATTTGTCAATTTTCCACTACTATTAAAACCATTCACTCACTTCCACAAAATCCCGTGCCACATAATTCGTTCGCACTGTTCAAAATCACTTAAAATCTTCAAGGGACGTAATAATAATTAATCTTCCTTTGCTAAATAAGTCTATAAGCCTTGAATACTTCTCTGCCTAGGTTACCTCTACTAGTGTATACAAAATTATAAAACCATACTTTGTGACACTCAGCAATCTACATACCAAATAAACGACCTTTTCTTAAGGTGCGTAATAAAAAGATTTAACTCCTGTTGACCCAAAATTAACAACTCATAATTTTTGTTTCATTTCTGCATCACTGCAGTCTGGCTGAGTGAGTAGGGATCGAAGAGGGAAGGCTAACCCAGTTCCAAAAATGCCATGCTGAAGTCGGATGTGTCGGCCGAAAGGCGCAAATATCGCAGCTTCGCTGTAAACAGACACCACGCAACCAACGTTCTTTTCAGGACGAACGAAGAAGAAGAAGTCTCCCATTTAGTAAGTCTAATAGTTTGTCACTACTGTATGCACATTTTCTAAACCAGATTTTTACACTTTTTTATTTTTATCTTGACTTCAACCTCACTATGACAATTTTTTTCTTAACTGCAAAAGACAATAGTTATTTAAATTTAAAACAAAATTAGTAAATAAAATGACACTAGATAACCCAATTATAACCAATTTTCAGGTTGAACAGGGTAGACCAAGATGGAACGAGAAGAGGCAATAATGTACAGCTGTAAAGTGCCCACTCTCCACCCATCACTTTTTCAAAACAACAACAACTGTGACAATTTTCTGTGCTACACTTCTGGTTTAGCCATGCTTCTTTTGCTGTTTTATATTTGTTTACTTTTTACTTATTATTCTTTTAATGCATCCATCAGTTTCTTCTTTGCAGTATTCTTTATTTCTGGTACTAGATCTTTTCATGTTTGATTAATTGATTCTTTTGGCGTTTCCCACTTTTCATATATTATCTGTATTTTTTTCTATTACACTGTACCTATTGTGTGTTATTATATCTGTCACTCGTTTCCTTATTTGATTTAAATTAGTTTACAATCTAACTTGACGTTGTCTGTAGCTCGCTTAACTTTCTTCAATTTTATTCTAATTCTTATTACTGGAACATGGTCGCTGTTGTAAACTGCTCATGGCCAGGTTTTTACATATTTCAAATTGTTTCTAAATCTCCTGTGTATTAGTATGTGGTCAGTTTGATTAAGAACATTCTTTCCTGGTTTTTTCCACGCCAAACGGCGTTTAGTATGCGTGTTTAAACACATGTTTTCTACTATCATATTATACATTCTTGCCCACACTATCAGTTTTTCAACTCCTTCATTTCTTTTTTCCAGGCCATAATTTACAGTTATATCATCCAATTGTCATTTCCAACCTTTGCATTGAAGTCTCCAACTGTAACAGTTGTCTCATGAGATTTTCATTTTGTCACAGCCATATCAATTTTATTGTATAATGTGTCAATTTCTTCTTTTATACTATCCTCTGTTAGTGCACATATTTGTATTAAATTGATATCTAGTGGCCTACCATTCAGTTTAACTAACAGGGCGTGATGTGATATTGCCCGAATCTATATATTTTACTGTTCTTGTGAATCTAAAACATCTCCATTTTTGCTGATTATCACATCATAAATCTTTGTAGATGATTTTATAAAGATAGCTGCCCATCACAACTATCCAACCTCGCCCTCAGTGACATCTACCTGATTTTTTTCTTTCTAAAAAGCTTTGACTCGTTTTGGCTAGGCGCGTCCCGTTCAACCTAGTCGGTTATATTAGGGCGCATGTCCAAACATAAAAGACCCTTAGGTCTGGGGTTATAGTAAAAAATTTATCTACCTGATTTGGTTCACGGCTGATAATTCAGTATCCACAGCTAACCTTTGTATCTGGAGGTCGTTCAACCATCCACCACACGCTTGACGCGCTTGGTAGGAAGACAGGTTTCTACCCCAAGATGTATATATATAGGGACTGTAAATGTATATGCATGTATGTTATAAAAATGTGTATTTATGCATTTATGTGTGTATGTACGAGTGTGCTTACAAGTATTTATAGAGACGCTGTGCAACAGGGTTGTATTTTTTAACTATAATTTTACAGGGTTAACTTTAATGCACTACCGGAAGAACATTTCCAGCGCAACTTTGCGAAGTGTGGTTAAATCCATCAATACCTACACTGTTCAATACGATTACACCAGCATCATGCACCATGTAAATCTCTCTCTCTCTCTCTCTCTCTCTCTCTCTCTCGTCTTAGCCGCTCTTCTTCTATCATGATGTGTAGAGGTTTGGTATAGAAAGCGCAACGTTATCTTATAGGCTGTCTTCCTTGTGGTCTTGTTTGAATCTCAGTCTTTTAGAGATTGTCTGATGCTGTCCTCACCACTAACTCTGGGTTGGGCTGGAGATCTGGATTCTTGGCTTATGATTTACCATAACATGGAAAGGTTTTTGATTCTACTGCCACACTGCACCCTTATGTTTATTAATTTCTGAGGTTATTTCACTTAATATATAGAGGAATTTTAATAGTGAATCCTCATTCCAGCGACGTTTGTATATTATATATTTTCAGAAATACTGCTTTAAATAAAGTAAATAATGGAGGAAACCTTGAGTCCTGTGAACAGTAAATAAATGAGTAAATAAATAAATAAAAGTAATTAACAGATACTCGTTGGATATAAAGGATGACACCAGACAACAGAAAAGAAAATATAAGTGATAGGCTTACCAGGAATCGAACCTAGGACCAACCAAACGGCGCCATCGCCTTGCTGTGACAGTACATCGTGAAAGGGACGCTCAGACAATTGTGCACTCCAAAAATAAGTGCATTATTGGCTGAGGTCATTCTCTTGGCACTCACACAACTATTGTATGTAGGACCCGTGGACGACCCTGACAGTTTAAAGACGCAATCACTACTATAACTTTCCTATCAGCAAGTATAGACCAAATAAAGGGCGAAATACATGTGTCCAGTAAGTATTGTGTAGTGGAAGACGAATTACACAGAATAGACGGGTAGGTTTAAGTCACAGATGGGTGAACTCTTAAATAAATAATGGAGAAAACCTTGAGTCATGTGAACAGTAAATAAATTAGTAAATAAATAAATAGAAGTAATTAAAGGTACTCGTTGGACATAAAGGATGTCACTAGACAACAGAAAAGAAAATATAAGTGATAGGCTTACCGGAAATCGAACCTAGGACAAACCAAACGGCGCCATCGCCTTGCTGTGAATGTGACCGTATGGACTACTACGTCGGATAAGCACTAGGGTGCTGCCACTTATTAGAGTTAGTGTAAGAATACTTAAGCAAGATTTAAACACTAAGTATTTGAGCGCGGACTAGTTAGTTAAAAAACATAGTCCCAAACCTAGGACATCATTTTATGGTGTACATGAAATGACGTCATCAAAACTGGGGTAGAGTCCATAAAAGAAGAAGAACGGAGTTTGAGTTTGAGTTTGAATCCCAGGGCGCGAGTTATTCACTCTTTTGCCCGCTTAGGGGACGAGCTAATCACTCGTTCATACCCTATGAGCCAGTGTTGGGAGGTGAGGTGTGGGCTTTGTTTCAACCCCAAGGGAGCATCCTAGACTCAACGGTATTGTACACCAGGCCCACTTTGGCGTGCGTGCGATACCAAGAGGTTTGACACTCTCTACCCGGTGCAGGGGGGTTATATCTCCGAGACGAGACTGACACGAGCAATCAGTCACCGGCCATGGCACGAGCAGCCAGACAGCAAGTGTCGCGGTGGCGAAGCCACCGCTTCCACTTGTCTGCCAAAGTTGGGCTTTCTTGCAACCCCAGGGAACATTCCGTCCGGTAGCGAAGGTGCAATGCCACGAGACAAGAGGTTCTCTACCCTGCAAAAGGGGGTTATATTTCCGTGACAAGACGTATCGAGGCGTAGGCGCAGCCGGCGCCGAGCCTCTACCACTGCCGAGCTGCTTTACCAAGACCTAGCAAGCTCTGACCCACCTGAACTGGGAGGACCCGGTAACCGGGACCACACACAGTTTCGATAGGACACAGTTCTGACGAGACGTATCGGGGCATAGGCGCAGCCGGCGCCGAGCCTCTACCACTGCCGAGCTGCATTACCAAGACCAAGCAAGCTCTGGCCCACCTGAACTGGGAGGACCCTGCAACTGGGACCACACAGTTTCGATAGGACACTGTTCTGTTCATTAATGGCGTAGAAGCGACCGAGCCTCTACCCCTGTCAAATGACGTTATCTAGACGGACACGGATTCATAGCACTGCCTCTACTTTACTGGGAGGACCCGAGGGCCGGGACCACACACAGTCTTGAGAGGACAAAGATCGCTAGAGGGGAGAGGGGAAATGAAGCTTTGCTTGCTTTGCTTTGCTCCCCACAAGAAGAACGGAAGACGGTATTTTTAGAGTGAGTTGTTTTTAGCACGAGACGAGCGGCGGCTGTTTTTCCATCTAGCAGGTCCCATTTTCTGTTTGATTCTTTGGATTGCTGGTTTGTACACTTTATTTGTTGAATGTAACTATGAACCAGCATGGAACGATTAAAGAATGCAACCGTTGAATAAAGCTGTTTTTTAGTTAAGACGAAATTAGACTTACTACTTGAATTCTAGTCGGAAGTTACATTGTTGACATTTGATTATCTGGAATAGTACTTCATTCTTTACGATCATACAGCAAACACCAACACAGACGAGTCTACAAAAACTACCTGGGTTAATAAAGTCCCTTCAGTAAACACCATCTCTGGCGATAGCCAGTCAAACAACTGAAGAACATTAACAAAGTATTATCCCGCTTATCTCACCCTGTCACAGAAGGTTTTATCTTCACCCTCTCACAGAAGACTTTATTGGTGCCGTTTACAACTCGTCTCCGTTGGTGCACCCATACTACAATGGAAATGGACCAGCCGCAGGTGGAGCAACAGTTGGTATTGTTGCGACAGCAGAACCAACAACTACAGCAACAACTTCTGCTTCAGACACAGCAGGCAGCATCGCAACAACCCCTACCGGACTGATAATTTTCATACTGCTAGTTTGAAGAACATAACGGACACTTTGTGCAATGTTACTCAGTCCGCACATTTTCAGAACATTGCTTCAATTGTTACACCTTTTAATGATGACCCCTCGCGGTTTAAGAAGTGGTTAGTGGACATAGAGAAGTACGTCTCACTTATCCCTACAGCTACGGATGAAGACCGTAAAAGGGTCGCTTTTTTGTAGTCTCAGTCTCTGGTTACCGACTTCCTTCGACGAAAATTCAAGGACTTCCCTAGGGAGACCTTCCCCTCCCCGAGGACAGAGTTAATCCAGCGTTATTCTCCAGTGACCGACTGTCAGCACGCTTGGACTCCTCTCCGGCGCATTCATCAGGAGAAGCACGAACCTGTGCAATGCTATGGTGACCGGCTGCTCAATCTTTTTGAGGATGCCTTCTTGGAAGACTCTATGCCTTCAGCGGATCTCGCCAAACATCTTGTTGGCATCTTCATAGACGGTCTCTCTGCAGACTCGCTCAAACTTCATCTAATTCGTAAAGACCCTCAATCCATCAATGAAGCCCCACAGTTAGCAGTAGCCGAAGAAAATGTGAAGAAACGTGTTCAGCAGCGTTTGAGACGTGACCCTCGAGTAGAACCCCAAGACGAACATGAACCGATGGACGTGAGTCATTATCGCTACACTTGGCAAGGCCCTCCTGCACAACAACGACCTGTTGCTCCTCCGTCAAGGGCCCATTCCAGTTATCAACATCGATCGCGACATCATCGTAGTGGACAGGCACCCCTGATACATCAGATATCTACGATTACTTGCTTCAACCGTGGTCAGCCTAATTATATATCTAGGAACTGTGTACACCGACAACAGCATCTTGTATGGCCAAGAGCTAACACCCAGCCGCAACCACGGAATCGCCAGCACAGTCAGGGACAACCTCACCAACCTTCCTGCCCTCCATTCACACCCATGCCACCTCGTCAGGGACCTTCACACTTTTTTCCAGTGGACAGTCCCACCCCAGACCTCTTATGGACCAGGAAAACCATTGGAACAGCCTGAACAGGAGAAGAAATAGAATGACAATAAGAAATTTCATTGCAGAGATAAGACAAAGATATGGGAGGTAAACTGTAGTACATGCAGTAACGAACGAAGCTGTGTCAAGACAACAAAAGGGTGTTAGAAGGCCCACATATATCCAATAAGATCGGGAAATTCTTCTTCTTCCTCTTCTTCATCACTCCCTGATGATCTTCCCTTTCATCCCATCTTGATGATCCACCCTGTTCTCTTCCTCTTTCCTCCGCCGCAGCTACTGCCCATACCTCTCCTCCTCCTTCTATACACTTCTCCTCCGAGTCCGCTTTCCCTCTCTCAGGTCCTTACGCACCACCTACTTCGGACCATGATACTGCTCCTGATTCTACCTCCTCTGATATCGAGACTGACATTCCTCCCCCTCTTCTTCGTTATCCTACCAAACGTCGGCATTCTACCTCCTCTGGAGATTCTGCTCCCCTTCCCAAGTATCTTCTGCAGCCCACTGCCCATGTCCGTACTCACTTTTCCCGTCTTCCTCTCCCCCGTCAGCTTCCTCTGGTACCTCTTCCAACCCCCCGCCCCCCCCCCCACCCTCCTTACCCGACCGACACACCGTAGATCGCGTATTCCCTGCCGTCTTCTTCCGATCTGTCCACTCCCTCCTCCCCAATCCAACCTTTATGTCCCGCCCCCTCCTGCAGTCCTCGCCATTTCTCCTCATCCTCGACAACCCCGCTGTGACGAACGTTTGAACACACGAGCAATCGCATGCATTGATTCCTTAAATATCCTTATCAAATCGTTAACCAGTTGACCTTTCTTTTTTTTTCCCAGATGTCGTTTCCAATAATGTCTTATTTGATTATCTGTTTGTCTTTCGAGACCTCACTAGCTCTGCTTTTCGACTCCTATGATGTCGAGTTTAGGGACACCCCTCATGCCACAAGATTAAATACTCATTCTTGACCAGCGTTAGCTATATCATTTTTTGTACTTAAGATGGCATCTGTGCTGTCATGACCTTATGATTATTGCCTTTTTCTTAATGGGTTGATATTTTTTTGTCACGAGCATGGTCATGATTTGTTCGTGATGATTTGTGAATAACAAAAAGATTACCATTAGTTCATTTTTTTTTCATCCGCCACTTATATTAGCATCAGTCATGTTTTTTTTATCAATCCGTTTTGTTTCCTCCATGTCGTTTAGACATAGTTAGATTTCCGGATTTTTTTATACCGGTACATTTCTTATGTGAATTAACTCATGCCATTTATTGCCTGTTAGTTTACTACATACTGATGTTCCTGTCTTGTGCAACAGCCGTGTTCGGCGTCCGCCATTTTTTTTGGGCACCCATTTTTTTTTTATTGCTTGTGAGTTCTCCACTTTTAGCGACGTTACCTCGCTTTGATGCTTTAATGATTTGTGTTTTTATCCCCATGACGTTGAGTAATATGTGTGATTTCATGGTCCATTGTTCATTGATTCCCATGAAATATGAGTATTGTCATTTTTTGCCATTGTGTCATTTATGCCTCTCGGCATACTTTTTTTTTTTTTTTTTTTTTTTTTTCCTTAACCAGCAGCACTTGGGCTTTCAGCCCTTCGGCCCAATGACATGTCATTGCGAGGCTGGGGAACCTGAGGACTTTCCTTCCAACCCGGTCAGGAGCTTCGCTCCTTCCCATCCACAGAGGGTTTATCACAGGAGCCGTTCAGGCTATTCAGTCAAATTTCCGGCCGTAAACATTTCTTCAAACGCCGACGCCCGGGTTTGAACCATGAACACCTGGTCGCCAGTACAACGCCGAAGCCATTACACCAGCGCGGCTCCCAAATCTTTTTTCCATAACTAGCTAGTTCTTTTAATTTGACTGGTCCTCAAGTCTAGTATAAAATGCTTATTTCACATACTCTTCTTTGTCATTAGTTGGTGCATAACATTGAATGAAATTTACATTTATTCCTTTTTTAGCTGTTTTAAAAGTAGCTGTTATTATTCTGGGTCCAACGGCTTCCTTTTCATTTAGTGCTTTCTGTGAATATCATTTGGTGCACATAATAAAAACAACATAAAATACGCGGGTGATACAGTCTTAGTAGCAAACAGTAAAACGGAGTTGCAGGAAAAGAGTGAAACAATAGTGACAGAAAGTGAAATTAAAAGTCTTAGTCATTTTTTTGTGTTTTCTTTATTTCATTGTCCATTCTCCATTCCTTTAACTCCCATGCTATTGTATTCCACTGCTGTATATTATCCCCTCATTTTCCATATCCATGATTGAAGTTTTTTTTATGTATATTGGCATAATAATCTGGTGGACCTGGTACATACATTTTCCCTTAGGTTTTTTTTAGGGTTAGTTTTCAGTACTTCCTCGGAATATGTCTCCCTTCCGGGATACATTTTGGTGGCCCCGGGCGTATGTGACTACGTCGGATAAGCACTAGGGTGCTGCCACTTATTAGAGTTAGTGTAAGAATACTTAAGCAAGATTTAAACACTAAGTATTTGAGCGCGACTAGTTAGTTAAAAAACACTAGTCCCAAACCTAGGACATCATTTCATGGTGTACATGAAATGATGTCATCAAACCTGGGGTAGAGTCCATAAAAGAATAAAAACGGAAGTGATTGTATTTTTAGAGTGAGTTGCTTTTAGCACGAGACGAGCGGCGGCTGTCTTTCTATCTCATCATCATCATCAGTTGCCATCTCCACAACGAAGGTTGGCTGTAATGGATCTCCAACGTCTTCTGTCTCTTGTCTTGGTGGTGCACTCTGATAGACTCTTTACTGTCCATCTCTTGATGTTATCTTCCCACTTATAGCGCTGTCTTCCCCTTGCACGTTTGCCTTCAACTCTCCCTTCTGTTATGGTCTTCTGCAAGGTGTTATGCCTTTTTATGCGGCCAAAGTATTTTAGCTGCCGAACTTTGACCTCCCTCATTAGTTCTCTTTTCATACCTAGATTTTCTAGGACCTCCTTATTTGTTTTCATCTCTTTCCATGAGATACGCCCCATTCTTCTATATATCCACATTTCAAGAGCCTCAATTCTTTCTTCCAAATGCTTATTCATCGTCCATGTTTCTGCACCATACAGAAATGCAGAATATATATAACACTTTATGATTCTCAGTTTTAATTTGTGAGATAACTGTTTGGACGTCAGTATATGTTTCATGTTGTTGAATGTAGCTTTGGCCATTCCTATTCTCTTCTTAATTTCTCTTTCACATCTGCCATCTTCTGTTATTATATGACCAAGATATACGTAGCTCTTGACTTGTTCCAGAATTTTCCTATTTACGCTTATCTTTAATGTGGGTTTATCGTCTGTTTTGCTAATTATCATAGTTTTTGTTTTCTCAATATTAATGTCGAGTCCATATTCATGACTTATACTGTTCACTTGCTTCACTAGTTCTTGTAACTCCTGTTCGCTTTCAGCTAACAACACGGTATCATCTGCATATCTAAGGTTGTTTATTGACCTTCCACTGATGTTCAGTCCTGGCATTTCCTGTATCTGTTTGAAAATTTTTTTCGGTGTATAAATTAAATAGGCAGGGGGACAGCACACAACCTTGTCTGACACCTCTTTTTATGTCTGTTTATGGTGAATACTTCCTTCCAGATCTTACTGTGGCAGTTTGCTCCCAATAAAGGTTACTGAGTATTCTTATATCTTTTCCATCAATACCTATGTCTTCGAGGCATTCAATTATTTTCTCATGATGGACTCTGTCAAAAGCCTTCTTATAGTCAATGAAGCACATATACATACTTTTTTGGACCTCTGTATATTTTTCTGCTAATATTCTGTGGCAAAATATTGCCTCTCTTGTTCCACTGTTCCGTCTAAAACCAAACTGTTCTTCTTGGATTTCGCTGTCTACTTTACTTTTTATTCTTTCCTGTATGATTTTGAGCAGTATCTTAATTGCATGACTCATCAGGCTGATTGTTCTGAAGTCTGAACATTCTGTTGCATTTGGTTTTTTGGGCAATGTTATAAAAACTGATGTCTTCATGTCGTGTGGTATATATCCTGTATTGTATACATCGTTGCATATTTCTATGATTGTATCTATACCAAAGCTCTCCAGAGCTTCTATCATTTCAATTTTTATGTTATCCATGCCTGCTGATTTTCCTTTTTGTATCATATGAATGGCATTCTCTACTTCTGATCTGAGAATGTTTGGGCCTTCATTAGAATCTGGTGATGGTTTTTTACCTCTTTTGTCCTCGAATAGTTCTTTTACGTATTCTGCCCATCTGTTTGATATGTCTTTCTCATCAAGTAATATTACACCATTTTTGTTCTTGATACAGCTTCCTCCTTGTGCAAACCGCGACCGATTTGATAATTTCTTTATTTCTTCATGCATATCTCTTGTCATGTGCTTTGCTTCCAAGTCTTCTATTTCCTTGCATTTTGTTTCTATCCACCGTTCTTTTGCTTCTCTACACAAAGTACGTATGTCATTGTCTATTGTTTTATATTCTGGAGTGTTTTTTGCTTTCTTTCTTTCGGCCATTTTATTCAAGATGTCATCTGTCATCCAAATTTGATTTTTCTTAGACTCCTTTTAAGGTAAATTTGCATTTGCTGATTGTATGCTTGTTTTTAAGCATTTTTGCGGTTGCTTTTTCTTCTTGGTTTTCTCTTCTATACTGCTCCATGCTTTCTGTCAATAACTGTTGACATTTATTTTTGACGTCGATTAAATATTTCTGTTTTATATCTGGTTGTTTCAGCGCTGATATTTCTATCTGGGGTTCCTCCTGTCTTCTGTTTCCTGCTCTTTTCAGCTTTATATTTACTTTGATGACGACTGGATTGTGATCTGAATTTATGTCGGCGCCAGGATGTGTCTTTGCACTTGTGACACTGTTCTTAAATCTATGTTTTATCATGATATAGTCGATTTGATTTCGTATTACATCTCCTGGGTATTTCCATGTGTATAATTTCCTTGGGTGGTGTTCAAAAAAGGTGTTACATATGACCAGCTGGTTTTCTTCACAGAACTGGATAAGTCTGTCTCCTCTATCATTTCGTGTCCCTAATCCATACTGTCCTACTATTTTCTTGTATTTTCTTTTTCCTACTTTTGCATTCATATCACCAATTACTATCAACACATCTGTTGATTTGACTGGTTTAAGTGTGTGTTGTAGCTCTTCATAGTATTCTTCCATTTCTTCCTCGCTGTGATCTTTAGTTGGTGCATAAGTTTGTAAGATTGATATGTCGAAAGGCTTTGCTCTCATCTTTAGTAACATCATTCTGTCATTGTGTGTCCAGTATCCACATACGTATTTTTCTAACTCCTTCTTTATCAACATTCCTACCCCTCTTTCATGTTTTTCTCCGCCTGAGTGTATAAGCGTGTACTGGTCTCTTTTAATGTAGCCTGTATCCAAAAGTCTTGCCTCTGCAACTCCCAGTATATCGAGTTTCATGTCTGTTGCTTCTAATATAAGATTGTCAAGCTTTCCTTCTCCGTTTAGAGTTCTAACATTCCATGTTCCTATTTTTAGGCTTCTCCTAATAGTTTTTAGGTGGTCTTTCTCAGAATGCCCCCTTTCAACAGAATTTAAGGAACACTCGTCATTATGTACTTCCTTACTCATTTTCTATCTAGCAGGTCCCATTTTCTGTTTGATTCTTTGGATTGCTGGTTTGCACACTTTATTTGTTGAATGTAACTATGAACCAGCATGGAATGATTGAAGAATGCAACCACTGAATAAAGCTGTTTTCTAGTTAAGACGAAATTAGACTTACTACTTCAATTTCAGTCGGAAGTTACATTGTTGACATTTGATTATCGGGAATAGTACTTCATTCTTTACGATCATACAGCAAACACCAACACAGACGCGTCTACAAAAACTACCTGGGTTAATAAAGTCCCTTCAGTAAACACCATCTCTGGCGATAGCCAGTCAAACAACTGAAGAACATTAACAAAGTATTATCCCGCTTATCTTCACCCTGTCACAGAAGGCTTTATCTTCACCCTGTCACATGAATATGTATTTGTATATATACATACATTGCATAGTTATTTTAGGATCTAGAACAATAGGGACAGAAGTTCTTAGAATTTACAATAATAACGTATTGTTTTTTTTTTCATTCTTATCGACATTTATGAAGAATACTAGCAACAACCCGCCAAAATTGGCAGGTTTTTAATTATAGTGTGTTGTTTCTGTTACACGTATTACATTGCTGCTTCTTCTATAGTCATCGCTTGCTCGCTGTGAATGACGCGATCGTCTCTTCCTTTTAGCCATCTTATCATTTTGATCCATAATAATAAGTCTGCAATACTTTAAATTACAATTTTATCTTGAAGAAACAATCAGAAACTTACATTTTACGGTTATTTTTAAGAAACATGATGAATTAAATCCGTTTCCTGAATGAAACTGGACAGAAGAGTATCTTGATTGTCTGTTGATTCAATCTGCATCTCTGCACCTTTCTGTCTCCAGTTCAGGTTGTTGGCTTCTTTCCATAATCAAACTGTTTGCTCGCTGTGAATGACGCGATCGTCTCTTCCTTTTAGCCATTTTATCATTTTGATCCATAACAATAAGTCTGCAATACTTTAGATTACAATTTTATCTCGAAGAAACAACCAGAAACTTACATTTTAAGGTTATTTTTAAGAAACATGATGAGTTAAATCCGTTTTCCGAATGAAACTGGACAGAAGAGTATCTTGACTGTCTGTTGATTTAATGCACACCGTCACACTTTTCTATTTTCGCGAGAGAAAACAATACATTTATTGTCGAACTTTCAACCACAGTTGCACCCCTTTAGCTGTAGTTGAAAGTTAATGTACTCTCTCGAAAATAGAAAAAGTGCGCAAATGATGGTGTGCAAAATGTGACCGACCGACCGACCGAAGTACTTACGGAGGGAATTATGGTATTGGGTGGATACAGCACTTTTAAAATTTACTTCGACGATTATTTTTTTAATTCCTCAATTTTTTCATCCCTTTTTTTTCGACCTTACCCCAACTCTCGTGGCACCCCTGCGGACTTCTCACGGCACACTAGTGTGCCGTGGTATACCAGTTGATAATCACTGCCTTAAACTCTGAAAGATACGGGACTACGCGTTTAAGATCTGAAGATAAACAAAGTGTGAAACCTGAGGCATGTTTATAGTAAATAATAAACATAAACGAGTATTTGATAGGCACTCATAAGAAAGAAGGAACGAAAACATTAAACAACTGAGAAGTTGTTAAGTTAGCGGAAGTAACTTTTACATTGGTTTACATGTCTTGCAATAGTTACCGCTCTAGGAATCCGTGTAGGAACCACTAGTTCTTGTTGTTGTTTAACTAGGGCTGCTAAGCTTCTCACACTTTAGCAGCCAATACCAAGCTGACGACTCGTTGGTATTATCCACATAGTAGATGTAGGCTTTTCCTGTGGCTTTTCTGCTATTCCAAAGCTTGTTAAGTTGAGGTCATGAGCTCCAGTTTCTCCAGCTTGGCTTGCATTTAAAGGATTGTTACATCTGGTCCCAAGCTAGGAGTAAGAAGTGCGTGGCATACTATGCATTCCCCGCCATCCAAGAGCTAGAATATTGAAGTCTGGTTTTGGGCTCTCCCAAGGAATTGTCACGTCCTGCTCAGAGCCACTTCTCAGCTTCCCCTGCCTATCACTGAATCCTTCTGCATGCAGTCAAGTAAGTCAAAGCCAAGGAAATACACCTGGGGGCACAAGTGACTTCTCCAAGCTTAGTGTGCAATGCAGGGGTCTCAACAAATTTCACCACAGGGTGAATTCCTGGAAGTGTGTGGATGACTTCAAGAGTCAATGAGGACGAAATTATCCTCACAGACATAGGTTCACTTCCACGTACATATACTACTCTACAAAAGTTAAGGGCCACCATTCAGTTTAGACAAGGTTTATATAATTGATTGGCAAACTGTAAAGACAAGTGAAAATGTCATTAAAACTGAGCTCAGAGAAATGTGTATACATTTATGTGTGCACTAGGTTAATTTTTTTAAATGTCCAAAAACTGGGTCACTTTAACCCGCACGTGAAAATTGCCATTGTTGCTGCAAAAACTCGTGGTTTTTGCAACACGCCCCACTAGTTCAAAAGGTGAAAAAGTGAGTTGAATTTGAATGCACGTGGAAAATGATCATCGGTAAAGAGTGTTCACCGTTGGTATGCAATAAACAGTATGACAAGTGGTCGAAATGATCACTGCATTAGCCATGCCACCAAGGAGAAGTCTCAGCACTGTAGACCGTGGTCGAGCCATGGCATGGATTCAGGATAGTCAATCTGTTCGTTATGTTGCAAGACGTTTAGCAGTGTCCCACTCTACCATTCAGAGACTTCTTGAGAGATTTCAAGCTACCGGACATTTGGAAAATCGACCCTGCTCAGGAAGAATTATATAAACCTTGTCTAAACTGAATGGCGGCCATTAACTTTTGTCCAGTAGTATATATTGTAGGATTGTTCATAGCTATTTCTGGTGGTCATTGTAGCGAGATTTGGTACCACTTGCTTTGTTTGTGAAAATGTGTAACGCGACACCCACACAAACATAAGAGTGCAAGGATAGCGCGGAGGATCTTGCTTTGAAGTTTGAAGGTGGCGGAAAAATTTGAGTTACGTCTAGCCGAACGGTATTGAAAAATGAGGAAATAGCGAATATAGGAAATATGGCCGACTTTAAAAGTTTGCTTTAACAGGAAAGAAAATCTAAAACTACAAGAGCAAGCCTGGTTGGAAGACATTTAAATAATAATAATTCACCAAAGGAGATATACTATGAATGATATCCAAAAGGATATTATTCAACTGTAAATGGTTTTAAAATTAATTGATATTTTTCATCGTCATCACATCTGCTAAAAGTTAGCTCTTGATCTTTGAAAATTTATTAATAATACATACTTCCACGGATTTCGATAAAATATGGATAGAATAAACGCTTCATATTGGGAAAATGAAATGATACATAGGAAGGAAGGAGAGATATAAGTGTGTAGTGAAAAGAAGAGAAAACAAGTACAGAAAAAGCACAAATCGCTCAAACCAAGAGATTAAACGAAAATCTTAGCGGACTTCAGACGGTGCTTTCTCGTACGGGAGAGGCGCCCAAATATAAGGACACAGCGGCGCGTTTAAAATCACACACACCAAATCCAGAAGCCAGAGTGAGAGACTGGAAGACAATATCTGCAAGAAAAGTTCTTTTTTCACACTGCATGCAGGGCAGATAAACTTCAACAAATACAGCCTCACCGTGCGCTTATTAATCCTAAGAGGGTATGTAAGTTTATTAAAGATATATGTGTGACTACTATCATTTTATTTCAGATTTTATTTACGATTTGATTGTATCAGACATAATAAAAAGGGTATACAGGAAGCCAATGACGCTAACCAAAAATAACCTCAACCGGCATTGCAGGAAGCATAACCATTAATTGGTTAGCCAAATATATCATGGCTAGTTCTTGCCTGGAAGCTTACGACATACCAGCAAGTACATAAGTGACTTGGCATTCATAAGTGGAAGGCAAAGGTTATATCTTACCGTTCTCATAACATGTGATTTATTCATGTATTTTATTATTTTCTGCACAGTAGACATTATCATGTCATGCTATCTCTGTAACATACTACCATGAATCATTCATTTATATACAAACACTGAAGACATGGTCGCCTCATGAACAGCAGTGGGTGGTGAGATTGTTGGAACACCATGGCCACCTACTACCTTTTGCTCCAGGTTTTATGATCGAGTTTTATGATCGTTCCTGATCGTTCATGATCGAGTTCGTGATCGAGTTTAACTAAAGACTTGAGGACATTTGATCCTGCTACTGAAGCATAGAGGTCAAACAATCTTCAACATCTTAGTTCCCCCGTAGTTATAGGGCGGGCTGAAGGCCAGTCTATTGATTCAAGTGTGTCACAGGAACCTCGAGCAGACGTGGCTAATACCAGATGAGTTTTATGTGTATTCATCCAACAAACACTGTGAGATGTTTATAAAACGAATGTCGATGATGAGAACAGCTAAAGACTAGATAGCAAGATATATCTAAGATATACTGTGACAGACTTTTTATTATTTCAGTGGAAGATAAATCCAAGACTTTTTTTTCTATTATTTATTTTAATTTGTAAATATAAATAATCATACATTTTACCATCTTCCAACACCCATTCCTCATTACAAGGCTAGATAGATGTACATAAATAAATTATGAAATTGTTCTCATTTGGCTTGGTAAATTTATAACTGTTAAATTTTGAGTTACTTTTTCAAATTTGATTATATTATCACAAAGGTTACTATAGCGAAAGTGGCGCAGTATACTTCTGAAGCCTAAATCTATTGACCAGCTCAGAGTATTCACAGCCGTAACTCAATTGTGATACCAGTGTACTTCTCGGGCACTGGGACTTCATACTTTCTGGAGAGAGATTCTACTTCTTCTCTACCACTATCATCACACTAGGAAAACCTTTCGCTACAGTCATATAAGGATGACTCCAGAAATGCGTTCATGCATAGGAACCGCTAGTAAATCACGCAGAATACCAAGCCAGAACTCGATTCCAACTTTTTTACACTTGCTACTATGCTACTACCAGTATATTCTACGCATCGTTAAATTGCATTTGAAAACTTTACAACTTGCAGAAATAAAAATTTACCTTTACTGAGTGGTTGAAAAACCCGCTTCATGCTTTATCTCTTATTCTGACACAAACTTCTATCTTTTAGCAAAATTAGGATAAGCAGAATTTCAGAGAAGTCGAATTATTTTAGATGGTTCAAGCGACTGTTATTTATCCTGACTGCACTGTATATGACAGGAAATGATATTATATATATATATATATATATATATATATATATATATATATATATATATATATATATATATATATATATATATATATATATATATATATATTGTCTACAGGTGCTTAGCCTTGCCTGGCTCGTAGGGGTTCATTAACAAAAGGAAACGAAATCAGCTGTAATTCTCCAATCTTGCAAACGTCAAACTGAATCAATAATCACTTAGAGCCTTTATATCACGTTTCATAATTTATGAATATTCCTAATCGTAAAATAATCCTCATCGTATAATAATCATCACATACTCGCCCGTCTTTAAACATACATCCTTAATTGGGTGGCCAATCAATATGCAAACATATTGCCTTTCATACATTCCATTATCACAGGGCTCCCGTCAGCCATGTAATCATGTATGTGAAACACAGTTTTTAAAGAACACATTTGATTGAAACATTGAAGTATATACTCCACTTACCCACGGCTCAATCTGGCCACACTTTAATATACATTTTCCATATACACCGCCGGCCATCAGGCCTCCACGGCCGGAACTCATTTTTCGACACCCGTCATTCAACAACATTCATGCGTCTCTTTTATCACTGGTGCATTTTAGTGCGCAAATGACTAATAATAAACACTGTCACGTTTGCGCAGTAAAATATATAACTTAACATATTGCCCCCTCTTTTGAAGTGGGAACCAAAGGTTATCATCAAAGAAAGAGCAATGAACCCTGGCACACAATGACCACAATCAAATGCACTTAGAAATGGAACAGAACCTCTAACTAAATCTAAAAACTAAAGTAACATACTAACTAACTATATTAATGAATGCTCACTGTCCGAGAATCGTCACGCATGGGGAAATCATGAACTGGTAGAGCAGGAAGCGATCCCGCGATATACGGCACGAGTCAACTTCATACGAACAGGATTGTGGTCGGTGTCACCGTGGGGTTTGCCGAAGCATTATTCATGGTATAATCAAGGTTATAGGAACGCCTAAAGTATGTCACCGTGGGGTTTGCCCAAGCATTACTCATGCTATTTGTCAAGTGTTAAGGTCACAATTGGTCGTAAGTTAAGCAAGGGGAATTAATCGATAAAAATACTTGGATGTACAAGCCGGATTTTGGTTATCTCGCTTGAACAGCGTTTTTATCTAGCTGTTAATTTGTTTAAAAAAATAATCTAGAATTTACTCGTATGTTCGAGAACAAAGTGTATGATCGCTACTCACAGCGGCGAGTTACCGCGTGAGATGAATTTGACGAGAGGTTTTGAGCTGAGCAATATTCGCTCGTTAGCCCCGGGACATGTGTTGTGAGCGGTACTGAGGGACAGTGAGTTCCAAGCGAGTGTGCTGGAAGGATGTTAGCGATGTTTATCCGCAGTATGTGCAGATGGATTTATGAAGGATATTTTGGCCATTATTTCGTACGAGAGGATATTTATTAAAAGCGCTATGATGAGGCCATATTTATAACTGCAGTGTACGCAGTCCTTTTGAAGTGAGTTTAATGGATATTGAAGCGTTAGGATAGGCCGTATTATTATAACTGCCGTGTGTGCAGTATTTTGAGTATTCTGAGATGTGATGACATTATGAGGCCATATTATTATAACTGCCGTGTGTGCAGTCTTTTGAGTAGTCTGAGATGTGAAGAGATTTATGAGGCCATGTTATTATAACTGCTGTGTGTGCAGTCTTTTGAGTAGTCTGAGATGTGAAGAGATTATGAGGCCGTATTATTAAAACTGCCGTGTGTGCAGTCTTTTGAGTAGTCTAAGATGTGAAGACATTATGAGGCCGTATTATTATAACTGCCGTGTGTGCAGTCTTTTGAGTAGTCTCAGATGTGAAGACATTATGAGGCCGTATTATTATAACTGCCGTGTGTGCAGTCTTTTGAGTAGTCTGAGATGTGAAGAGATTTATGAGGCCATATTATTATAACTGCCGTGTGTGCAGTCTTTCGAGTAGTCTGAGATGTGAAGACATTATGAAGCCATATTTGTAACTGCCGTGTGTGCAGTCCTTTTGAGTAGTGTCAGAAGTGAAGACATTACGAGGCCATATTATTGTGACTGCTGTGTGTGCAGTCTTTTGAGTAGTCTGAGATGTGAAGACATTATGAGGCCATACTATTGTAAACTGCCGTTTGGGCAGTCTTTATAGCGCGGAGATATACTTCGTGCTTTTTGCTGTAAACTGTGTATTTAATGTCAACGTGATTGTGTTGTGACGTAATAAACCATTATTAAATGTCACCAGTCGTTTCAACGCTCCATGACTCCCATGTACGTACCTGTGGTGTGAGTGACTGTACCAACACACACCCACTTCAACATTTCAGAAACAGCGACAGAAAAGTACCGCATATTGATAGTTAGCCTCTGTGTCATGTATAAGTAAAGTAATAATATTAACTGTGATGCCCCGGATTAGGCGTTAAGCAGAGTGCCATCATACAGTTTGACTTTCAACAGTGGTGGTTTTCAGTCTTACGGGGTGTGATACCCGCGACATTCGTGCTATAAGAGTTACATTGTTACCTGTTGCCTGTTCCAGTCCTTATATGCAAGTTCAAGAAGTCAGTTGCTTCCTTTCATGTGAATTATCGACGAGTTTGATAGTCTGTGTACCCATACAACTAAAGAGGGAGTTCAAGTTCATATTTGCAGTGTTCCAGTTCCTGTCTTCCTGTGCGGTGTACGAGCACATATCATACTGTGTCAAGGACCTGAAATGAGAGGGGTCAAGTTCCAGTGACTTTCTGTGGTGGATTGCTTTCCTCATCGGATTTAGTGATACCCATCGTTTTGGCGGAAAGGACGGGATTATTTTCTGCTAACAAGATAAGTGGTTTTTGTTGTGGAAACTGGCCACTTTATGTATGTCAACAAGCCTTCCTATAAGATGCATTATTTGTTCTATTTGAGTGTTTTTATGTTGAATATTCTATTTTCATATTGACTTATGGAGGTAACATCCCAGTTTACCCAGGGCTTCATAAGCGTTCTGTAGGATTTAGTTTGTAAGTGTCAATTCAGTGATAATTCCGGTTTCAAGGCTACAAACCTTGCCAAAGGCTAGATCGCTAGTTGTCGCTTGCGACAGTAAGTGTGTAAATGTGACGTAATGTATCATTGTTGTTCTAGTAGTATTTTTTCTGTACGTTAGTTTTTTTTATTAATTTGTTCGTGAGTGTCTTTTTTTTTCTCTTTCCTATTTTTAGTTATATACTCATTTTCGTTTATACACGGTGCTGTTGCTTGTCTTGTCATTTTCATTCGCAGTTGTCATTACATGTTTTGTAACATTTTTGCCTTAGTTCTGCTTTACTGTTCTGTTGATTTCTGCGAACGTTTTCATTTGTTCTCTAGTATCTTGTCTTTGTAACTGTTGTTCCTATTGTCTATATGGTGCGTCAATTCTTTATGATTTATTATAGGATTTAATGCATAAGTGATTAATGGCTACATACATGACATAATATTGACTTACCTCATATTGATTTAAATTATAAAAGTTCTATGCACAAGAACTGTGTGTACACAGTGACTAGAGATAATTACAATTTCTTGAAGAGATATTTAACTTGGTGAGCTAGAAAGGTAATTGTCCGAACTTATAGGGACTTACTTACTTATTTAGTCGTTCCCCTTCTACCGTGAGGTGTATAGGTTTGGAAGAGAGAGCGCCAGACCATTCTATCAGCTGTCTTCTTCCTGGCCTGGTTCCATTCTAGTCCTCGGTCCTTCAAAGATTGTCTAATGTTGTCCTCCCAGCGGACTCTGGGTCGTCCTGGAGGTCTTATAGGGACAATAACTTATAATAATTATAGGTGATTACACATATAGTTGACTCAGTGATTGAATCACCATGGATTTGGATATAGATCTGGATATGGATCCTGAGGATATGGGGCCTATACTAGAATATTTATTTGAAGAAGGTAGAGATTTTCAGAGATTAAAAGGCCCAGAACTAGAATACCATGTGATGGATAGATTTTTGGCCAATGCGTCATTATCCTTAAGGTATTTTGCTAAGGATAATTTTCAGTCCGATCCTCATGTAATGATGGCTATGGATTTGGCAGATTTACTGAATTACCTTCGTGTATTTGGGTACAACTATACTGATGTTTTAACTTTTCCTGCCCCTGTCCATCTGCTCTCGCTTATCCCCAGGATGTGTAACCTATAGTTTCTCATTTCTGCCGTGACCTGTCTTAGTTTACCTGTCTCGTACATTGTCCTGACATTCCAAAATCCTATTCTTGTATCCTGTTTTGCGGTCAGGACATCCGTTTTCATGTCAGTGGCTTCCTTTCGGCTTTCACCACTGACAGTCATACGAGCCACAGACTCCGAATGTCCATCCCGCAGCAAAGTTTGTTCATTTGATGTTGTTTCCGTAACTTCATTATTTTTTTTACATAGACAGGGGTGTCAGCCCTATGCTAAAACCCACAACCTGGAGGACCAGGGTACCAGCTTTTGTCTGACCCCTACCCACACAGACCAGTCCAGCTTGGTTGAACCTACCAGGAGTAAAACTCCCACTGGCATAGCTCTGGGGATTGTCAGGGTACGCAAGCTGCCATACCGCTACAAGGTATAGGTACCATTGATGGCAACCAAGATCTGCTTACTCGTAGCAAGCAAGAGGACATGCATACCATCATAGCTGGCAGACGTTGGAGCTGGGTTGGTCATGTCCTCAGAAGAGACCCCGATGCCATCACAAGAACAGCTATGCTTTGGACCCCTGAAGGAAAGCGAAAGAGAGGCCGACCAAAAACAACTTGGCGGAGGACTGTGGAGGCTGAGATGCAAAGAATGAACCAGAGTTGGGGCACTGTACGAAGGATGGCCACCGACCGTGCAAAGTGGAATCAATTTGTTGTTGTCCTACAAGACGCCACTAGGCGTGATGGCCACTGACTGCTTTGACGGTCGGCGGTTAAGGATCGAAGAAGAAGAAGAAGATACTGATGTTAAACACGATCATATAGTGAAGAATTTGCACAAGATAATTTTCTACGGCATTCCTGATGATCAGAAAAAGGAGTTAGAAGATGAGGAATTAAGAGTCAACAAACAACAAAGGGAATGTTTCGCAAAGTATAGCTGAAGAGAGTAAACTACATGAGAAAGTGTCTAAACTTACGAATGATTTACATAAATCAAACTCGGAACTTTCTAGTGTACAAGCTGCATTGAATTCAGTTTTAAGCAAAGTCAAAGACTTGGAAGCTCAGATAGAAAATAAGTACGGCAAAATTAGTAATCTCACGCAAGAAGTGCAAGAAAAAAAGAGAAGTATGACAAATTAAAAATTGAGACAAATGAACGTGAGAAGACTTATATAGAAATGCTTCATGATGTGTTGGATGATAATGAGATTCTCCGTCGCCAACTGGAAAAAAAGAATACTATATCTCCCGAGAAGATTAGTTAGCTTAAGAATAGCAATGATATTAAGATTGAAGCACTTCAAATAGAGTTGACACAGTTGACAGCAAATATAGAAAAGGATGAGAAGAAGAGATTAGAAGAGTTAACGGTGGAATAAGAGAAAGTAGCAGAGACTGAGAAATCACTCGCAGAGGAGAAGTGCAAAATTTTGATATGTGATGACTTAATGAAGAAACAGAGTGAAGAGATTTCACTTAAAAATGTTGAAACTACTCAGTTAAGAAAAAGAGTAGATGGGTTATTAGATATTGTTTTAGGCAATAAGGTGTTGTCTACTGTCAATGTTGACAATGTTAGGAAGTTGTTTATCAATAGAGCACAAAGGTAAAGAGTCAGCCTCATACACTCATTGCTGATTATAATGTCAAACATAGTGGACGCAAATCTCTGAGTGGAACATACAATTTCCCACATACTGGTGATAATGCTTCAAATAATACTGATTCTTGGCGTCAGGCCAGCAAAGGTAATTCTACTGTGACAGTCAGTTCTGTACATCACGGTAAAAGCAGTGATAAATTTCAAATAAAATTTCCTAGGATCAAACGAGTATCTACTTTCAGAAATTCTGATAAATTGATATCTAAGGACAAAATTAGTAGTACTCGTGCCCAAGATAATACTCAGTGTATTGGTAACCATAAGGATTTTATTATTCCTATTACTGATCAAGGTGTTAAGCATATTGCCACAGAAAAGAATAAAAACTGTTTTGGTAGGAGAGACAACCCTAATGTTAGACAGTACCAAAGGAGTTCATCAAATTGTAGTTTTCCCTCTCCAAGAAACCAGAGACAATTTAACAGATCTCAACATTTTGATGCTAAGAATTTTGGAAATTAATGTAGAAATAACTACACTAAAGAGTACCAATCTTACAATAATTTTTCTAGGAAACGGCAAGATCCATCTAATAGATATTTTTATCAAAGGAGATATAGTAACCACAATTATGCTAACTGGGGTTCTAAACATAACAATTGTCACAATAGAGGAAATAGCAATAGTTTCAATAGAGATAATAACTCCCCAAATGTTACTTCACATCACCAGGTTAACTTTGCTCAACATGAGCCCAAAATTATTAATAATCAAGGTAGTAAGAATGGTAATAGTCTCTCAAATGCTACTACTTGCTCTTCTTTTGATTTTGAGAGAGCATCTCGTTGTCTTAAGTGTAGAACTCTATTTCAGCCTACAGCAGTGGCGACCTTGAGTTGCGGTCATGTTCTCCCTAAACATTCTGTGTTGTCTACATGTGACAAAGGAAGAGTTGTTGTGCATCATAAAGGGCCAGAAATTATCACAGCCACAAGTGATAGGTAATTGTGAAGTTAAGCTCTTAGTTTTTCTTCATTAAATCTTACCGATGATTGAAATAGACATTTTCATTTGTATTTTCTCACAGCAGCGACTTAGCGATAACAGTTAGCGCTCCTATGTTACATTAGCTGTGAGGGGTGTATGTCACCTTGCGCCCGTGTGTCTGATCAAGCGCAGGGTGTCAGCGTGTTGACTATGCATTGGATGTGTTACCTCTTGATGGATGAGATGTTTGCAAGACCTCTGGATGATTTTTCCTGTTTGACTTTTTGGGACAGTAATTATTATTGTATTCTATAGTATAGTACTTTATATGCTGATGTATTGCAATATCATGTAATTTCTTTGAAATATTATGATGATCATCTTTATGCATCATTTGATTGCCATATTTTCTTTATTATATATATATATATATATATATATATATATATGACTGTATTTTGATAACGCACCAGTTCATTTCCATGCCATTTTTATACTATTGTGTTTTGATAATGTGTAGCATGTTAGTCCGCAGTGACTTGGTTTTGACTTTTTGATGAAATTATTGAGATGTTGGTATCTACACACACTAGTCAGAAAATTATGCCCACTTATGCCATATTCTATGCATGATGAGATTGTCAGCCCTATGCACAACCTCATTAGCTGTGATGGTGCAATAGTCACTTTCATAGATAGTCCCGAGTGTAACTTTATTCATTTAATTTAAAACTTCTTTTTCGTATTTGATGACATTCCTGGTCAACATATTAGCATACATATATAATGCAGGAAGTAACTTAAAGGTTAAATTAGAATTAACAGAGATAGCTGATACTGTTGTTCGTTTGAAGAATCTAGACAGCTAGTTATGCACATACTCAAGATACATTGTGTTGTCTTTATATATTTGCAAGTTCGTATGCAGTTAATAGTGTGTTTTCCATGTGCCTTTTCTGTGACGTATTTTTTTTTTTTAAAAGGAAAGAAAAAAACTTACATGTGCTAATCTGTGTTTGCTTAGAGATATGAATTTTTATATGTCACTCATTTTGTTAAAGCTGATTTCATTGTTAGTTTATTAATTATACCTTCGAATTACTTAAAAATGAAATATTATTTTTATATAATTTATCGTTCCGAAATATACTACTCGTCAAATTATTACGGAATAATTTGTCTTCTCTTTGTTACTTTCACAATTGCCTCCACGGCTGGCGGAGTTGTGGATTAAAGTTGCTACCATAAGTGAAATGGGTTCATTTTCAATACAAGACAACTGGAGGCTGAGACGCTTGGGAGTCATGACCCAAGTGGGCCTGCCCCCCTTAGAGTGTAAAGGAGTATACTGGGCCGAAACACTTGTCCGATGGGGGGACTCCTTCTGATGATCAGATTGCCTCCTGTTGTATCGCTCTGTAAAGAGTTTCCTATCATACTCGTCAAAAGTCAAGGGCCACTTAGAAGAACCTTGGTTGAAACCATAAAACAAATCTGATATAAACGTAATTGGTATCAGTCAAAACGGTATTTATTGAATACCAAATTGACATGTCACGTAAAGAAATGGAAACACACATTCAAACGTAATGAAGCTGTGAAGTGTGTCACCCACCTTTTCAAAAGTCACACAATAGATATTGGACAAATAGACATTTCAAAATCGGGTATGATTACCGTTGCAGCAAGACATTCAAGACAGCGTAGACGCATCGAGTCCACAAGGGTCCGAAGAGTATCCTGAGTAACCGCTTGCCATTCCTGAAGCAGAAATGCAGTCAGCTATGCAACATCCATTGGCAGGGGGTGATTTGTTGACAATCTTCGACCAATGACATCCCAGAGGTGCTCAGTCGGAGAAAGGTCAGGTGAATGAGCTGGCCACGCCATCCTGATGATCCCATGTTGCCAAATAAACTCATTCACCACACGAGCTCGATGGGGTCGAGCGTTATCATCTTGGAGGATGGCATTACCACCTATGGCCTCCAGAGCAGGCTGAACAATTGGTCTCAAGAATTCATTCTGGTATCTTGGGCCGGTCAAGTTGCCGTGGATAATGTAGAGTGGGGTCCTGCCGTGTCTGTAGAAGCCTCCCCAGACCATGACAGAACCCCTACCATAACGATCCACCTCTCGAATTGTGTCATCAGTAAATCGCTCTCCTGGTCGTCTCCAAACTCGAATCCTGCCATCACTGAATGAGACAGTGAAGCAAGATTCATCAGTGAAGAGAACTTGACTCCATTGTTGCCTTGTCCATCGGATGTGCTCGCGACACCAAGCAACACGGGCTCTGCGATGAGCAGGAGTAAGAGGGATTCTGACTGCAGGACGTCGAGCAGACAGTCCAAATTCATTTAAACGTCTGCGAATGGTGCTTTGACTGACATTAACGTTTACAATTTGTCTCCGCTGACATCTTAGAGTGGAACAAGTCACTGTTCGATGGCGCAGGGCTGACAACAAGAGGTACCGGTCATCATGTCTATTGGTGCATCTAGGGCGACCTGGCCGGTGGCGATCCTCCACACTTCCTGTGGCCTGAAATCTCTCCAAAATTCTTTGGATAGTAGATTGTGACACTGCAAGCCGTCTAGCAACCTCACGGACAGATAAACCACTTTCAACTTACGCTATAGCCCTCATTCTTTGTAAGGTTCAATACTTCTTCTCGGTGGCATGGTTTTTGCAAGGGATGAAACTACCCTAAGTCTGCTGATTGTAAAACAAATTAAGAGTGAACTCTGTTCACGAAAAGTCGCCATTGCACGTGGAATGTCAATCAGCACGATTACTTCACCTGTTTGGTTGTACGGAAGTTTGAAATAACAGATTAAAAATGTGAATTTATGGTCAGCAAACCAAATTGCACGTGATCACCATGGTTGTCGGTGAGTTGTTTTTATGCTTAACGTGCATAGAGGACTGTCAGAGGAAGATATTGCACCCATTTTTACTAAAAACTTCCTTCATTTAATCATTCTATGGGCTTATATAAAAGTGTATTGAAAATAATAGGGTGGCCCTTGACTTTTGACGAGTAGTATATATTTTGGTATTGTACTTTTGAAAGGGAAAATGCATTTTTTCGGACATTGTAATATTCTTGTGTGTGCCCAGCGCTTGACTGTGCGCTATGATTAATAATGTAGAGTAATAATATTAGTACTGTACATTGAAAAGTTGTTTTTCTGACGTTATGATGTATTTTTTCTTTATCTTGCTCGTGACTGTGCATCTGTAAGAACTTATTGATAGCGTTGATATTTTTTTTTTTGGTTTTGTTTGCGTGATGTCTAGTATAATTCATTTTTAGTTATGAATAAGTTTTATAACTGGGTTAAATTGCCTATTGTGCTGTATTTAGTTATAGCTTTCTTTTGTGTTTTTGTTATATATATACATTGCTTTTTTGTTTGATACTTTCCTGTTATGATTGTATTTATTTATACAATACGTCGTTTGATTTAGACAGTTATTAGAATTTATTATTATTATCTTTCTCTACATTTATATCTTTGCTTTCCATCAAGTTTGGTTTCAGATGGAACAGTGGAACAAGAGAGGCAATATTTTGCCTAAGAAGATTAGCAGAAAAATATAAAGAGGTCCAAAAAAGTATGTATATGTGCTTCATTGACTATAAGAAGGCTTTTGACAGAATCCATCATGAGAAAATAATTGAATACCTCAAAGACATAGGTATTGATGGAAAAGATATAAGAATACTCAGTAACCTTTATTGGGAGCAAACTGCCACAGTAAAATCGGGAAGGAATTATTCACCATACATAGACATAAAAAGAGGTGTCAGACAAGGTTGTGTGCTGTCCCCCTGCCTATTTAATTTATACACCGAAAAAATTTTCAAACAGATACAGAAAATACCAGGACTGAACATCAGTGGAAGGTCAATAAACAACCTTAGATATGCAGATGATACCGTGTTGTTAGCTGAAAGCGAACAGGAGTTACAAGAACTAGTGAAGCAAGTGAACAGTATAAGTCATGAATATGGACTCGACATTAATATTGAGAAAAAAAACTATGATAATTAGCAAAACAGACGATAAACCCACATTAAAGATAAGCGTAAATGGGAAAATCCTGGAACAAGTCAAGAGCTACGTATATCTTGGTCATATAATAACAGAAGATGGCAGATGTGAAACAGAAATCAAGAAGAGAATAGGAATGGCCAAAGCTACATTCAACAACCTGAAACATTTACTGACGTCCAAACAGTTATCTCACAAATTAAAACTGAGAATCATAAAGTGTTATATATATTCTGCATTTCTGTATGGTGCAGAAACATGGACGATGAATAAGCATTTGGAAGAAAGAATTGAGGCTCTTGAAATGTGGATATATAGAAGAATGGGGCGTATCTCATGGAAAGAGATGAAAACAAATAAGGAGGTCCTAGAAAATCTAGGTATGAAAAGAGAACTAATGAGAGAGGTCAAAGTTCGGCAGCTAAAATACATTGGCCACATAATAAGGCATAACACCTTGCAAAAGACCATAACATTAGGGAGAGTTGAAGACAAACGTGCAAGGGGAAGACAGCGCTATAAGTGGGAAGATAACATCAGGAGATGGACGGGAAAGAGTCTATCAGAGTATACCACCAAGACAAGAGACAGAAGACGTTGGAGATCCATTACAGCCAACCTTCGTTATGGAGATGGCAACTGATGATGATTTCCATCTGTCTTTGCTGATTATTCTTCATTTCATTCCATCTTTTCTTTTGTATTTTCAGTATGGTTTCATATCTTGTTTATGCTTCCATATTTCATCTTCGTTTCACTTGATTCTACTTGTATACTTCTTCTTCTGCTTTCGACACTTATACTTTCATTCTTTGTATTGGTAAGTTAATTATATGACTTGATATAATGTAACTAGTTATGATAGTTGTATTTATTTTACATGTAAGGAATTGTTTAACATAATTGTTACCATGTGGTATTATTGATTTTTTTCTCATATTTCGATTGCATACTTTCCTTTATTACGGATCATTCTTCTTTTACTTGATCTTGTCTGTTCAATTACTATCGGTTGTTTCTTGTTTGGTTTAAACTGAATATGCTTAACTTAGTTTTGACACAGATTATTTTGGTATGCTTAGCTAATTACTTTGGATGCTTCGTTTTTCTACTTTACATTTATTGCTAATATTCTTTTTATAGATGTATTAATATGACCTTACATAGGGTAATTTTTGTAGGCGTATATTAGAACGTCATTGATCTCTTAATTTTTTGGGGATGTACTTGTCAAAAAAAAAACGATAGAATCTTTTTTTTCCCCGGGGGTCGGTGTAGATGTTAAGGTCACAATTGGTCGTAAGGTAAGCATGGGGAATTAATCGATAAAAATACTTGGATGTACAAGGCGGATTTTGGTTATCTCGCTTGAACAGCGTTTTTATCTAGATGTTTATTTGTTAAAAAAATAATCTAGAATTTAATCGTATGTTCGAGAACAAAGCGTATGATCGCTACTCACAACGGTGAGTTACCGCGTGAGATGAATTTGACGAGAGGTTTAGCACTGAGCGATATTCGCTAGCTAGCCCCGGGACATGTGTTGTGAGCGGTACTGAGGGACAGTGAGTTCCCAGCGAGTGTGCTGGAAGGATGTAAGCGATGTTTTTCCGCAGTATGTACAAGTGGATTTATGAAGGATATTTTGGCCATTATTTCGTACGAGAGGATATTTATTAAAAGCGCTATGATGAGGCCATATTTATAACTGCAGTGTACGCAGTCTTTTGAGTGAGTTAAGGGATATTGAAAACACTGTGATGAGGCCATATTTATAACTGCAGTGTACGCAGTCCTTTTGAAGTGAGTTTAATGGATATTGAAGCGTTAGGATAGGCCGTATTATTATAACTGCCGTGTGTGCAGTCTTTTGAGTATTCTGAGATGTGATGACATTATGAGGCCATATTATTATAACTGCCGTGTGTGCAGTCTTTTGAGTAGTCTGAGATGTGAAGAGATTTATGAGGCCATGTTATTATAACTGCTGTGTGTGCAGTCTTTTGAGTAGTCTGAGATGTGAAGAGATTATGAGGCCGTATTATTATAACTGCCGTGTGTGCAGTCTTTTGAGTAGTCTGAGATGTGGAGAGATTTATGAGGCCATATTATTGTAAACTGCCGTGTGGGCAGTCTTTATAGCGCGGAGATATACTTCGTGCTTTACACTGTAAACTGTGTATTTAATGTCAACGTGATTGTGTTGTGACGTAATAAACCATTATTAAATGTCACCAGTCGTTTCAACGCTCCATGACTCCCATGTACGTACCTGTGGTGTGAGTGACTGTACTAACACACACCCACTTCAACATTTCAGACACAGTGACAGAAAAGTACCGCATATTGATAGTTAGCCTGTGTGGCGTGTATAAGTAAAGTAATAATTTTAACTCTGATGCCCCGGATTAGGCGTTAAGCAGAGTGCCATCATACAGTTTGTTTGCAACATCAAGATTACATGAATGCTTAAGACAGTTCACGGGGAAGAAAGTTAAGTATGAATAAAATAAGACGAGTGTTCAGTAACTTGGCTCGCGTTAACAAAACGTGAGTATTTTTTTCTATTGAGTTGTAAATCAAAGGTTTAACCAATGAACGTAGTGAAAAACAAGTGAGGGCGACGAATCAGAAGTAGAGAGGGAATCGTACGTGAGAACAATGACCAGAGGTCATTGGGGAGTCCGGTTTCTGAGTTTGAAGAAACAAAAAGTGTTTTTGTTCTGGGCGGTTGCCTGCAGATGAACGGAGTCTGTGGTTTGACAGAAGTAGAATAAGTCTAGCAAGATATAAGAATAAGTCTAGAAAGATATAGAGGTTATAGGATAAGGAACATAAGTCCAGAAATTGTTCAGAGGATGTGTTAGCGCTAGACAGTAACTGTATAAGATAATGAAGAAGCCTTGTGTAGATTATGAGAGTAGTGAATGTATTTCAGGAGATATTCAGCGATTTGATTGTAAGTATGATTTTGAACTTATTATGCATACAAGTAAGAGATGTACAGCAGAAGTAACGCAGATGTACCAAGTCGACATGTAAAAGATATATGTTGAGAACTTTGTGGACTGAGCAACAAAAGAGTAAAGTTAGAGGTAAAGGATAACCACCTTTTTCATGGTGAGTTCACGACAAGTAAACTAATGAGCTGTCTTTAGAAAATAGTTACGACAAATAAACTAATGAGCTGTCTTCATAGAATAATTACGACAAGTAATTGATTTGAAGAGTCGACTTTTGTAAGAACTGTTCACAGTTCACACGCCCTCGCACGTAGGTATATGCTTAGATGACATGGTACTTGTAGATAGTTTAAGCTATTCTTTCAGCGATAGTAACAGAGCCCTACAGAGGTTAGAAAGAAATAAAGACAGGATTATAATGAGATGGGAGTGAGGAGATGGAGTATAGAGGTATTTAAGTGAACAGCAGTAAAGTTGAATGAACTAAACAAGATACAGGAGGACGATGCATATACATGAGATATAGAGCTTTTATATATGAAGCCAACATGAGATAAACGTATGCAAGCTCTGGGATGAATTATTTGTCTTGCTGATAAAGATATATATACATATTTATGTAAATAAATGTTTTGATGGATACAGCAGATGTTTGAGTCCGTCTGTGAGCGTTGATGTATGTGGCCAGCAAATAATAATAATAAAAACAAACTACCACTATACGAATGTCAGTAGAAACAGCAAAGAAGGAACCGAATGAGTCGTGGGTTAAAGAAAAGAGGGAAAATATCTTCATCCAGGAATCTACACCACTGGCGGAGATGGCCAGTACACTCTTAACCCACTTGGAAGATAAACAAAAAGAGATTTTGTGACTTGAGTAATAATTAGTTCTCGGTAGCACTGTGACATACCACTAATTGGTGCCTTTGGACCAGTTCTCAGTCCATTAGAATAGACCACCCCTGTTACAGTCGGCATACGTATCTCGAGTATCCATTAAACCACCAATTAGTTCCGATAAAAGAAAATGGGTAAGTTCAGATACATTGACATTTAAAATTAAAACAACACTGGTATCATGCATACTATGCAGTGACGCACCCATCCGCCCATACATTTCCAACGGGCCTCCCTTTACACAAGCCAGGGATAACAAAACCCATGACAAGGACGGAACTGTACACACCATCCGCACAATCCACGACATGATGTCTGTGATGGGTAATGGAAATACAGCCTACTGTATCCTACCTGTATCCGACAGCCTTCGTGACCTCGGCGTAGTTCTAATATCGCTAGCAAGTCAAACATTTGACAGACTGCATTACTCATATTTAATCCACGCCTCTTTTTTCTTGAGATGTAAACAAACAGACATATTACCAACTTCTGCAACCTGCCAGCATAACAGTTAGCGAGCCCTGATTTGTTTACCTAGTTTCTCACGTGAGCTGATCTGCCAATCATCGGACAGATCGCACGTGGGATAAACACTTAACCCTTTGATCTTCAGATATAGGGGAACTCTGACGCCGATTTTGCCTTTCTACTCGAGAACTCGAGCGATTTCGAAAGAAACCCCGTCATCGAGACGAGGGCTTTGATGTCGGGCAAAGCAGCGCTCGACGAGATAGACGGTGGCCGTCAGAGAACCTTTCATCTGGTCCACAGTTTCTCAATCATATGGTTCGCACGTTAATGCGAAATAAACACCATTAGGGATCTGAGAGCAAAGGAATAGATATAAGCAGTGGTTCCTTAAACTCACTGATCAGTTTTCGCTCAGAATTTTGGATAATCTAAACGCGTTATTCTAGAACCATTATGGGAGTGTGTTAATAGCATTTCGTGGGGATTGTTTCATTTCTGATCTGTGGTAATAGAAATTAGCATTTACGTGATTTAATGTGTTAAGTTTACCATTATAATTCACTGTGATTCATAGCGTTAAAACTAGTGAAATAAAAAACTATTTTTCTTTGCCAGGTTAGAATGATGAATTTTATCACCCGCTTCGCCACCAGAAGATACGGTTTAGTGACTGAATTAGCGTAAGCGCGACTATAGTGACCGAAAAGGATTCACGTTTATTTTATTTTTGTGTTTTATAGTAAGTGACTATTGTTTATACCTTATGACTAAACTAATAGGCAATAAAATAACTATTAACGACAGACGATATTTGTAAGTGCGCGTAGGGGTAATTAAACAATAGTTGACAGTGTGAGCTGATTGTTAACGCGCGCGCAGAGGAACGGGAAGGTGCATACCTTGATCCGAACCTGAAAGCGCAGCGCGGGCGAAAACTTGACCGTATAGTTGTAAATAAATTCACCGTGTACCTTTTAACTTTAAGCAGGACTACTGGAGTGGGAGAGAGATCGTCTCGTCCCCGTCCGTGTATTTATGGAATAGTTGCATTTCTTTTCATAATGTCTTGTTTAGTTTTTGCAGACCTGACAGGGCGGCCAGCGGATTTTTTTTCTTGATTATAGTCTCCAGTCTCCAGTACTGATGGGATTTATATTGTCTTCTTCGTGTCTAACGATTCCCAAGTCCATGTTGTGAACAGGACTGGCTAAAAGACAAAACAAACAATAACTATTTAGTTTAACTGGACTATCAATTCCCAGATATATATTTTCAATTTATCAGCCCACGGGAGTGGTATATGAAATAACATCAACATCTAACTTTTGACAGATGCAGCACTGGACTTATTCAGAAAGTTGTGCTGTTTCAAAATCGGCACTCACCACAGAGCCAGCTGATAGAATTTACCAATAAATCTAGTACCTTCATCAGTAACAGTTTTTAGCAACTAGCTGTGTCCAAATACTAGAAGTATCTATTTTTCCATTCTTTGCTGTGAACACAAGATCTCAATTTTTTTCTACCATTAACAATTCGAGGTGTCATTATTGATCCAGGATTACATCACCAAAACTTGGTGTCCACCTTATAAAGTTATTGTCAAGGCTGGACTGGCGCCAAATTTGGCACCGCACCCTGACATTATCAATATCGATAAATATATTCAGGATAACTGTACATTCCAGGAAATACCACCAAGATTAGGTAAGGAGAGAGAGAGCGCGTGGCCACGTATGACAGAGAGAGAGAGAGAGATTGGATATTTTCTTGTTACGATATCTTGTACCAAACTAGTTATTTTGCTTTAAGAATTGTTTACTTTATGGAGTAGCACGTATTAGCAACTTTGTTTTTCTTTACTGTCTATACTGTAACCTAGTGCTAAGCTTTTGACCTTTTGGGGTTATTAACTTGTTGGGTTCTTATCTTCCCAATGAGGGGAGAGCACGGGTATTCTGTCATATATATATATATATATATATATATATATATATATATATATATATATATATATATATATATATATATATATATAGATACTCCCCTGTTCACAAAGTTCCGGGACTCATTTTTTTTTATTCGAATAAGTAGACTTACATACTATTTGGTTCTATCTCCTTCAAAATAGTTCCCTTGTGAGTGTACACACTTATTCCAACGTTCCTGCCACTGAAGGAAGCACCTCTGGTAGTCACTTTGCGGAATAGCCCTCATCTGTCTCGTCGCGTTGGCTTGAATCTGCTCAATGTCATCGAATCTACGACCTTATATTGTTTTCATAAGTTGCGGGAACAAGAAAAAGTCACACGGAGCAAGATCGGGTGAGTATGGAGGATGCGGGAGCAATGGAATGTTGTGTTTCGTCAAAAATGCGTTTCTGGTGACAGACCTGTGTGCAGGTGCATTGTGATGATGAACACGCCAATTGCCTGTGCGCCACTTCTCAGGGCGATGTCTGTCGCGGAGGCGTTGCAGGACTGTTTTGTAGAATTCAGCGTTGACACTCTGTCCTATAGGGACGTATTCATGATGCACCAGGCCATCAATGTCGAAAAACGCTACTAACATGGTCTTGACATTGGACTTGACCTCTCGTGCCTTCTTCGGCCGAGGAGATGATTGCGTTTGCCACTGGGAGGACATTTGCTTTGTTTCCGGGTCATATCCGTACACCCAGCTTTCATCACCAGTTATTATCGAGGACATGAAATTTGCGTCGTTTTTTGCTATCTCAAGGAGGTCAGTGCAAATGGACAACCGATCGTCCTTCTGGTCCTCAGTCAGGTGGCGTGGCACGAGTTTCGCCGACACCCGTCTCATGTGCAAATCTTCAGTTACGATTTTATGGCACGTACCAATTGATATTCCAAGATCATCAGCAACCTCTCTGATAGTCAGACGTCGGTCAGCGCGTATCACTTCTTGCACACGTGCAACGAACTCGTCGGTGTGGGAGATGGAGGGTCTCCCTTGACGGGGGCCATCTTCAAAGGATCGGAGTCCACTTTTAAAACGGGAATACCACTCAAATGTTTTAGATCTACTTAAACAGGACTCTCCGAAAGCTGTTTGCAACATTTCGAGAGTTTCGGAACCAGTTTCTCCTAGACGAAAACAGAAATCAATACACACACGTTGTTGAATTTTGCTGTCCATTTTTGAAACGCGACGAGCACTATTACGTCACATCCGCTTATACGCTACCACACAGCGCATGCGCGAAATTACAAACTTCAGGTTTGGTACATATAGTGGCACGTGGGTGACACGTGCACTGTGTTAATATCACCTAGCTCCTTATAACGGTTTTCCGGATAAAAAATGAGTCCCGGAACTTTGTGAACAGGGGTGTATATATATATGTGTGTGTGTGTGTGTGTGTGTGTGTGTGTGTGTAATTCTGATTATGTGATTTTCGTTTTAGATTTTTGATGTTGTAAAGTTTAATGATAATAAAAAACAAAAGAACTAATCTTTGTGTGTTGGTCAGACCCTGTGGTGAGTTGGGATTATATAATTATTTATAGGGGACTTAGTGTACTGACTGAGATCAGCTGTGAAGGTCTCTATATCTTGAAAAATTAATACATTTGTTATAAAACGTACCTCGGGAATTAATAAGATAATTTGTAGAGTGTTATGTGTTTGTGACTATCAGAGTGTTGTCAATTGTTGAGGATCTTAACCTAGATGTTTATCTGGTTGTTGTTTGTTGTGAACTTACACTTCATCAATATCATAACCCTAGACATTCAACGTAGTCATCACAATATTCAAGAATAAGTCTGATTGAGGTCTAATATGTGGTAGCAAGCAAGGTCCTCTATAACACATCAACATTTTAGACATAGAGACCTTCACAGCTGATCTCAGTCAGTAGACTAAGTCCCCTATAAATATTTATATAATCCCAACTCACCACATATATTGGGGCTCGTCCGGGATAATATATGTGGTGAGTTGGGATTATATAAATATTTATAGGAGACTTAGTGTACTGACTGAAATCAGCTGTGAAGGTCTCTATGTCTAAAATGTTGATGTGTTATAGAGGACCTTGCTTGCTACTACATATTAGACCTCAATCAGACTTATTCTTGAATATTGTGATGACTACGTTGAATGTCTAGGGTTATGATATTGATGAAGTGTAAGTTCACAACAACCAACAACCAGATAAACATCTAGGTTACGATCCTCAACAATTGACAACACTCTGACAGTCACAAACACATAACACTCTACAAATTATCTTATTAATTCCCGAGGTAAGTTTTATAACAAATGTATTAATTTTTCAAGATATAGATATCCTGATTCTACTACAAAGTGAATCAGGAATCACAATACAATGTAATCACACAGTTTATATACAAAAAGTTATGCAAAGGATCTTTGTCCAAACATCTAATATTATCACAATATTAGTGTCGTGTTGTGAAGTAATGTTATGAGGTAATACCGGTTGTTATAGCTTAGTTGTTGTTTGTCATCATGACTTCATATGTTTGCACTGGTGGAAATATTATTAAGGGATTCACAGCTTTTATTTTAAAGTCTATGTCCCCTTTTATTATACAAAAGTCATTTCAAGGGGATTTGTAGTCAAAGGTGAGCTCTGGTCGTGCTACATATTCTTATCTCCAATAGCTGTTGCAGTAGAACTATATCCAATGCTCGCTTGCTTCTTAGTTTGCTTTAAGATCCACACTGGACGATATCTTGGACCAGGAGTCTGATGCCAGAGTTCTGGATCATGCAAAGCTCCGACCGTGGTACTGAAGTAATATAGCAGCACCTGGTCGGAGCTTTGCATGATCCAGAACTCTGGCATCAGACTCCTGGTCCAAGATATCGTCCAGTGTGGATCTTAAAGCAAACTAAGAAGCAAGCGAGCAGAGGATATAGTTCTACTGCAGAAGCTATTGGAGATAAGAATATGTAGCACGACCAGAGCTCACCTTTGACTAAAAATCCCCTTGAAATGACTTTTGTATAATAAAAGGGGACATAGACTTTAAAATAAAAGCTGTGAATCCCTTAATAATATTTCCACCAGTGCAAACATATGAAGTCATGATGACAAACAACAACTAAGCTATAACAACCGGTATTACCTCATAACATTACTTCACAACACTACACTCATATTGTGATAATATTAGATGTTTGGACAAAGATCCTTTGCATAACATTTTGTATATAAACTGTGTGATTACATTGTATTGTGATTCCTGATTCACTTTGTAGTAGAATCAGGATATCTATATCTTGAAAAATTAATACATTTGTTATAAAACTTACCTCGGGAATTAATAAGATAATTTGTAGAGTGTTATGTGTTTGTGACTGTCATAGTGTTGTCAATTGTTGAGGATCTTAACCTAGATGTTTATCTGGTTGTTGGTTGTTGTGAACTTACACTTCATCAATATCATAACCCTAGACATTCAACGTAGTCATCACAATATTCAAGAATAAGTCTGATTGAGGTCTAATATGTGGTAGCAAGCAAGGTCCTCTATAACACATCAACATTTTAGACATAGAGACCTTCACAGCTGATCTCAGTCAGTACACTAAGTCCCCTATAAATATTTATATAATCCCAACTCACCACAGACCTATACCCATTTAACCATAGTTTTTCACGTTTGCGTGTCTTGTTGTCACACAGCTGTGTGTGTATGTGTTTAGTCAACTTATATTTCTCAGTATGAGCAAGTGTAAGATTGTCTTATACTAAATTATAGTCGTATAGATAGGCTGGATTAGAGAAACTATTCAGTCCAGAGACAGATCTTCTCATTAACTATTCACTCGTGAATATCTATTTCTTACACCTTTACTTCTCACGTACTTATCACCATCCCCTATACTCAGACGGGACCATACATAACCGTAACACCTATCTAACCGCGACAGAATGGGTTGGCTCGTCTCGAGGATTTGATCTATGTCTGAGTGTAGATAATTGACTAATGTCTGTTATTGTATCTTAGTCTAACTCTAGATAGAGTGTGGTGCATTTTGTGTTGTAAGTTAAGAATAGTAAAAATAATTATCCGCTAGACAACGTTCTTATTTACTGGGTTCTGACCACACAAATTAGAAATTTGTTCTTTCCACAGCATTTTAGAATTTACATACAGTTTGATTTTGATGGTGATCTTTGTTAGCTATATGATATATAATTATTTGTGTACAAGAAGACCGCTGGTACGCATAATTGTTTATCGATCACAATTTTTTTGGAGCAGTGGAGTTTGAGCATAGCAAAAGAAGTGCATTCTGGCAGTTGCCAAGTTAATAGCCTACCCTAGCTCCAAAACCGACTTCAGGTGTGGACGAGTTTGGTGGATTTTAATAAGGACAATTTTATTTTCTCCTTAATTTAAAACAAACAAAAAATTCCCACAGAAGTAATAGTAGTTTTTTTCAGTTTTAGCCTGATCTACCATCTTTATGGTTTAAATCGTCTGCTTTGGGAGCCTTTTGCCAGTTAACAGTAGCGATAGATTAGATAACAGATAACAGGGAGGAGGTAACACAGTAAAATTTTGAAATGTTTTTGGGTATTTCTTATAATTTGTTAGGGAGCGCTGTATCCTTTTTTCTTTCTTTCTCCAGTAAGTCGCAGGCAGTTATTTGCCATGGCTGAGCGTGTGTGACCGCTTGGCATACACTACCATTTATACGTGTTAGAATAAGAATAACAGACGTTAAGCAGATAAAGCTTTTTGCACAAAACGCAGTATAAGTTTTAGGTTCAGATGGCAGTCACAACGATGAGAGGCATGGTATAGCTGTCTCATAGAGCAATAATAAATGCGTGGAAAGTGTGAAATGAACGTTGTGAATTCTTGGGTTTTTTCCATTGTTTAGAGAGAGAGAGAGAGAGAGAGAGAGAGAGAGAGAGAGAGAGAGAGAGAGAGAGAGAGAGAGAGAGAGAGAGAGAGAGAGACGTGTGGAAAAAGTCGAAAAACTGAGAAAACGTGTGCAAATGTAGATAATTGTAACGTGTGAAAAAAAAGTGAGTCGGGTGAAAAATGGCGGGAAAAAGAAATAGCTGTATATAAAAAGGAGAGATGTGGGTGATAGGCGGGTTTCTACAGATTTTTAGGATTAGATAGATATAAATTTTGCTAGGCAGTTGTAGTGTTAGGTGAACTTCGTCTTTGAGATTATCAAGACAAGTTTTTAAGTTGACAAGTTTTTATATTATTCTGTTGGATATATTTTCCTTGTGGATATATTTTTCCTTGTTGATATATATTTTCATTGTGAAATTTGCAGTGCTTGTCTAATGACATCAAAATAAACTCTGATTGAATTTTCTACACTGCTGTGGTTTATGTGGAATGTCCCAGGTGGATCTTTTAACAAACCATTATACGAGGTATTGCTTATCACTAAACCTAAAAGGGTAAGAACGAAACTGGGAAGGAAAATAAACTTCAGTCAAGAATCTCCAACTCAGGCGGAAGGCCTGTAAACGACTTGAACAGAAACGTATAAAGGATTAGCTCTCGTCAAAATATTTACCTGCGCACAACACAATTGACTGGCCAACTGACCCGGTCATACACATTCTTACATTGATGTAGTAACAAGCCCGGTTACACGTGCAAAACTTAGAATAATGCTAAGAGGGGAAGCAAGGCAAAAAGGACTACAAGGTGAAGAAGTGCTAGCTTTTGTGAACGAAGAACTCGACAGATATGAGGCGGAGAAGAAGGAAGCAGAAGCTAGAGAGGAAGAGAAAGAAGACCGTCAATTGCAGCAGAAGAAAGTTGAGGTGGAAATGGAAACTCGCAGAGACATGGAGTGAGAGAGGGAGAGACAACATGAGGAAAGAGAGAGAGAGAGAGAGAGACAACATGAGGAAAGAGAGAATGAGCAACGACGTCTGCACGAATTGGCGCTTAAGACTCTAGAAGTCCAAAGTCGCGGTGCAGCGTCTAGTTCCAGCAACGGAGAGCCGTCCTCACCTCATTCACTCTCAACTGATCATTTCAGTACTCAATCTCCCCAATTAGCAGCAATGTCTTTTGCCATAGAATCCTTCCCAAGCCCCAATAAGAAAATTGACACTTATCTAGAAAAATTTGCGACTGTAGGGTTTAGAAAGTTCGCGATGGTGTTTGAAGCTTTCCTAGGCTTTAAAAGGCAATGCATATGATGCGTATTTGAAACTGGGAAGCAGCAATCAAGACAATTACGACATGTTGAGGAAAGCTTTACGTGAGCGCTTCGAAATCAACGCTCGCAAATTTTTGCAACTCTTCCGAACAGCAGGAAGGAAGGAACGGAGACGTTTGACCAGTTCTCTTCTCGTCTGAAGGGATATTTGACGAAGTTTTTGGAGCTTTCGGAGCTCCCTTGCACTTATGAAGGGTTACATGAGCATATTCTTACCGAACAGATCAAAAGCATTTTGTCAAATGAGACCCGTAGATTTCTTGCTGAAGAGGGAGCTGTAAAGCTGGATGACATTTTAAGTAAGTCTGAGCGATAAACCAATGCGTTAGCGGAGCTTCCAAGCTCAAAACGCAAGCCTACAGATGAGCCTTCTCGCAAAAATAACCTAGAACAGTCTTCCTAGTCATTTTCCCATCAACATTAAAGAGATACTTTACCCCTCCCCATCCCCCCGCAAGGAAAAACGAAATTCTATAAAACTCGATACCCCACCAAACCCCATGATCAGCCCAAGCATCACTCATGGTAGACAAGCCAGAAAGGACATGACAAGTGTAAAACCTCTGCGCAAGGGACATCTGATCAGGGCAAGCACAACGGGACAAAGCGGATCGGTTGCTTACAAACAGACTCGCGTAGGAGGAGGAATGTCAGCGATTCTCAACCTGAGGGTGAGAGGCCTTCAACGCGAGGAACTGTAATATTGAACGGGACTTCAACTTATTGTCTGTTTGATACAGGTTTGAGTTTTGATTGTATTGTTGCGAGGCATTTGGTCAAACCTGGTCAAGAGACAGCGATTCTGATAGAATTTCGGTTCTTGCCTTCAGGGAAGTACCCAGTTTTTATTTTATTAAGTTTTTATGTGTCCTATCTAGCCTTCACTTTCTTTCCTTTCCTGACGAAGGCCTTGTGGCCGTAACGTAGACTATTTTCTTTGTCTTTTGTCCTCGTAAGACGAATCACCTTTTTTCGATTTTTTTTTCAAACCCATCCATTGTATTCCACGTCTTACCGCAGTTCCCCTCCACTTCCTCGATTATATATAAGAGGACTTCATATTCCTGACAGAACAAAATAGCACAAACGCTCTCCCAGAGACGTCTTGCTCGCCATACGAAAATCTTCGCTCTCACTGCTGGGCGGAAGCCGTAAGACAAAGACCCAAGCTAGACATGCGCAGTAACGCGCGATTCGAACACAACTCAGATAACTTACGACGCTAGGACCTTTTCTAAGAACCAGCTAAGAATGATCACCTTATAAGGAGAACACAACAAGTTGCCAACCGCTTTCTGAGAAAAGCGGCCTAGCAAGTCCATACATGGACACGATTTAAGATCGCTTAACAAACTTATCTGCCACCAACACCAACACGAAAAGACAACTGCTTACTATGAAAAGTGACTATAAATTTCACAAGATTATTTCCCTTGCATTAGAAAAATATATATTGTACACAAAATACGTTGCGAGAAATTCTTGCGCAACATATCACCACCACCTCCCGATTAAAAAAAAAATGTGGAACATATTTTTTTTTTTAAATATCCAAGAGCAAGCGATAAGCGGCTCAAAACGCACGAATTATGCGCGGATAATTAATTAAATTGCCTAACATGAGGCTAAATATAGAGTGTCTGGTGAGAATATATCTCAACAGAAAAATAAATCTGTCTCCAAAAATATTCATATCGGGGAGGTGTCACCAACACACATCACGCTAGCATGTAAACACAATATACGTATGCAAGTTACTATAGTCATCATTAAATAGCATACTCTAATACTGTCTTAAAAATGGATGTACAAATCTGATAGAAAAATTTAAATAGCACATTATTTGACATGTAATAACATTAGTACATAATGAAATTAAAGTACATGACGATCCAGGACACATCCTCTGACGTTCCGAAGGTAAGTACACAATCTAGAACTCGTCATGCTTGATAATAGTAAGGTAAGTCCTCAGCTCATCAATGACATTCTGAGAAAGTACAAGCAATATAACGCTATTTAACAACCAATAAGCTTCATAAGGTACAATACATTATTAATAATTGTGGCCGAGCAAACTTTCGGCCCTTATATTAACTACTCAGTCTTCCTCTGTTATACTAAAGATGGTAACAGAAGAAGATGATAACTAAGCACAATAGTATGAGTTTATGATTACGAAGGAAAAAAAAATCATCAAATGACTCAGCGGTAAATATACATTAATGAACCGCTAAGTGGAGATACAATCAATATATCATATATTAAGGACAGACATAAGTCTGGAAGTGTATCAGGAAATCTTAAGACAATAGACTTAAGTGGACTCATGTTGAGATCTACCGTCATAACGAGATCTATCAAAATTATGATCTCTGTTGAGACCATTGCTCTTATTCGAACTCCAGTTAACATAGTTATGATTGTTATATCCACTTGATGGTTTTTGTTGTCCTGTAGAAAAATTATTACAATGTTGATACCCTTTTTGAAAGTTGTTATAGTCCCTAGGAACAAAATGTTGAGGACAATTAAATTGCCTCCAGTTCCTTGAAGAAGGACTATTATCATATGGACGCGTTTCGTAATGTCCACAATTCCGATTATCTTTCCTAGCAAAATTACTTTTATTTTTGCCTGTGGCAATGTGCTTAACAGGTACATCATACTGTCTGAGCTGAGTATGATGGTCACTAATAGTTTTGTTCTCTTTTACCAATCTATCAGAACTTTAAAAAGTTGATGCACGGTTTTTCTGAGGAATCTTGTCATGACATTTATCAAAGTCCTCACCGTGATCCAAAAGACTGACACTTGATTTGCTTTTGTTGGCCTGACGCCAACTCCCATTAGCGGCAGTATCGTTATTTCGTGGGAAACCATATTTTCCACGAAAAGATTTGCTTGCATTGAGTGCATGGGGCTGACTCTTTGCATTAGCATATTGATCCTCAGCTTTATGTCCAAGTCTATTCATCTTGGTAGCGGATATTATTTTATTGTTCAAAACAATATCTAACAACCCATCAATCCTGTTGCGAAGTTTTGCAATTTCTATTTCTGCAACAGCTTTCTCTTTAGCAACAGCTTTATGAATTCTCTCGTTAACTTTAACATGAAGTCTGTTGTAATCTAACCTTAAGTCGTCTAACTGTGAAGTTAGAGTTTTCTCATTAACAATCATATCTTTAAGATCCTTTCTCATTTGAAACGTATATTCTAAAGATTTAGCTCTCTCCTGAATCAGTTCAAGTTTAAGTGCTTCCATAGCACTGTGATGAGTAGTCATAGGTTCATCAATCTTCTCATCTTTTTCTGGCTTCGCCCTCAACTGTGTTAACTCCAGTTGTAGTGACTGAATCTCAATCTTTAATTTCTCATTGTCCATCTCATTGTCTCCGGTGCAAGCATTTTCTTTACAATATTGCTCATACTGAGCCAAGCTCATATCAGTTTCTAACCATTGTTCATATTTAGAAAAGCTTATCTCATCTTCAAATTCCTTTTTCTCTTTCATTTGAGATTGTCTCAATTTATTCCCCTGAGGAAGAGCTAATGTTTCTATAATGTTCCACAGTAGTTTTAAATCAAGCGTGGAAGAGTTCACTTTATCCACCTGGTTATCTAACAACTGTTTTAATGAAATCACCTCATTCTCTAACTCTAGAATTATTTCTTCATACGACTGCTTGTCTTGTCTGGCCTGGACTTTTACTTTCTCATAGTCTATTTTGACTTGCTCTAGCTCACCAATAAGAGCCTGTTCTTTACAAAGAAGATTGTTCTTCATTAAGCTCAATTCAACTTCTAACTCCTTTTTCTCAATGAGTAATCTTTCAATATTGTTTTGCTTTTCCTCAGTCACTTTCTCCTGTTGACACAGAAGATTTTTTAGTTCTTGCCTACCCTAATCAAGCTCTGCTCTGTTTTATTTATGTTCTGCTCCATCGTGATTTGCTTAGTAATCTTTTCTTTCAAAAGAGTTACCTCAGATTCCAGGCTCTGAATTTGAGCCACATGTGTATTGCAATCATCGTTACTCTCTTCTCCAACATCTATGTTCATTAATGAGGTCACTTCATTATCTAACTTTTTCTTCTGTTTTCTCTCATCAGCGTCCAGTTTCTGTTTTATCTCCTCAGCTTCTCTGTCTAATCTTTTAATTTCAGCTTCTATCTTTTTCTGCTCGACTTTACTTCGCTGTTTTCTCTCTTCAAATTCTCTTTCTAACCGTTTCTCTTCAGCCTCCGCCTCTCTTTCTTGTTTATTCATTTCCATCTGGAATTTTCTTTCATCTGATTGCATCTGCAATCTTAAATTCTCAGCTTCTGCTTTCTTTTGTTCAGCTTCTGTTTTCTTTTGCTCAGCTTGTCTTTCCAATCGTTTATTTTCCTCTTTATGTCTCTTTTCTTCTGACTTTAATACCTTGTCAAATAGAGCAGTAGCATACTCCTCCAACTTATCACCAGTCTTGCCAAGGGATTTACCCTGTTAAATAAAGTACTCAAGTGTAGACATGTTGTCTAACATATGAGTCCAAAAACCTGAATTTTTTTTTTTTTTTTTTTTTTGGCGTACGCCCGCTAATACTCGAGGCGAAATCTCAGGTTATTACTAATGTCTAACCTGACATTGATTTTACGTGAGTATCCCTTTTTTCTTCTACAGCAACATGTGTCCCTCGCCATTCAGGCAAATACTCTCCGATTTCGGAGGTACCCATTGCAGCTGGGTCGGCTCAGGAGCCGCCAATCCCTGGTCGACTACACTCCTTCAAATGTCCTCGCCAGGTCTCGAGTTAATCCAGTCCAATTCCCGGTCGACGAAAAATCCTCAAATGTCGTCGCCCGGGTTTGATCCTGAATCACCCGGTCGCCAGAGCGGTGTTGTAACCACTACGCTAGCGCGGCTCCCAAAACAAAACCTGAAATAATTAACTTATCTTATTCCAAACCTAAGTGTAACAAGTCTTAAATTAAGCACTTGTATATTCACATCACATTATATTATTCCAATCTCTGTGGGAAAACAAGTCTCAAATCAAAGAACTTGTATATGAAATGTCAACAATCAATTCTTGATCATAAGTGCACTTCCCATTCAATAGTGCACAACACTATTCATCATTTATTTATCATCAGTGTAGTAGTAATAGTGCATTAGCATAATCCATTAACTAATTACTATAAGTGTAACCAATGACTATGTAAACACAAGCACAATGTAAACATTGAAAATGTAAACAATGTAAACAATAACAATGTAAACAATAACAGAGATCAGCAACAATACAAAAACTTTCGCAGAAATCAACTAAAAATAAAGCAGAAATTAATGAAATATCACAAAAAATGTGATGATATCTGCGAGGATATTAGACAATACACCTGACACCACAGTGTATAAACAAAAATGTTGTATGAAACTAAATTATAGACAAGAGTAGGCTAACAAATACAAATAAATCAAAACAAAACTAAAGAATGCGAAATAATAACGAAAACAATATTAAAACATGTCATCACAGCTAACATAAATAGCAACAGAAGTCGCTTAGCAAATTCCAGTATAGGAAATTTGCATACCCTACAGAACACTCTCAATAGAAAACCTCTGTGACGTGGTATGATCTATAGGAGTCGCCACCCAGCCAGACCCGCAGAAATATAAAGATATAAATATACAAATAACATATAAACAAATAACATATAACAATATGACAAAGAATGAGATGAAACACAGAAGACTCAGTAGAAGTATAAGGGCACAGTTTACGTACAAACAGGCCACTTAACTTATGGGCTTCCAATCGTCAGCTACAGCAGGAAAAACAGATGACAATCAACGTCCTAAGGAATGAAGATCCAACGATGATGGTACATCTGAACTGCTCAACTGCCACGACGATGGTACTTGAGCTTCTGATATAATGTATGTTGTGTTGTTTCGGCACTTGACCCTCTTATCCAATAGTAAATTGATGGAAATCGGTACTTGGCCTTCTTGAGAAAACAACTCGTATCAACCGGCACTTGACCTTCACAAACGACAAGAACTTGATGCAAGGAGGACAGCAACTTGATGCAAGGAAGACAGCAACACGCTTCAACTGGCAATGTATGACTCAACGTCGGGTACTGTCATTTAGGCTCCCAAAAATTGCAACAAAAAGTTAAGTCCAGAAGGATTCCGGACAACGCCGAGTAGTTTCAGGATTCTTTATGTAGATGTAGAATGTCTTGAAAAATGCTGTATGTTGATTTCTTGAAGGATGCTGTTTGTTGAATTCTTGTAGAATGAAGTGGGTAAGGGACCCCGTGTATGCTGGTACCAGACCAAACCAGCTTATGGCCACCAAATGATAGATGGTATTATGTTTTACGCCATAATTGTAGAAGGCGATGAAGACATAATATGGTATCTGTGGTCTGGTTTGTGTAGGATGCAGATGGGTACTCAAACAGTGAGCATTACAAAACAGGGCAATCCACACAAGGACGTCACGTTAATGCACGACGTGTAAAGTCAATGATGCTTGCAACAGCTAGTGACTTTTTTTTGTATAATTTATTGTGGACGCCACAGTGACAAAATGTATACGCGAATATGTAGGTACATCATAGGTACGATCAGACAGTCATTATCACAGCAACATAGTCAGTACAGCAATGGACGGTAGACGGCATCATAATAAAGATGAATCATATACATGTCAATACATTATAAGGCTGTAATGTAGTCGGGAAAATTCTCTATCCCTTTCTATCTTAGCCAGGAGATAACAATATGTAGGAGATCAGTCCACTCTCCTTAATCTGACTTCAGCAAGACCGGCACGGTTTCTGAAGTATCAATAATGTCCTCAAAAATCCTCTAGTTAACAAAAGGTATCAAACCTATCATGTAGCAAAGCAGCAAGTAATAGTCCTTAGGACATGCATCAACCCGATGCGGTACAACGTAGCAATATGTGAGCCGAGGAACATCTCATGATGAAGACTCTTCAATGACAGGCTACGAAAAAAATGTCAATCTCGAACAGATGTCGATAAAGTTACTGTAAAATGTAATTACCTTGTCTTCAGGAAATAAACCAAGGAACTCACACGCCTCCCGGCGAATCGAATTACAATAGAGATATCATCTCAAATAAACGAACAATCCATAAGAGGACTTCATATTCCTGACAGAACAAAATAGCACAGACGCTCTCCCAGAGACGTCTTGCTCGCCATACGAAAATCTTCGCTCTCACTGCTGGGCGGAAACCGTAAGACAAAGACCCAAGCTAGACATGCGCAGTAACGCACGATTCGCACACAACTCAGATAACTTACGACGCTAGGACCTTTTCTAAGAACCAGCTAAGAATGATCACCTTATAAGGAGAACACAACAAGTTGCCAACCGCTTTCTGAGAAAAGCGGCCTAGCAAGTCCATACATGGACACGATTTAAGATCGCTTAACAAACTTATCTGCCACCGACACCAACACGAAAAGACAACTGCTTACTATGAAAAGTGACTATAAATTTAACAAGATTATTTCCCTTGCATTAGAAAAATATATATTGTACACAAAATACGTTGCGAGAAATTCTTGCGCAACAATTATCTTTGTTCGTCTGCGCTATTTTTTCAGATTTATGTTGCATGTTTTAATGTCGTTGGTGTATTTAATCTGTGGGAGGTAGGAGGGACTTGTGAATCTGTCAATACCGTTTCGACTGGTCGATAGATTCATGAGCGTACTGTAAGGTTTGGAGTGTGATTATTTCAAATAGTGGGGCCGGCATTACAAAGCTGTGTGAATCTGCTACAATTGAAAAAATCATGACCTATGATTGTTAGCTGTGAAGTACTGTTAAGTGTACAATTTGTGATTGTGGTCCAGTCCTATATATTTTCTTCCTCTTTAGTTGGCTACATTATTGTTTGTGAAACTGTGCTTCTAACCTTGCTATCGTTCATTTTATAGATGTGATACATGTTGTAAAAAAAATTGTGATGTATTGTCATAAGTGTGAATAGAGCTAGATTTTTTTGATTGTTCAATTTATATATTTATGCCTAATTTTCCTATTTGCATTTGCTTCTTTTGGCTCTGATCACGGTATTCTGTCTTCTTGTTTGTACTTTTTTTATGCTCCATCATTAACAACTATGTATTTTGCTACTAATGCATCAAGTTGGTTGATTTTGAAGTGGTGATATAATTATTGAAAGTATTATTCAAAGTGATAATATTATAAATCTGCTTTATTTGTTGCTATTGAAAAGCACAATAAGATTAAAGCATGGCAACCTTGAAAGATTTAGTAAAGGTTGGAAAAGATTTTGGTGTGGAGGGGGAAGCCTAGCAAACCTATGTAGACAAGGAAATCAAAAGACAAGAAGAATTGTCAGAAAAAAGAAGACAAGAAGAATTGTCAGAAAAAAGAAGACAAGGAGAAGAAAAAATAAGACAAGAAGAATTGTCAGAAAAAAGAAGACAAGAAGCATATTCTGAAACAAGAAGAGCAGAAGAGTTAACTCTTGAAAAGGAAAGGTTAAAACATGCTCAAGAAATTAGATTAGCTGAGATTGAACTTGAGAAATTAAAATTGCAACAACCACATGTGAATGTCATGAATGTTGATACTGATAGAAGAGATCATAACAAATATGTCAAGGTAAATTTGCCTAAATTTAACTCTTCCATTGACGATATCTCATGCTTCCTTAGTAGATATGAGACTTATTGTCATGAGTTTAATATCGATAGAACTACATGGTCTAGTAGGCTCATGAACTTATTGGTCGGAGAAGCAATTACGGCTGTGTGTACCATGGATGATAAATCTTGAAATGACTATGATGCTGTTAAAGTATTGTTACTTAAGAGATTTCAATTGGATGAGGATAGCTATAGGCTGAAATTTAAATCACTAGTGCTAGATTCTGCAAAGGACTTTACAGAATTTATTGCTTCAAGAAAAATGTACTTTTCTAGATGGATTGATCTTGCTAAAATTGAAAAGACATTTGAGGGTTTGTAAAGTTTTGTCCTCCATTAGTGGGGATTTTTTATCCTATTTGCAGGAGAGAAAACCAGATAATTTGTTTGTTTGTGAAACCTTGGGTAGACAGTACCAGGTCGCACCCCCAATCAAGAATTTAAGCAAAGATAACATTAAGGATTCTCTTCCAGCAGCTTCAGCCAGAGTGATGAATTATAATAATTCTAGGCAAAGATCCAATGGCATTGACAAGAATTATAGATGGAATCAAAACGTTCAATATGGCAACAATAGAGGCAGATATAACTTTAATAAAAGTCTCAACAGCCTCAGAGATATGATAACTGTAATAATAATAATGATTATTATGGACCTGAATCATCAAACAGATATAATGATTACCAAAATAGAGGAGGTTATAATTCCAGATCAGGCAGAGGTAATAGGTCATTCCATAGGAATAATGACAATTACACAGCAAGAGAGGTTGTTTTCAGAACAATAATTATCGACAGGCAAGAGACCCAGAACGTGTTAATGCTGTCGTGAATGTCACTAACAATAATACAAGCCAAAATAATGTGCCTATTGCTCATGCAAATGCTTGCAGTGTTGACTTAGCTAATAGTACTAACTGTACTCAATGCAGTTCTTTGTTTCAGCCACAGAGAGTACCAAGACTTTTGTGTGGGCACCCTTTGCCTGTTATGTCATCTGTTGAAAACACAGGTTCCTTGGTATTGGATAAGGGTTTTGTTAACAATACATTAGTTTCACTGTTTCGAGATACAGGGGCAACAACGATTGGAATACGGAGATCGATGGTGGACACTTCAGATTACACAGGAAAAGAAGTTAAATGTATTACTTTTAGGGTAACGGTAGAACACTATCCTACAGCGGAGGTATTTGTGGATACACCTTATTTTACTGGTAGAGTGCTGGCGTGCTTATTAAATAAACCTGTCGCTGGGATTATCCTTGGAAACATCCCAGGGATCCATGAATTTTCCAGACAAGACATTGAGAAGTGGGAGAAAAGGCACTTAAAAATGGCTAACGTTGTTACTACCAGAGCACAAACTCGTGCTGAAAGGTTAAATCATAATAGTGATGATATTGTGTTAGAGAAAGTTATCAATGATAATGAGCACACCAATCATGTCATGAGTGATGATAATGATGACAGTGATAATGATGATGTTAATGAAAATGATAATACTACTCTTGTTGAAGAAGATGATTATTTACAAATTGAGTTGATTGAGATTGAATCTTTCATTCAAAGACAAAGAGAAGATGACTCTTTAAGAAGATTTTTTCAGTTGGTAACATCAAGGAAGGTGATTACTGATGATAAGGCAAAACATTGGTATTCCTTAAATAATGATATTTTGGTGAAGAATTTTCAAGATGTTGATCCTGTTAAGAAACAAATAATGGTACCTACTTGTTATAGACCAGTGGTGTTACGACATGCAGATGATATAAATGCTGCGTGTCATTTGGGTATCGCAAGGACTAATCAGAGCGTTTTGTCTCATTTTTTGGGTCTGGCGTGACCAAAGATGCAAAGGTTTTTTGTCGCACTTGTTTAGTTTGCCAGAGTGTTGCAACTAAAATCCCTGGTCATAGTCATAACGCACCCATTCAAGCAGCAGACATATCCTTGCGTCCACTCGCAAAGATTGCTATTGACCTTATTGGTCCTATCAAAGTCACCTCAGCTAGAGGTCATAAATTTGTATTAACGTGTATCGATATGTGTACTCGTTGGCCCGAAGCTATCCCACTGAAAAAAAAATTTCCAGTGAAGATATAGCAGATGCTCTATTTTTAATATTTAGCAGACTAGGTTTTAGCCGAAAACAAACAGTCTGATAATGGATCGCAATTTGTATCGGATGCCATGAAAAAAAGTAATGAACATGTTTGGAATTGAAAGATCACCCAATTCATTATATCACGCTCAAGCTAGTGGAAAAATAGAAAGATTTAATATGACCTTAAAGCAAATGCTCGATAGAGTTACAGCGAAATATCCGCAAGATTGGGATCGAATCTTGCCAGCTGTTCTCTTTGCCTACCGAGAAATTCCTAATTCAAGTACGGGATATTCATCTTTTGAGATGGTGTATGGGGCAAAGCTACGAGGTCCCATGGCTATATTAAAACAACTACTTATTGGTACTAATATGGACGATAAGGTTCAATTCTCTTATCAATATGTCGTAAATTTAAGGCAAAAGATTATTGACGCATGCCAAATAGCAGTATAGTCGTCGGAAAGGGCAAAATCAAAGGCTCGACAGTTTTTAATAAAAAAAAAGGAAACTGCGCCAATCATGGCCAGGAGACGAAGCATTTGTGTTACCTCCGAACCAGGAAAATAGATTGCTGATTTCTTGGAAAGGTCCTTACAAAATCAGAAGCAAATTATCCGATGTCGACTTTGTTGTAGATGTGAAAGGAAAAGAAAAAAATTTTCACATTAATATGTTACAACAGTTTCATACTAGACCACCACATCTACGTCCTATCTTTGAAGCTATTGACGAATCTATTGACCACCGTTTTTCCTTGGCAGTAATTCAGGAGGAAATTTTGGACTTTGCTGATGATGGTGAACCTATTCTATCGTTACCTGATATTCATCTGTTGGCGACTGAATCTTGGAAATATGTTTCCGTTGATCCTACTTTGAATTCTAATCTGAAGGATCAGATTTCTGACTTACCACATCCGTTTTCTGATGTGCTCACGGATATTCCTGGGCATACTGATGTCATTCAACATGATATTAAGTTAACGGATTTCATACCTATCAAACTGAAACCGTATCCTATCCCAATTCATTTGCAATCTCAGGTACATGATGAGATAAAAACAGATGATTAAATTAAACATAATAGAACCGTCCAATTCACCATATAGCTATCCTATGGTGTTAATCAGGAAAACGGACAAATCTGTAAGAATTTGTATTGATTTTAGACAGTTAAACGCAGTGTCCATTCGAGACGCGGAACCTCTTCCCGTTCTTGAATCACTTCTTGACAGACTATCTACTGCCACTTTCTTCACTAAGTTTGACTTATCAAAGGGATATTGGCAGGTTTCTTTATCTGACAAATCTAAACCTTACACAGCTTTCGCTACACCTTAAGGTTTGTTTCAATTTAACGATATGTCTTTTGGTATTGTTAACGCTCCTGCTACGTTTGTACGCATGATGCATAGACTATTTTCTAATCGTGAGGATTTGATTACCTACATAGATGATATTTGTTTGTTCCATAATTCTTGGAATGATCATATCAACGGTATTCATTCTTTGTTAGATGCTTTACGATGTCATAATATAACGGCTCGACCTTCTAAGACTAAAATAGGTTTTTCTGAAATTACCTTTCTCGGTCACAGGGTTGGACGTGGAGTCTTAAAACCTGAAGATTCTACGGTCTCCAAAATTCTAAATCTGGATATTCCTCAAACAAAAAAACAAGTTCGAAGTTTTTTGGGTTTGATCAATTTTTGTAAGCGATTTCTTCCAAATGTTTCTGATTTAACCTCAGTTTTGTCTGCGTTGCTGAAGAAAGAAGCAGCAAAGAAAGTAATTTGGACACATGCGTGTCATGATGCATTAAACGTGATAAAATATGCTTTCTCTAAATCGAAAATATTGCGATTGCCTGATATTCGATTTCCTTTCATTCTCAGAGTCGATGCCAGCAATATTGCAATAGGGGGAACACTAATGCAAGAATTTGAAGGCTACATGCACCCTACAATGTATGTGAGCAGGAAGTTAACCCCCACAGAACAAAAGTACCCAATCGTAGAACGAGAGCTGCTAGCTATCGTTTTCGCCTTCAATAAACTTCAAAGATACCTCTTGGGAGCTCACTTCACTCTTGAGACTGATCAACGAGCTTTGGGTTATTTACAGACAGCTCGTTTTACTAATACAAAGGCAGCTAGAGCCAGCCTGGCTTTACAGCCGTACGATTACAGCATTAGACCAATAAAGAGAAATCTCAATGTCGTCGCCGATGTGCTGTCCAGTTGCATCAAGGACGCTCCATCATCCATCGCGTCAACAAATTCAGATGATCAGCATAATGCAATGTAGTCAGAATATCTACATTCACAGATCCAGTGCTCAAAACATTTCGCATCAAGAACCACGTAATGTGATTAAATCACCAGATTGTACTTTTGTCACGGTGATGTTACAGCAATGCTAACCGCACAGCCACATGATAATGCTTAATTATGGATCACTTCATAGCGTGTGACATATCGTTTTACTTCAGACATTGCATAGACATAACATACATTCATCTTCAGTTGCACATTTCAACTACCAGTTGTCAAGAAAAACATTTGTGCAAATGTTTCGATTGATTCAGTTCGGAACAGTTTTCAACTACACACATTAACAGTCATGAGACGTTATGCTGTACTGTCAAGGGAGACAACTTTTAAATGAAGCTCATACCAGGATTTCAATGGAGTTAACCATGACATTGATACGCAACTTTTCTTCGTGATTTCACTTCTGAGTTCAAAGACTTATGGATTTTTTGTCTAATACTATTAAAGAGACAACAATCATGGCCACATTAAAGATGGAATTTCTACATGAAACTTCAAGCACTATATGATTGTGTGCACGGAATGGACTTGACTGTATTGGAAATTATAGCTTTTTCCCATACAAGAGTATAAAAGACATATTGACTTACTATATTAATTAACTTTCCAACACAAAAAAAAATACTTTGACACTTATGAGTTAGATATTAAAGCGCGGTGTACGCTAGTATAAAATTGATTCATGATTCGTTGTTCATATTATGTATATGATACAATTTGACATACCATTCACTACCACTCAAAACTTTATGTATTTGACAATGTGTAACAGTCAAACATTTTGTGTGTGAAGTGTCTGTTTTACGTCTTCTATAATTGAATAAGATTATTATATACACTTAGTATTAATGTGAATTTCAAGTAACATTAATTGACTAGGTGACATGACAATGAACAGTAGGTGTTTTCTGACAGACTGAAGTGTGAGAATGCATGGTATATTATCATTATTAATGTTATATGTTGACTGAAGTTTGCTATAGTACCTCATTATGATGTGAAATTGCTTTGAGCTTTTCGTAGACAGTGGTATTAGCATTTCCTGCTGGATTTCCACACCTCGGGTGTTAAATTGCCTACATTACGGCACAAACAAAGGTCTATGCATGGTCATAGCAACAGTTACATGTAATGTTACCTTTTGCTCACCTTAGTGGTGGTTTCTCACAATATCAATAAAGACAACTTCGTCGCCATTATGGGCCGGAGGGGGAGTAGTTGTTATGAGCAATATCACAACAGGTTTTATCGCACTCGACATGGTTTGTATACATACTTCCTTGTTGATATGCGTTGCCCGGACTACTCCGGAAGTACGTCACATAGTCTGCTAATATTTGGCAGACGATTCTTTGCCGGCTTTGCGTGGCAAATCTGAGCTAGTATGCCTCCTTTTTTTACTGTGTATTACTGTGTGTGAGAAGACGTGTTTTTGACGAGCTCCAGAAAGTGTACTCTTGTGATAGAGTCTTTGTGAATTTATATCAGCTAGGTCGTCCTACAGTATGGAGTCTATGCTTGATTATATTTAAATGGACAAGCGAATGCTGAATAGTAAAGGAGTGAGTGTGGAACTATTTAAATTAAAGATTTCAGCAGTATGTATAAGACATCTTGTCTTTAGTCTACGTGACGATAGACTAGTTTCATGGACTGGCTAGTGAATGCCATTAATTAATATATATATTGGATGCAAATATATAAGGAGAGTCGTCCGATATTAAAAGTGATTTATGTGTTCTTCAACGTCAAACTAGCCTTATCAAGTTTCTGACTGTTGAAGACTGATTACACGTTATAAGGCTGTTTAAAAAGTTGGACTTAGAGGCCTGTTACAAAATATACCCTAGACAAGCTGAAAGCCAAGAACCAGCTACTTGATGATGTAAAGAAGAACTCGGCGGGGAGAAGATATACTACTAATTCTACCCCAACAATTAAACGGGGGCAGCAAACCGATGATCGTTTGATCGAAAGACTTTTTTCCAACATTTTTGCTACAGACGTTTTCATGCAATCGTGCTTTGTTCCAGTTCTGCAAAATGGCGCACATGTCGTCTGCTAGTTTCTGAGAAGTTCTGAATACAAGTTCACTTTGCAGTCCTTTATCTGTTCGAGTACTGAAAGAACAGTTGTTCAAGAATATTATACATGCTGCATCCTGATGTATGAAAGCATTAAATTTTCTGCCAAAGATTGCGTATTTTTATGACAACTGTGAAGTAAATGGATTCTGAACGTGTCAGCTGTTGCAGCGTTGCTAGACCTAATGAGCGGTCTTTTGTGCCCAGTTCGCATCGGTGCTGGGAGGAAACTGGGAGGATTTTGAGGCCTGGCAATAAGATAAGTCACGTTTATGTTTCATACAGCGTGTGACTGAATTATCTTTGTTCGCCTGCGCTATTTTTTCAGATTTATGTTGCATGTTTTAATGTCGTTGGTGTATTTAATCTGTGGGAGGTAGGAGGGACTTGTGAATCTGTCAATACCGTTTCGACTGGTCGATAGATTCATGAGCGTACTGTAAGGTTTGGAGTGTGATTATTTCAAATAGTGGGGCCGGCATTACAAAGCTGTGTGAATCTGCTACAATTGAAAAAATCATGACCTATGATTGTTTGCTGTGAAGTACTGTTAAGTGTACAATTTGTGATTGTGGTCCAGTCCTATATATTTTCTTCCTCTTTAGTTGGCTACATTATTGTTTGTGAAACTGTGCTTCTAACCTTGCTATCGTTCATTTTATAGATGTGATACATGTTGTAAAAAAAATTGTGATGTATTGTCATAAGTGTGAATAGAGCTAGATTTTTTTGATTGTTCAATTTATATATTTATGCCTAATTTTCCTATTTGCATTTGCTTCTTTTGGCTCTGATCACGGTATTCTGTCTTCTTGTTTGTACTTTTTTTATGCTCCATCATTAACAACTATGTATTTTGCTACTAATGCATCAAGTTGGTTGATTTTGAAGTGGTGATATAATTATTGAAAGTATTATTCAAAGTGATAATATTATAAATCTGCTTTATTTGTTGCTATTGAAAAGCACAATAAGATTAAAGCATGGCAACATTGAAAGATTTAGTAAAGGTTGGAAAAGATTTTGGTGTGGAGGGGGAAGCCTAGCAAACCTATGTAGACAAGGAAATCAAAAGACAAGAAGAATTGTCAGAAAAAAGAAGACAAGAAGAATTGTCAGAAAAAAGAAGACAAGGAGAAGAAAAAATAAGACAAGAAGAATTGTCAGAAAAAAGAAGACAAGAAGCATATTCTGAAACAAGAAGAGCAGAAGAGTTAACTCTTGAAAAGGAAATGTTAAAACATGCTCAAGAAATTAGATTAGCTGAGATTGAACTTGAGAAATTAAAATTGCAACAACCACATGTGAATGTCATGAATGTTGATACTGATAGAAGAGATCATAACAAATATGTCAAGGTAAATTTGCCTAAATTTAACTCTTCCATTGACGATATCTCATGCTTCCTTAGTAGATATGAGACTTATTGTCATGAGTTTAATATCGATAGAACTACATGGTCTAGTAGGCTCATGAACTTATTGGTCGGAGAAGCAATTACGGCTGTGTGTACCATGGATGATAAATCTTGAAATGACTATGATGCTGTTAAAGTAATGTTACTTAAGAGATTTCAATTGGATGAGGATAGCTATAGGCTGAAATTTAAATCACTAGTGCCAGATTCTGCAAAGGACTTTACAGAATTTATTGCTTCAAGAAAAATGTACTTTTCTAGATGGATTGATCTTGCTAAAATTGAAAAGACATTTGAGGGTTTGTCTGACTTAATTCTTAGAGATAAAGTTTTGTCCTCCATTAGTGGGGATTTTTTATCCTATTTGCAGGAGAGAAAACCAGATAATTTGTTTGTTTGTGAAACCTTGGGTAGACAGTACCAGGTCGCACCCCCAATCAAGAATTTAAGCAAAGATAACATTAAGGATTCTCTTCCAGCAGCTTCAGCCAGAGTGATGAATTATAATAATTCTAGGCAAAGATCCAATGGCATTGACAAGAATTATAGATGGAATCAAAACGTTCAATATGGCAACAATAGAGGCAGATATAACTTTAATAAAAGTCTCAACAGCCTCAGAGATATGATAACTGTAATAATAATAATGATTATTATGGACCTGAATCATCAAACAGATATAATGATTACCAAAATAGAGGAGGTTATAATTCCAGATCAGGCAGAGGTAATAGGTCATTCCATAGGAATAATGACAATTACACAGCAAGAGAGGTTGTTTTCAGAACAATAATTATCGACAGGCAAGAAACCCAGAACGTGTTAATGCTGTCGTGAATGTCACTAACAATAATACAAGCCAAAATAATGTGCCTATTGCTCATGCAAATGCTTGCAGTGTTGACTTAGCTAATAGTACTAACTGTACTCAATGCAGTTCTTTGTTTCAGCCACAGAGAGTACCAAGACTTTTGTGTGGGCACCCTTTGCCTGTTATGTCATCTGTTGAAAACACAGGTTCCTTGGTATTGGATAAGGGTTTTGTTAACAATACATTAGTTTCACTGTTTCGAGATACAGGGGCAACAACGATTGGAATACGGAGATCGATGGTGGACACTTCAGATTACACAGGAAAAGAAGTTAAATGTATTACTTTTAGTGTAACGGTAGAACACTATCCTACAGCGGAGGTATTTGTGGATACACCTTATTTTACTGGTAGAGTGCTGGCGTGCTTATTAAATAAACCTGTCGCTGGGATTATCCTTGGAAACATCCCAGGGATCCATGAATTTTCCAGACAAGACATTGAGAAGTGGGAGAAAAGGCACTTAAAAATGGCTAACGTTGTTACTACCAGAGCACAAACTCGTGCTGAAAGGTTAAATCATAATAGTGATGATATTGTGTTAGAGAAAGTTATCAATGATAATGAGCACACCAATCATGTCATGAGTGATGATAATGATGACAGTGATAATGATGATGTTAATGAAAATGATAATACTACTCTTGTTGAAGAAGATGATTATTTACAAATTGAGTTGATTGAGATTGAATCTTTCATTCAAAGACAAAGAGAAGATGACTCTTTAAGAAGATTTTTTCAGTTGGTAACATCAAGGAAGGTGATTACTGATGATAAGGCAAAACATTGGTATACCTTAAATAATGATATTTTGGTGAAGAATTTTCAAGATGTTGATTCTGTTAAGAAACAAATAATGGTACCTACTTGTTATAGACCAGTGGTGTTACGACATGCAGATGATATAAATGCTGCGTGTCATTTGGGTATCGCAAGGACTAATCAGAGCGTTTTGTCTCATTTTTTGGGTCTGGCGTGACCAAAGATGCAAAGGTTTTTTGTCGCACTTGTTTAGTTTGCCAGAGTGTTGCAACTAAAATCCCTGGTCATAGTCATAACGCACCCATTCAAGCAGCAGACATATCCTTGCGTCCACTCGCAAAGATTGCTATTGACCTTATTGGTCCTATCAAAGTCACCTCAGCTAGAGGTCATAAATTTGTATTAACGTGTATCGATATGTGTACTCGTTGGCCCGAAGCTATCCCACTGAAAAAAAATTTTCAGTGAAGATATAGCAGATGCTCTATTTTTAATATTTAGCAGACTTGGTTTTCCCGAAAACGAACAGTCTGATAATGGATCGCAATTTGTATCGGATGCCATGAAAAAAAGTAATGAACATGTTTGGAATTGAAAGATCACCCAATTCATTATATCACGCTCAAGCTAGTGGAAAAATAGAAAGATTTAATAGGACCTTAAAGCAAATGCTCGATAGAGTTACAGCGAAATATCCGCAAGATTGGGATCGAATCTTGCCAGCTGTTCCCTTTGCCTACCAAGAAATTCCTAATTCAAGTACGGGATATTCATCTTTTGAGTTGGTGTATGGGGCAAAGCTACGAGGTCCCATGGCTATATTAAAACAACTACTTATTGGTACTAATATGGACGAGGAGGTTCAATTCTCTTATCAATATGTCGTAAATTTAAGGCAAAAGATTATTGACGCATGCCAAATAGCAGTATAGTCGTCGGAAAGGGCAAAATCAAAGGCTCGACTGTTTTTAATAAAAAAAGGAAACTGCGCCAATCATGGCCAGGAGACGAAGCATTTGTGTTACTTCCGAACCAGGAAAATAGATTGCTGATTTCTTGGAAAGGTCCTTACAAAATCAGAAACAAATTATCCGATGTCGACTTTGTTGTAGATGTGAAAGGAAAAGAAAAAAATTTTCACATTAATATGTTACAACAGTTTCATACTAGACCACCACATCTACGTCCTATCTTTGAAGCTATTGACGAATCTATTGACCACCGTTTTTCCTTGGCAGTAATTCAGGAGGAAATTTTGGACTTTGCTGATGATGGTGAACCTATTCTATCGTTACCTGATATTCATCTGTTGGCGACTGAATCTTGGAAATATGTTTCCGTTGATCCTACTTTGAATTCTAATCTGAAGGATCAGATTTCTGACTTACCACATCCGTTTTCTGATGTGCTCACGGATATTCCTGGGCATACTGATGTCATTCAACATGATATTAAGTTAACGGATTTCATACCTATCAAACTGAAACCGTATCCTATCCCAATTCATTTGCAATCTCAGGTACATGATGAGATAAAACAGATGATTAAATTAAACATAATAGAACCGTCCAATTCACCATATAGCTATCCTATGGTGTTAATCAGGAAAACGGACAAATCTGTAAGAATTTGTATTGATTTTAGACAGTTAAACGCAGTGTCAATTCGAGACGCGGAACCTCTTCCCGTTCTTGAATCACTTCTTGACAGACTATCTACTGCCACTTTCTTCACTAAGTTTGACTTATCAAAGGGATATTGGCAGGTTCCTTTATCTGACAAATCTAAACCTTACACAACTTTCGCTACACCTTAAGGTTTGTTTCAATTTAACGATATGTCTTTTGGTATTGTTAACGCTCCTGCTGCGTTTGTACGCATGATGCATAGACTATTTTCTAATCGTGAGGATTTGATTACCTTCTTCTTTCTTCTTTGATCCTTAGCCACCGACCGTCAAAGCAGTCAGTGGCCATCACGCCTAGTGGCGTCTTGTAGGGCAACAACAAATTGATTCCACTTTGCTCGGTCGGTGGCCATCCTTCGTACAGTGCCCCAACTCTGGTTCATTCTTTGCATCTCAGCCTCCACAGTCCTCCGCCAGGTTGTTTTTGGTCGGCCTCTCTTTCGTTTTCCTTCAGGGGTCCAAAGCATAGCTGTTCTTGTGATGGCATCGGGGTCTCTTCTGAGGACATGGCCAACCCAGCTCCAGCGTCTGCCAGCTATGATGGTGTGCATGTCCTCTTGCTTGCTACGAGTAAGCAGATCTTGGTTAGTGATGGTATTCGGCCAAATGATTCTGTGAATCTTTCTTAGGCATGTTGTGTGAAAAGAGGACAATTTCGACATTTCCTTCTCTGTAACTCTCCAGCATTCCGCACCATAGAGAAGCACAGAAAGCACACAGCCTTGATATAGTCTTAATTTTGTGCTTGTGCTGTATTGGGAGGACTTCCAGATGTTGTTAAGGCTAAAGAAGGCGGTTCTTGCCTTATTCATTCTGATGTTGATGTCTTTGCTTGCCCCGCCGTCTGGTGTTACTATGCTTCCTAGGTATGTGAAGGTATCTGTCTGTACCAGTTGCTGATTCCTTACTGATATGGGCTCAGGGTTGCTCACATTGAGCGTCATGACCTCAGACTTCTTTAAATTGATGTTCAAGCCCACCTGCTGGCTAAACTTATTAAGTCTATCCGTTTTTTCCTGGATGTGTTGATGTGAATGTGCTAGTAGTGCAATGTCATCTGCATATTCCAGATCTTCCAATTTAGAAAATGTTGTCCATCTTATTCCTCTTGGACTGCCCTCTGTTGTCTGGTGCATCACCCAGTCTATGACTGTTAAAAAATAGAATGGTTGATAAGGGGCATCCCTGTCGTACTCCTGTCTTCACCTCAAAGGTTAGGTTGCTCTGCCCAACACTACACGTAAAGTTGGCATAGAGGCTTTTTATGATTGACACTATGCAGCTTGGAATTCCATAAGCCCTCAGTATTTTCCATAAACTGTCCCTATGTATGCTGTCAAAAGCCTTTTCAAAATCAACGAAATTAATGTAAAGCTGTCTTTGCCATTCTGAGCACTGCTCTATAATGTTCCTGAGAGTAAATATATGATCTACACATCTTCTGTTCTTTCTAAATCCTGCTTGTTCTTTTCTCAGTTTGTGGTCTACTGCCCTTGAAATTCTCTGTATAATTATCCTGCCTAGTATTTTGCTGGGAACTGAGAGAAGAGTGATTCCTCTCCAATTATTGCAGTCTGCAAGATCTCCCTTCTTGGGCAATTTGACAATTATTCCTTTGTTCCACTCTGATGGTGGTGTCCCCGTTTTCCAGACTTGTGCAAATAGTGGTTCTAATAGTTTTGCTGCTAGCTCAGGGTCTGTCTTAAATAGCTCTGCATTTAAGTTATCATGGCCCGGAGCTTTGCCGTTCTTTAACCCTTTGATTGCTGTGATGATTTCTTCTTTTCGTGGAATGTCTGTATTTACATCTAGATCGTTTTCAGCTTCAGGAACATTCAATTGTGTCTCTGGTGGTTCCTTGTTCAGAGTTTCTCTGAAGTGCTCTGCCCATCTTGTTTCCTGTCCCTCTGCTGTCGTGATGAGATTACCTTGCTTATCTCTTACTAATGTAATATTGTTTGCACCTCGTTTTCCGCTGATGAATTTAGTTATTTTGTATACTGTGCTTTGTTCATTTCTCAGTGCTGCCTCCTCTGCCTGTCTTGCAAGATCGTCTAGGAAATTCCTTTTGTTGGCTCGGGTTTGGCGTTTAACTTCCTTGTCCAGCTGACTGTACTGTTCGCTATATAGTTGCTTTAACCTGGGGGACTTCGCTTCTGTTTTCTTTCTTTTCATTTCCTTTCTCATCGTTATGGTGTTTAATGTTTCTGGTGTTATCCAGTCTTGGCTCTTTCTTTCCTGGAATCCCAAGCATGATTTGCTGCTTTCCTTGTATATTGTTGAAATGGTGTTGAAATTCTGGTCTATATCATCAGTCAATGTCTTTTCCTGACTTTTGGCAAATTGATATCGTTTCTTTATGTCAGCCGCAAAAGCTTTTCTGGTAAGGGGGTCCTTCAATTTGCTGATGTCAAACCTTTTCTGTGTAGTTACAGTTGGTCCACCCCTTCTTAGTTTCATTTTCAGTTTTGCTACTACTAAATGGTGATCACTTCCCACATCTGCGCCTCTTCTTACCTTCACATCTTGTAATGCATGTCTCCATCTACCGTTAACCATGATGTGGTCTATCTGGTTTCTGTCCCGACCATTTGGTGATTCCCATGTTAATGTGTGAATTTCTTTATGTGGGAAAAGTGTTCCTCCAATGACCAGGTTGTTAATGCTACAGAAACTTATTAGTTTTTCCCCATTTTCGTTTGCTGTTCCGCTGCCGCATTTCCCCATAGTTCTTTCATTATATGTATTGTGTGTAACAACTTTCGCATTGAGGTCTCCCATTACTATAACAAGATCATATCTAGGTGTGTCTTCCATTTCTTTCTGCAGTTGTTGATAGAATTCATCCTTGACCTCCTCATCGCTATCATTCGTTGGTGCGTAGCATTGTATTGTTGTAGTGTTGGTGAATCTCCCTCTCAATCTTAATCTTATCAGTCTGTTGTTGATGGGTTTCCATTCCAGTAATGTCCTTTCTATTCCTTTCTGTAGAATAATGGCAACGCCTTCATTGTGCTGTTGTCGTGGAATATTCTAATCCACATATATAAATTATCAAGTAAATAAAAAGCCTAATAAATACATATAATAAATAAAGGAAGAAGAATGGTAAGAACAGTGCTGTCACAATGACTGTACTCGAAATCCCCTTGATTTCTACTGCGTATGCAAATTGTAACGTTTCACGTTGATAATAAAGGCCTTCTGCAACATACACGCGTTTCCCAAACACACAATAAAATGTGCTGCCTTTCTAAGAAAAACCTTGAAATATGCAAGTTGACCTAAATTTTAAATTCCATTCATGTCTTTTTCTACACTATGTTACCAAAAACAAAAGACAGATGGACAAAAGCATAGCGAGAAGGGAGAGGCAGAAAGCCGAACACTAAACCCGCGTCGCGCGATACGCAAATGCTGCCATCACGCGTGTAAGGCCATGCACTAACTTTTTGTCAGACGGACAGAAATAAAATACATTAACCATCCCAGAGTTAGGTTTTAAAATCATAAAAGGAAAGACAACAATAGATGGGGTTACGTTTGAACACATAACAGTACCCAGACAGCACATCTTCGAAACAGGAGGTAGAAGAAATTGCATATTTTGAACGCAGCCACGTAGCTCCTTTAAATTTGTATTTTTGGGTTCCTTAGGGCTTGCTGACAAAGAATATGTAAAACGTTACGCAAATAGTCCAGGAATTAATAAATTATACCCAGAATAAAATATTGGGGGTGCCTGACAGCATAAAATCATTTCTGCTCATAAGATTTTTTTTTATAACGTGTTTGAAAAAACCTTCGTTACAGAAATAGCCTACCATGTAAACTCAAAATCGATTGGAGCGCAACAAATGAAAGACCAAATACGATTGGTCGGGCTATAAATACTATCTTCCGTTGTCAGGGGAGACGGGGAAGGGTAACATTTTTTCAAACACTTGTCGAAACGGGGCTCATTGGTCAGACTCGCTGATATACACACTTGGGAGCGTTAGTTCGAAACCACCTGTTAAATAAGCTTGATAAAGCAACTGTGCGTTGAAGCCAGCTTGTATTTTGCTAAATAAAAGCCTGGAACATAGGCAGATGGGAATTTGTGCCAGTTTGTGCCAGAATTCATTGCTAATCAACGTATCTGTGTTTTTCATATGAATTGTGGTAAGCTTGAACCATTTAATATCTTTTAATGAAAATTGAATGTGAATTGTTGATTTATGCCTGTATATATATATGTGTAGTTCAGTGGCAAACGTGAGGTAAAGCCTATAATGCTCCAGCCTGAACAGAGGGTGTCGGAGAGAAGTAAAACGGCATGGAATGGCCAAACAGTACACTGACACCTGGATGATTGAATAGAAAGAAATAATGCTGGAATTGCAGAGGCGTAGTAACCATTAAGAAGGGTAATACTGGAATAAAGTATTTCAAATGAAGCTGACAGTTGGCCTAATGCTCTGAACTCAATGTTTGTGCTGTGTTGTGATCAGTGTAGCAAGAGAGTTTAAGTTAGTTATGAAGTAGAAGGTACATCCTTCTTGATTTCAGGGACCGTGGTCTTGATGGTAGTGAGCAGCACCTGGTCAGAGCTTTGCTGAATCCAGAGTCGGACAGCATACTCCTTGGTCTTTTTAGCTATCAGTGAGGTGTCTCCTGAGCCCAGAGGAGAATTCGAGCAGAGGAGTCCTTTCCTGCCGCCATCACGCCAGATAAGCGAATTGGCCAGCTGAGCTCAACATTATGTCCCCTCATCTTGAAATGACTTTGTAAAAATAATATTAAGAGGGGAAATTAATTGTCTTAATATCAGGAACTGAGAACATCTCCAATACTAGTCCCTAAAGACAAACTATTGAAGTCATGATGACAAATACCAACAGAGCTTGAACAAAACAAAACCAGTATTACCTCATTTTACTACTACACAACTGACACACATAGGATAATTTTAATAATATATGTCACTACAATATTCATATTAATACATTCTGTACATAACTTGTAATTAAAATTGATTGTGATTCCTGGTTCCCTTGTAGTTGAATCAGGACACATATTCATTCATGCCAGTAATGAATACATATTGTTATTTGAAACGTTACTAGTGACTCCTTAAGATATTCTCATAGAGTGTTATATGTATGTGAGTGTCACAGTGTTGTCAAGAGTAGTGGATTAAATTAAATTGTTTATCTGTCTGTTGTTGTGACTTACACTTCATCATACACATAACCTAGACACATAACGTAGCATCACACTATTCCAGAATAATTCTGACTGAGATATATAGATATGTGGTAGCAAGTAAGGTTATCTATAATACACTACTCTTAATAGATATAGATACCTTCACAGCTGATCTCAGTCAGTACACTAAGTTCCCTATAAGTATTTATACATCCCACTTCACCACATATATTGGGGGCTCGTCCGGGATTTTGAATCTTTAACTATTAAAAATATTGGGGGTAATTCACTTCAGGGAATATAAGAATTAAAAGGTATCCTTGGGTGGAATTAAATAAGGTTGAGCTCACGGTGCCTGTGTTGTCCATTATATATATTTAGAATTTGAATTGTTGGTTAGACATTGTAGAAATTTACCTGATAGACAATGGCGGACCTGGCCAAATTTCGATCTGCTGCGGTTCAGACTGCAAAAGAGTTAGGATTAGATGGGCAAGTTATGGTTGCCTATGTCACGACGGAATGTGACAAATTTATTGAACGCGAAGAAAGAAGATTAGAAAAAGAGGCCGAAAGAAAGTTAGAGGCTGACAAGGAAATTAAGAGGTTACAGTTTGAGGCTGAGGCTGAGACTAAGAGGTTGCAGATTGAGGCTGACAAAGAGGCTAAAGCATTGGAAGCCGAGGAAAGAAGACAGGCTGCAGAAAGAGAAGAGAAGAAATTAGCTGCAGAAAGAGAAGAGAAGAAATTAGCTGCAGAAAGAGAAGAGAAGAAATTAGCTGCAGAAAGGGAAGCCGAGGAAAGAAGACAGGCTGCAGAAAGGGAAGAGAAGAGATTAGCTGCAGAGAGGGAAGCAGAAAAGGAGGAGAAGAGATTACAAAGGGAACATGAGTTACGACTAAGGGAGTTTGAGTTTCAAGGCCATGCTCCTGAAAATGGTGCCAGTCCCTTTGCCTCTGATGCTACGGTTACTCAAGGAGCCTCAACCTCAGCTATGAATTTTCATTTAGATCATTTTGTTGAGAAAGACGATGATATAGAGAGCTACCTAAATAGGTATGAACTATTAGCTACCACGTATGGGTTAGAGAGAGAAAGGTGGAGCTTAAAGTTATCTCAGGGACTTCGTGGGGCAGCTTATGAAGTTTTTGCAAAAATGAGCAGAGGTGATCAGGAAAATTATGACATGCTAAAGCAGGCTCTTTTGTTAAGGTATGAAAAGAATGCAGAATTTTATAGGAAAAAATTTAGGAATGCTAAACTACTGTCAGGTGAAACCTATCACCAGTTCTCTGCACGAATAGAGACATACTTGGAGAAATGGACTTCTCTGGGGAAAACCCAAGATCTTAAGGAAATGGTCCTTATAGAGCAACTAAGAGAGTCCATGGCTCCAGACCTGAGAAAGTTTCTCATGGAACAAGGTGCAGAGAGGCTGGGTGAGTTGCTAAATGTTGCTGAAAGGTATCAAGCAGCTCAAGCAGAGGTAACAGGTAATAAAAAGAAACAAGTGGATAACTTTAGGGCACCACAGAACTTTAATAAATTTGATCCTAAGGATCAAAATAAAGGTAAGCACCAATTTGATAGGCCACGGTATGAAAATAAAAATAAATTCCCACAATTCGATGAAAGGAAATATGATGAAAGAAAATCTTTCAACCAAGGAAAAAGGTGGTGTAAAAATTGTCAGATGGACAATCATGACACTGACCGTTGCAGAAGGAAACCTGTGTATATGGCAACCCTTCAGGTCAGGTCGACCTCAAGACAGGAGGAGGATATTATGTTAGATACCACTCCAGAAGAGATGAGGAAGGCACAGGCTGGGGATAAAACACTCAAGCCTTGTTTCAGAAAATTGTCAACTTGTCATACAACTCCAGGCAAGGGAGATTTTTACATGAAAAACAAGTTGATGTATAGGAAGACTGGAGCTAGATCCAATGGTCACGGACAGCTGGTTCTTCCAAAAAGATATAGGACAGAATTAATAAGGAGCCTACATGTGAAACCAGATGGGGACCATGAGAAGATAGGTACCATCATTCAAAAGGTGGCTCACAATTATTATTGGCCCAAAGCAAGATGGGACATTGAGAATTTTGTAGAAAGGTGTAGCATAGCACATGAGGGAACACCCACAAGTGGGAACATGGATCAGGACCTGGACACGCCACGGGGCAAAATTAGGCCTGATAATAAAAAGAAAAATAGATTTGATAAAGTGGACCAAATGGAATGGGAAGCCCCTTTTCACGGACAAGCTTCACTTAACTGTTTTACAATGGCCACTATGCGGAGAGTGCAAAAAGATGTCTTACCCCAGGATAAGCCGAAAATCCCTCAATCGGACTTAAACAAACTGGAGGAAGAGGATGTAGAGAGGAAATCTCTCATCAAGAATTTTAAGTGGGGAGAAAGCCCCAAAAGAAAAATTGGTAGCGGTCGTTTTGTGAATGATAATTCTGGGAGGAAAAATCATCACTATAAAGCTTCGAGTGGAAGAGACCATACCGGTGCATGGACAAATAGGTCCACACAATTAAAGGTCCATATGTAGCTTTGTTAAGAACGTGGACTGATGAAAAGGCAGAGGAAAACATTACATCTTCATACCAATATGTGAATGAGCTGACCACTCGGTTAAAAACTGGCTGGAAACTTGCCAATGAAAATTTGAAACAAGCCAGGAAGAAACATGCTGCCTATTATAACAGGAAGGCGAAAGACAGAAATTTGGCTGTGGGAGAGAAAGTACTGCTTCTTTTGCCCGGGAGTCAGAATAAGTTACAAATTGGATGGCAGGGTCCATATACAGTTTTAGAGAAGGTGTCTAGAACAAATTATAAGATAGATAAGAAGGGGAAAGAAAAAATCTATCATGTGAATCTCCTGAAGAAATATTTGGAAAGAGAACATCAGGAAGAGACACACTTGTTGACCTTGTCCATCGCCATGGAGATGAAAAAGGAACCACTTTCATCATTTGAATATCCATTACACCCCTGTGAGACAGCAGCACAGGTGAAAATCAGTACACATTTAACGAAAACTCAGAAAGAGAGAGTGCAACAGGTTCTAAATAATCATGCAGAGGTGTTAACAGACCGACCAGGGCATACAAACCTATTGGAATATGATATGAAACTAATAGACTCCACACCTGTCTGTATGAAACCATATTCGATTCCGTTTGCTAAGGAGAAAGCTTTGAAGGAAGAGATAGACTATCTATTGAAGGAAGGAATTATTTCGCACAGTGAGTCTTCGTATAGTTCCGGTGTTGTACTCTTAAGGAAGCCCTCTGGAGAACATAGACTCTGTATAGATTACAGGAGACTGAATGCTATTACAGAAGGACAGGTGGATCCATTGCCGGATACAAATCAGCTGTTTGCCAGACTAAATAAAGCTAAATATTTCTCAAAAGTGGATCTGAGTAAAGGATACTATCAGATTCCAGTAAAGCCTGAGGTTAGACCATACCTAGCTTTTAGTACCTCAGAAGGACACTATGAGTTTAATAGATTGCCATTTGGATTGAAGAATGCGCCTAGTGTCTTCTCTAGAATGATGAGAAAATTATTGGATCCTCTGAATAATCCCTGTATAACAAATTTTATGGATGATATCCTTATAGCAACAGAAACATTTGAGGAACACATTGACTCTCTGAACATGCTGTTTGATCGACTTAGGGAGGCAAATTTAACAGCCCGACCAACCAAATGTTGCGTTGGATGTAAAGAATTGGAATTTTTGGGACACACAGTTTATCAGGGAAACATGACCCCTGACCCAAAGAATTTAGAGAAACTACAGAAAGCCCCGAGACCACAAACCAAGAAGGACGTGAGATCCTTTGTCTCATTATGTGGTTTCTACCAGAAGTATATCAAAAACTTTAATTCCATATGTGCACCGTTAACTGAATTGACACGTAAAGGACATCCAGATCGCATTACATGGACACCACAATGTGAAATGACTTACCAAGAATTGAAGGAAAAGCTCACAAGTAAACCCATTTTGAAATTACCTGACTTAAGTCAAGAATTCATAGTAAGGACGGATGCAAGTAATATTGGGTTAGGTGCAACTCTACTACAGAAATCAGATGCATTGGATGGGGAATTAAGCCCAGTGGCATATGCTAGCAGAAAGTTGAATAAAGCTGAAATCAACTACTCAACTAGCGAAAAAGAATGTCTCGCAGTAATATGGGCAATAAAGAAATTCAATATTTATCTATATGGGAAGGCATTTAAGTTGCAAACAGACCACAAACCTTTATCGTTTCTAGCACAGGCTAAGCATGAGAACTCTAGGTTACTCCGATGGTCTTTGCTTCTGGCTCCATATAATTTTAGCATTGAGTATATATCTGGAAAAACCAATTTGGGAGCGGATTTTTTAAGCCGCCATCCGTGTGATGAGAATCACCGTAAACCCCAGAAATAATAATAAATTTCTCTATGTGCATATAGAATAAAGGACTGACATATAATGTCTGTTTTAAGAGGGGAGGTGTCGTGGAATATTCTAATCCACATATATAAATTATCAAGTAAATATAAAGCCTAATAAATACATATAATAAATAAAGGAAGAAGAATGGTAAGAACAGTGCTGTCACAATGACTGTACTCGAAATCCCCTTGTTTTCTACTGCGTATGCAAATTGTAACGTTTCACGTTGATATTAAAGGCCTTCTGCAACATACACGCGTTTCCCAAACACACAATAAAATGTGCTGCCTTTCTAAGAAAAACCTTGAAATATGCAAGTTGACCTAAATTTTAAATTCCATTCATGTCTTTTTCTACACTATGTTACCAAAAACAAAAGACAGATGGACAAAAGGATAGCGAGAAGGGAGAGGCAGAAAGCCGAACACTAAACACGCGTCGCGCGATACACAAATGCTGCCATCACGCGTGTAAGTCTACATGCACTAACTTTTTTTCAGACGGACAGTGATAAAATACATTAACCATCCCAGAGTTAGGTTTTAAAATCATAAAAAACGCTTATTAGGAAAGACAACAATAGATGGGTTTACGTTTGAAAACATAACAGTACCCAGACAGCACATCTTCGAAACAGGAGGTAGAAGAAATTGCATATTTTGAACGCAGCCACGTAGCTCCTTTAAATTTGTATTTTTGGGTTCCTTAGGGCTTGCTGACAAATAATATGTAAAACGTTACGCAAATAGTCCAGGAATTAATAAATTATACCCAAAATAAAATATTGGGGGTGCCTGACAGCATAAAATCATTTCTGCTCATAAAATTTTTTTATAACGTGTTTGAAAAAACCTTCGTTACAGAAATAGCCTACCATGTAAACTCCAAATCGATTGGAGCGCAACAAATGAAAGACTAACCACGATTGGTCGGACTATAAATGCTATCCTTGGTTGTTAGGGGAGACGTAGGAAGGTAAAATTTTTTCAAACACTTGTCGAAACGTGGTTCCATTGGCCAGACTCGCTGATATAATCACTTAGGAGCGTTAGTTCGAGACCACTAGTTCAAATAAGCTTGATAAAGCAACTGTGCGTTGAAGCCAGCTTGTATTTTGCTAAATAAAAGCCTGGAACATAGGCAGATGGGAATTTGTGCCAGTTTGTGCCAGAATTCATTGCTAATCAACGTATCTGTGTTTTTCATATGAATTGTGGTAAGCTTGAACCATTTAATATCTTTTAATGAAAATTGAATGTGAATTGTTGATTTATGCCTGTATATATATATGTGTAGTTCAGTGGCAAACGTGAGGTAAAGCCTATAATGCTCCAGCCTGAACAGAGGGTGTCGGAGAGAAGTAAAACGGCATGGAATGGCCAAACAGTACACTGACACCTGGATGATTGAATAGAAAGAAATAATGCTGGAAGTGCAGAGGCGTAGTAACCATTAAGAAGGGTAATACTGGAATAAAGTATTTCAAATGAAGCTGACAGTTGGCCTAACGCTCTGAACTCAATGTTTGTGCTGTGTTGTGATCAGTTTAGCAAGAGCGTATAAGTTAGTTATGAAGTAGAAGGTACATCCTTCTTGATTTCAGGGACCGTGGTCTTGATGGTAGTGAGCAGCACCTGGTCAGAGCTTTGCTGAATCCTGAGTCGGACAGCATACTCCTTGGTCTTTTTAGCTATCAGTGAGGTGTCTCCTGAACCCAGAGGAGAATTCGAGCAGAGGAGTCCTTTCCTGCCGCCATCACGCCAGATAAGCGAATTGGCCAGCTGAGCTCAACATTATGTCCCCTCATCTTGAAATGACTTTGTAAAAATAATATTAAGAGGGGAAATTAATTGTCTTAATATCAGGAACTGAGAACATCTCCAATACTAATTTCCTTAAGACAAACTATTGAAGTCATGATGACAACTACCAACAGAGCTTGAACAAAACAAAACCAGTATTACCTCATACTACTATTACACAACTGACACACATAGGATAATTTTAATAATATATGTCACTACCAGATTCATATTAATACATTCTGTACATAACTTGTAATTAAAATTGATTGTGATTCCTGGTTCCTTTGTATTTGAATCAGGACACACATATGCCTTTATGAGAGTAATTAATACAGATTGTTATTTGAAAAGTTAATAGTGACTCCTTTAAGATATTCTCATAGAGTGTTATATGTATGTGATTGTCACAGTGTTGTCAATTGTAGTGGAATAAATTAAATTGTTTATCTGTCTGTTGTTGTGACTTACACTTCACCATACTCATACCCTAGACACATAACGTAGCATCACACTATTCCAGAATAATTCTGACTGAGATATAGAGATATGTGGTAGCAAGTAAGGTTATATATAATATACTACTCTTATTAGATATATATACCTTCACAGCTGATCTCAGTCAGTACACTAAGTCCCCTATAAATAGTTATAACATCCCACTTCACCACAGCTGTCCATCCTCTCTTCCAGAAAAAAGTACTGTTTCTCCTGTTGCTGTTTTAACTTTTCCTGCCCCAGTCCATCTGCTCTCGCTTATCCCTAGAATGTGTAGCCCATAGTTTCTCATTTCTGCCGTGACCTGTCTTAGTTTACCTGTCTCGTTCATTGTCCTGACATTCCAAAATCCTATTCTTGTGTCCTGTTTTGCGGTCAGGACATCCGTTTTCATGTCAGTGGCTTCCTTTAGGCTTTTACCACTGACAGTCATACGAGCCACAGACTCCAAATGTCCATCCCGCAGCAAAGTTTTTTCATTTATTGTTGTTTCCGTAACTTCATTGCTTTTTTTTACATAGACAGGGGTGTCAGCTCTATGCTAAAACCCCCAACCTGGAGGACCAGGGTACCAGCTTTTGTCTGACCCCTACCCACACAGACCAGTCCAGCTTGGTTGAACCTACCAGGAGTAAAACTCCCACTGGCATAGCTCTGGGGATTGTCAGGGTACGCAAGCTGCCATACCGCTACAAGGTATAGGTACCATTGATGGCAGATTTGATTACCTACATAGATGATATTTGTTTGTTCCATAATTCTTGGAAGGATCATATCAACGGTATTCATTCTTTGTTAGATGCCTTACGATGTCATAATATAACGGCTCGACCTTCTAAGACTAAAATAGGTTTTTCTGAAATTACCTTTCTCGGTCACAGGGTTGGACGTGGAGTCTTAAAACCTGAAGATTCTACGGTCTCCAAAATTCTAAATCTGGATATTCCTCGAACAAAAAAAACAAGTTCGAAGTTTTTTGGGTTTGATCAATTTTTATAAGCGATTTCTTCCAAATTTTTCTGATTTAACCTCAGTTTTGTCTGCGTTGCTGAAGAAACAAGCAGCAAAGAAAGTAATTTGGACACATGCGTGTCATGATGCATTACACGTGATAAAATATGCTTTGTCTAAATCGCCAATATTGCGATTGCCTGATATTCGATTTCCTTTCATTCTCAGAGTCGATGCCAGCAATATTGCAATAGGGGGAACACTAATGCAAGAATTTGAAGGCTACATGCACCCTACAATGTATGTGAGCAGGAAGTTAACCCCCACAGAACAAAAGTACCCAATCGTAGAACGAGAGCTGCTAGCTATCGTTTTCGCCTTCAATAAACTTCAAAGATACCTCTTGGGAGCCCACTTCACTCTTGAGACTGATCAACGAGGTTTGGGTTATTTACAGACAGCTCGTTTTACTAATACAAAGGCAGCTAGAGCCAGCCTGGCTTTACAGCCGTACGATTACAGCATTAGATCAATAAAGGGAAATCTCAATGTCGTCGCCGATGTGCTGTCCAGTTGCATCAAGGACGCTCCATCATCCATCGCGTCAACAAATTCAGATGATCAGCATAATGCAATGTAGTCAGAATATCTACATTCACAGATCCAGTGCTCAAAACATTTCGCATCAAGAACCACGTAATGTGATTAAATCACCAGATTGTACTTTTGTCACGGTGATGTTACAGCAATGCTAACCGCACAGCCACATGATAATGCTTAATTATGGATCACTTCATAGCGTGTGACATATCGTTTTACTTCAGACATTGCATAGACATAACATACATTCATCTTCAGTTGCACATTTCAACTACCAGTTGTCAAGAAAAACATTTGTGCAAATGTTTCGATTGATTCAGTTCGGAACAGTTTTCAACTACACACATTAACAGTCATGAGACGTTATGCTGTACTGTCAAGGGAGACAACTTTTAAATGAAGCTCATACCAGGATTTCAAGGGAGTTAACCATGACATTGATACGCAACTTTTCTTCGTGATTTCACTTCTGAGTTCAAAGACATGGATTTTTTGTCTAATACTATTAAAGAGACAACAATCATGGCCACATTAAAGATGGAATTTCTACATGAAACTTCAAGCACTATATGATTGTGTGCACGGAATGGACTTGACTGTATTGGAAATTATAGCTTTTTCCCATACAAGAGTATAAAAGACATATTGACTTACTATATTAATTAACTTTCCAACACAAAAAAAAATACTTTGACACTTATGAGTTAGATATTAAAGCGCGGTGTACGCTAGTATAAAATTGATTCATGATTCGTTGTTCATATTATGTATATGATACAATTTGACATACCATTCACTACCACTCAAAACTTTATGTATTTGACAATGTGTAACAGTCAAACATTTTGTTTGTGAAGTGTCTGTTTTACGTCTTCTATAATTGAATAAGATTATTATATACACTTAGTATTAATGTGAATTTCAAGTAACATTAATTGACTAGGTGACATGACAATGAACAGTAGGTGTTTTCTGACAGACTGAAGTGTGAGAATGCATGGTATATTATCATTATTAATGTTATATGTTGACTGAAGTTTGCTATAGTACCTCATTATGATGTGATATTGCTTTGAGTTTTTCGTAGACAGTGGTATTAGCATTTCATGCTGGATTTCCACACCTCGGGTGTTAAATTGCCTACATTACGGCACAAACAAAGGTCTATGCATGGTCATAGCAACAGTTACATGTAATGTTACCTTTTGCTCACCTTAGTGGTGGTTTCTCACAATATCAATAAAGACAACTTCGTCGCCATTATGGGCCGGAGGGGGAGTAGTTGTTATGAGCAATATCATAACAGGTTTTATCGCACTCGACATGGTTTGTATACATACTTCCTTGTTGATATGCGTTGCCCGGACTACTCCGGAAGTACGTCACATAGTCTGCTAATATTTGGCAGACGATTCTTTGCCGGCTTTGCGTGGCAAATCTGAGCTAGTATGCCTCCTTTTTTTTACTGTGTATTACTGTGTGTGAGAAGACGTGTTTTTGACGAGCTCCAGAAAGTGTACTCTTGTGATAGAGTCTTTGTGAATTTATATCAGCTAGGTCGTCCTACAGTATGGAGTCTATGCTTGATTATATTTAAATGGACAAGCGAATGCTGAATAGTAAAGGAGTGAGTGTGGAACTATTTAATTAAAGATTTCAGCAGAATGTATAAGACATCTTGTCCTTACTCTACGTGACGATAGACTGGTTTCATGGACTGGCTAGTGAATGACATTGATTAATATATATATATTGGATGCAAATATATAAGGAGCTTCGTCCGATATTAAAAGTGATTATGTGTTCTTAAACGTCAAACTGGCCTTATCAAGTTTCTGACTGTTGAAGACTGATTACACGTTCTAAGGCTGTTTAAAAAGTTGGACTTAGAGGTCTGTTACAAAATATACTCTAGACAAGCTGGAAGCCAAGAACCAGCTACTTGATGATTTAAAGAAGAACTCGGCGGGGAGAAGATATACTACTAATTCTTCCCCAACACTAATATGTTACCTATGGAACTGAAAGATTCGCAACAAAAGAACCCTACATTGGAGCCCTGCTTTAGAAAACCGCCCATGGCCAAGGACCCCAGAGACAACGAAGACATATTTTCTAACTATGGAGTGCTGTATCGAAGAACGGACGACCCTGAACAGGGACATAATCAGCTTCTAGTACCGACGCATTACATAAACCAAATCTTAGAAATGGGGCACTCTCTTCTCTTTAGCAGACATATGGGACAAAACGCCAATATACAGCAAATAACTACTCACTATTGGTGTCCAGGAATGAAATGATCTCATCAGGTATGTGAAATCCTGCGCCAAGTGCCAACGTGTGGCACTCAAGCATTGGACACCCCCAGTTCCTGTGGGAGAAATGCCAAATGTGGGGACACCATTTGAACCGGTTGCAGTCGACATTAAAGGACCCCGAGAAATACTAAAAGGAGGAACAGGTTTATCTGGACCTTAGTCGACACCTGCACTTTGTGGGCCGAAGCTATACCGCTAACATGCACGGATTCCAAGTATGTCGCAGAAGCCATAGTGCAGATTTTTTACACGGTTGGGATTCATGCAACAAGTTTTGACGGATAACGGATCCCAAATCCGAAGCCTGTTAATGAAGGAGATATTTAAGATCTTGAGGGACAAGCACATCTATATCAGCCCATATAATCCGGCCGAAAGTGCGTTAGTAGATCGTGTCAACGGAAGCCTCACCATGATGTTACGTAAGCTGGGACAAGAGAAACCTGAAGATTGGAACCTTTTCATTCCCGCAGCCTTATTCGCCTACATGGAAGTCCCACAGGCCTCTACGTGTTTACCACCAGCTACATTTCTATTCGGTAGACCTATTAAGGGCCCGCTAGAAGCCTTACTACGGTCACTGACAGATCAGAAGGCTGATGAAACAGTCGTCTCAACATTCAAGTATGTATCGGAGTTAAAGGAAAGGTTCAAACTAGGATGGGATCTAGCAGCAACCTACCTTAAGCAAGCACGCATGAAGCACGCTAAACGATACAAAAGAGCAGCGAAAGAGAGAGAATTGCAACCAGAAGAGAAAGTTCTGTTGCTACTTCCTACCGGAAGCAACAAACTACGTATCGGATGGCAAGGGCCAATTACCGTCCTTAAAAAGATCTCGAGGACTAACTACAAGATCTCTATTAAAGGAAAGGAAAAAGTCTACCATATAAATCTGTTAAAGAAATATTTGGAAAGACCGGTGTCTTCCCCCGAACTTCTCCTGGCGGTCGCTATAGCAACCGAAGATGAGGAATATGACGATAGTTGCATGGAATACCCACTGCAACAAACGGAATCTTACCAAGATGTGAAATTCGGCGACACTCTCTCAGAAGCACAACAGACAGAAACTAAAGCGTTACTGAAACAGTACTTGGCAGTCTTAACGGACATACCTGATCGAACGCATGGCTAAAATTTTCTCAAAAATTGACCTGAGTAAAGGTTATTACCAAATACCAGTCAAGGAGGAAATTAAACCGTTCTTAACCTTTAGCACCAGTGAGGGACATTATACTTTCAATGTTATGCCTTTCGGTTTGCACAACGCACCAGGAGTCTTCACCAGAATGATGAAAAAGCTTTTAGAACCCTTGCAAAGTCAAAACATACACCATTTCATGGACGACATACTTATTGCAACGGATAACTACGAAGAACATATTGCTACGGTCGCTATGCTCTTCAGGAGACTAAAGGAAACTGGCCTCACCACCCGACCTAGCAAATGTTTAATCGGCTTTGAAAAGCTTGACTTCCTAGGGCATACTATTTCTCAAGGTTGTATGTGACCCGTTGCCAAAAACATTGAGAAAATACTTGCAGCAAAGAGGCCTAAAACAAAGAGACACACACGCTCGTTCCTGTCACTGTGAGCGTAATACCAAAAGTTCATCAAAAACTTCAATGGTCTTACGGCGCCTCTCACTGACCTCACAAGAAAGGGAAAACCCAATAAGGTTGTTTGGACCGCAGAGTTTGAAAGCGCTTACGTCACTCTGAAGGAACAGCTGTCCAAATACCCCATTTTAAGGTTACCTGTCCTTAAGAAACCTTTCATTTTGCGCGTAGATAACAGCGGACAGGGAATTCCCTGAGTTAATCAGAAGTGGGGGCTTAAACGAGCTAACTTAAACCATTGCTTAATTCTTCACAAAAGTTATCGGCAGATTCTAGAATTAACGTCCTCAGCTAATCGAAGCATTGTTTTCGCTTATCTGAATATCGTGTGAATACATCTTTGTGGTAGAAGCGTCATTAATCTTCTATCTACATGTCTGCCAAGAGCAATCTTGTGCGAAGATAGACATCTTTGAAGCTCATAGTAGATACTCTTGAGTTTTAGGCACTGTTGGACCACTATTGCAAAGCACGAGAGGTAATACCGTCACAAGCATGCAAAGTTTAGTAGGGGCGACATAGACGTTGAGTCACCTTGCAGAAGAAGTACAGCATCAACTTAGTCTAATTCTTATTATTCTGGTATGGCTTAGTTTAGACTGAGAGTAGTAAATTGACTGAGACAAACATGCAGTAACTTTAAAATGATTAAATCGAAGTTAAATTTTTAAATTTACAAATAACAAAATTTAATAATCACTTGAAATAATTTGAATAGTTATGGATCAAGAAATGTTATCATCACGGTCCTGAATAGAAGTTCAAGTGGCAGCATATATTGAACTTTGCTGCCAATGACGGTTCTGCTCCTTCTGATGGGTTGGTTCTTTTTACACTGCTCACACTCGTCGCTGGTCAAGGTTTTCGGGTGTGTCTCGTTTCCCAGAAATGTCAGGGAGAGTCTTCACAGATGGTCCCTCGTCTTAAAGCTTAGACCACTGTTCCCTTCTTGTTCCAGAGATAGTACTTTCTGCTCGTACCACCAATAACTATGGTAAAAGAATAGAAACGAAACTCTCTCCTGAGTATTGCGTTTCCCGACAAATACTTACGTGTCCTCTTTCTTATTCCACCATCCCATTTAACTCAGAATTTACCCCCGATGAGAATTAAACTTAATCCCTCGGGATAAAACTTTCTTTACATTTAAATGGAATAGCTTTTATAGTTATTTTACATTTAGATGAAAATGTTAATAGTACAGATAGAATATGTTTACATTTACATTTCCACTGATTGAAACGTGTTCACAATATAAATTGAATATGTTTTCATTTATGTTTACAGGGATTTACACTGGCTCACACACTTTTTGTTTAGATGAATAAAGGCAATTGAATCGGCCACTTACACGTGTTCTTAGGGGTCGTTACTTTTCACATTAATTCCCACTATGACTCCGTGTGTGTCAGTTTCCTGAGATTCCGGTTCCTTATTAAAATGATAGAGTTTTCCTGGGCTGTGTACGTCCTTCCAAAATACTCCAATAAAAGGCCGGTCTGGTAAAATGGAATTCTGAATTCTAACTTCTGGCAAGGTCTTGTTGTAGTCTTGGCAAGCGAATTCTCACAGTATCGTAACACTTAAAACGTGTCAGGTTATATTGCACGTCTTCCCCCGCATTTGGTTTATTACGATGCTAAGAATGCGCCAATCGTTTTCAAACATGCGTGTCGTGTGGAGATATTTAAAATTATTTCCGACATGGAAAAAATATGTGCATGATGCAGAGGTCACGTCTTCCATATATGGTAATAAAACATCCGATTGCCTGGCAGTAAACTCATCAACACATCGGTAAACTCATACGTACGGCTATGTGTGTCAGATGTAACAACTTATTACTTTCGTATAAAGTAATGTCCTTGTGAAAGTCGGACAGGAAACGACTTTTTCATTTATGTCTGTTCAAAATGTGTCGCACAGACGAATAACCTCGTTATCTGGCGCTTGAACACACACAACCCGTCTTTCTACGACATTGGCGAAGACGCACCCTTGCCTTATAAGCGATTAAACCAATACGCTGGGGCGATTTTATTGTTAATCTGTCTCGGCCAAGGTTTGGTTCTCGAGAACTTACCAATATTGCATCACCTGTCTACTATCTCAGCAGGGATGGGCAGATAAACAGACAAGACGAATTATTAATAAAAGGAGTGTAATAACGAAAATACAAAATATCTGCTAAACCAGAGAAAGAAAAAAGGGCTGACCATGGAAAAGCCCGCAATTAGTCAGTACAACAAATGTAACTGATTACTGCCGTAGTGAAAGAGAGATCGAGAAGGGGTCACTCCAAATCCATTTCGTGACATACGACTTGTGTGAAGAACTTTCGAAGGAGGTAAATTATTTATTCGTCTCCATCTAGAACACAGTGACACTGATGGACTACTGTTATGAACAGTCACACTACCTTTAATTTTCGCAGTGAAATAAATTGATTTCATTTAAATCTTACTTCATTACACTATGGCATGTGGACAATGACTCACACGATCTTGGTTGTGACATTTGCTCATTACTATTTAATTGGGTATTCATCCCTTGATTCTTCATTTAATTCATTAGTTCGACATTATTCATGCAATAATAACGCGCAATTTTATTACCACATATCATCACATTTACTATTAATTTTATGGGTTTAACACGCTTTACCGGCTTTCAAATGAGTGTTGGTCATACCAGACTTGAACATGACTTTGACTTCACGCGTTTGAGGATGATGCTTAGTTGGCCGTCTTCCTTAATGGGAAAACTTTCAGTTTTCTTTGGTGGGCGGGGTAATAATGTTACACCTCATTTTTCACACAGGCTTGCACTCACTACTGAAGGTATCGTTGTGCGCAACAGAGGTAGCACGAAAACGCATCGATTTTGAAACCGCATCATTAATTTTATCTATGAAGAAAGTTAAAATAAAGTTTGACGTTTGCGCCGTCTGCATCTAAGAACTGTCACTTTTTCGAGCACTTTTGGCGGGTGTCCGTCGAGGTGTACAGATGTGTGTCTGAGAGTGTTAAGTCATGTTTTATTAATGGGAGTTAGGTGTTAAAGATTTGTATGTATGGGTCGGATTTTTGTACACACGTTAGTTAGCACGCTTTAGTGATGAGATGATTTTTTAGTTGGGGGCTTTATGCTCGGTAATTTTTGAACACAGCTCAACTAAGTGGTTGCTAGTTTGTTTTTTAGAAATAGGATAAAAAAAGTTTTCGAATGTTCTTAGTGAGGTTTTTGGGAAGAGACGGTTGAGCTGAGCGATAGTCTCACGCGGTTAGTTCGCGCATGAGTAATTTTTACTGAGCTGTTCTGAGAAGCTGTAATCTCGTGACAGTGTGTGACTGGCAGGGCTCAGGGATGGTCGTTCCATCTCGCGAGTGCGTTCCAGGGTATTTTTTGTGAAAGAGAGAATTTGTTATACTTACTTACTTAGTCGTTCCCCTTCTACCGTGAGGTGTAGAGGTTTGGAAGAGAGAGAGCGCCAGACCATTCTATAAGCTGTCTTCTTCCTGGCCTGGTTCGATTCTAGTCCTCGGTCCTTTAAAGATTGTCTAATGTTGTCCTCCCAGCGGACTCTGGGTCGTCCTGGAGGTCTGGATCCCTGGCTCTTTGTTTCCCATGCTTGTCGTGGTAGCCGATCTTCTCCCATTCTGCAGACATGGCCAAACCATCTTAGTTGGGACTGTTCTATTTGGGTCTGCAGCGGGTGGGATTTTAGGCCTTGACGGATCGTCTGGTTGCGGACCATGTCTCTTCTTGTTACTTCAACCACTTTCCTCAGATACCTCATTTCTGAGGTTTGGATCTGGCTTTTGTGGGTTGTATTCATTGCCCATGACTCGCATCCATATGTCAAGACTGGGACATAGGTGGAGCGATATAAAGCCATCTTCGTTTTCTTACCAACCTCTTTATTACTGAGGAATCCTCGATTTATGGCCTGAAAAAGTCTCCCAGCCGCTGCTTTTCGAGTGGCTACTCTTCTTTGATGCCTCCCTTTCGGTCTATAATAGGAATTTGTTATATTGAAGATATTTCGAGGCTAGGGATTGTATGGGACATTATATATATATATTCACATTTCCTATGATGGATTTTTTAAGATAGTTGGATTATTTAAGGGAATGTTCTTTCTCCCAGGAGATTTATTATCTAAGTCAGAGAGTATGTTGGCTCAAGCGATATTGCTGTAAACTGCGAGGTATGCAGTTCCTTTGATGAATATTTTTGCTGTGTTATCTAGGATTGTGAGCTGCTGTGTTCTGCAGCCTATATACTTGGGATTTTTTGTACCTGTAACTGAGTTGTACGGATTTACTTACCTGATGCCTGATGATGTACTATGGGCTATTATCTACGATTATATCCTTTTGGGATTTTGCACGCTGTTATGGACTTATTTACATGTTGCTCCATGATTTGCTATGAAGTGTCGTCCTATGATGTTTACGTGATTGTGGTGTAAATAAACAATGAAGATTTATAGCAGTTCCACTACTTCCTGAACCATCGTTACTGTATGTGTGTGATTGTAGAATGGATATTAAACCCTTTAAAGAACTCTGACATTCGCGTATCTACATATATACTTGTTTACTCACCTGTCGGCCACCTGTAAGCCCGACCAAGGCTGATCATATTTATCAGCGACCCTACTGACTTGTCATTGTCAGTGACCTGACACACTCACCACCACAGACATTTATACAGTAGCAGAGGTGACGGCCTGTGTGGCCTACTGCTGTCGTAGTTAAAGAAAACAAACGTTAACATAAAAGTGGTGGGCCAGTGATATGGGGTGTGATACCAACTACAAGGAGATCAAGTACAGATTTGCAGTGTTGCCAGTTCGAATTTTCGTATGCAACTTTCGAGTAGATGTCAAGTACTTCGTCTAGATGCTGCTGTCAACTGTTCCCTTTCAAGACTTGACGAGGAGTTCCAGTACCTTATCAACGTTAGACTTCGTCAGATTTTGTGACAACCGATGCCCATCGTTTTGGCGGGAAGGCTGGGAATTTTCTTTTTTTTTTTTGAAGATAAGTGGTTTTGTTGTATGTAAACTATACCACTGTTCTATGTTATCGAACCTTCCTATATTGTCCATTATTTATTATCTTGAGTGTTCTATGTTCGATGTTTCATGTTTATTTGTGCGGTTGGGTTGGGGACTTACGTTAGGATACATCCCAGTTCCCCCAGGGCCTACGTAAGCGATCTTTAGGGATACTTTTGCAGACTTCCCTCAGTGGAATTTCAGCTCATGGTAGCTGTAGGATTTTGAGTCCACTGTGTTTGGTTGTCTGTGACAACTGATTGTTTAGCTGTATCGTCAAGTTTTTTCACTGTTGTTATCGTCTTAATTTTGTATACATATCTTATTTTGGTGATCCATTTTGTTTGTAAACGTCCGTCTCAATCTGCCTATCGTTTATTTATATACCCCCTTTCTGTTTATACCTTGTACTGTCACTTGTCTACTTCATATTCCCAGCTGTCATTGCAAGCTTTGCAATATTTCTTATCTTTATTTCCGCTTTCAGACATTATTTGATTCCTGCGAACGTGATCATTTGTCCTTTATATCTTATCCTTGTAACTCTTGTTTGTACTGTCTATTTTCTCATGCTCTATCGATATTATAATCCATTTTTCTTGTAATTAATAACATTATTAATAGTTGGAAAGGTAATTATACAAGTTCTTAAGCAGGGACTTGCCACCCACTGAGTTGGGATAAAGTGAGCTTCTCCAGGTATATTTACGTAAATTACCTATCTCATAAAATTAGACATAATGTCTACTTTAGACTACTTCATTAAACAATGGAAATCCCTTGGTATGACTACTGAGGAAATAAAAGAATTCGCACGTGTCGAATAGGACAAGGCTCAGAAGTTCGAAGAGAGGAAACTTCAAATGGAAATTGAAAAACAAAAAATGGAGGCTGAAGATAGGAAATTTCAGATGGAAACTGAAAAACAGAAATTAGAGGCTGAAGAAAGAAAAATTCAACAGCAAATGCAAATGGAAGAGAGGAAACTTCAGATGCAAGCTGAAGAGAATATGCGGCGGCATGAGGAAAAGGTATTATCTATGGAGCTGGAGAGAATAAAGGTAGCGAATGAAAATGAGCTAGAAGATGAGATATGCTTATTACAATACGAACAATGTTGTATCGAAAATGCTTTCACCGGCGAGATAAAAGAAGTCAAAATGGACTATGGGGAATTAAAAGTTGAGGCCAAGAAACTTGAGGAGTCAAATACAGAAGAGCTTCTTGCTCTATTGGATAATAATGCAGATCTCATTCGCCAACTTAAAGAGAAGAATACTGGATTTCCAGAGAAGGTTGAAGAGCTTATGAATAGCCATCATAGTGCTATTGAAGCACTCAAACTTGAACTTGTACAGGAGAGGGCTAAAGCTTTAGAAACTATTTAAACTCTCCAACAAGAGATTAAGATCCTTAAATTGGAGACTACATCTCAGAAGGAAAAATTGAGAGTAGATCTTAGGGATAGAATTGCTAAAGAGAAGACTCTTACTTCTCAGTTACACGACTTGAAGTTAGATTACAACAGGCTTCAAGTTAAAACCAACGAGAAAATACATAAAGCTCTGGCTAAAGAAAAAGCTACTGCAGAATTAGAAATTACAAAACTTCGTAATAGAGTTGATGGCCTATTAGATATTCTCTTAAACAACAAGGTATTGTCTACTGTCAAAGTTGACAGTGTTAGACATAAAGTTGGTGATCAACACTTCACAAATGCAAAGAGTCAGCCATATGCACTCAATGCTAACTATAACATTAAACATGGTGTAAACAAATCTTTTCGTGGCAAATATAGTTTCCCACGTAATAACGATACTATTTCTAATAGTAGTGATTCTTGGCGTCAGGCCAACAAAAGTAATCCTATTGTCAGTCCTTTAGATCACGGTAAAAACTCTGATAAATTTCATGTCAATGCTCCACACACAAACCGTGCATCGACTTTTCAAAGTTCTGATAAATTCATAACAGGGGACAAAACTATTAGTACTCATCATACTCAGCACAGTCAGTCAGTATTATGCACCTGTTAAGCACATTCCCACATGCAAAATTACTAATCAATTTTGGTAGGAGAGATTATCGTGATTTTAAACAGTACCAAGGGGGTCCATCACGTAGTAATTTTCCTTCTCCGAGAAATTGGAGACAATTTAACGGACCTCAACATTTTGTTTCCAACAATTCTGTAAATTATGGTAGGGATAACTACACAAGGGATTATCAACCTTACAGTAATTTTTCTCGAAGACAGCGAAATCCATCTAATAGATATTTTGATCCAAGGGGAAATAGTAATCGCAACTATGCTAACTGGGGTTCAAATCAGAACAATGGTTTCAAGAGAGCAAATAATAATGCTCCCAATAGAGATAATAACCGCGATAGATCGCGATATGACGGTATATCCATATGATAGATCGCATCGCCATGCTAACTCTGCTCAACAGGAGCCCCAGGTTATTAATAATCAAGATAATAATAATAATAGTGTCTCTAATGCTACTGCTTGCTCTGCTTTCGATTTCGAGAGAGCATCTCAGTGCCCTGAGTGCACAACTTTGTTCCAGCCTACAACGGTGACTACCTTGAGTTGCGGTCATCCTCCACCCACTCTTCCTGTCTTGTTTACAAATGACGGAAAAGGGTCTCTTAACCTATATAATTAATGATTCCAGTTTAGTCTGTGCTACTTTCTCTATTTTTTTTTCTGTAACAGAGGAAGGTTTGATTGACATACCACAGGGGTCGGAAGTTTACACAGCCACATTTGGTAGGTTAAATTTAAAGTTAATTGTTGCCTTTTATAAAATCCTACCGTTATTAAAATAGAAATTTTTATTCATTTTTTTCACAGCAACGGCTTTCCCATGAGAATCAGAGGTGCTATGTTACGTGATTAAGCTGTTCCTTTTCAACATGTTCTATATGTCGCCTTGCGCTGCTTTTCCGGTTCCAATGAAGCCAGTCTGCATTTTGAAGCCACAATAGCTTTTTTGTATCTTCATGCTCACAAGATTTGTTTTAAAGACCACTGGAGTTGTTGATACTGATAGTGTATGTTTAATTAAGACATTGTGTTATTTCCTTTTCATACACCATGTCATGACCATATTATTATTGTATGACTGTGTTTTCGATAATCGTTGAATATGTAACAATTATATTGATAATACTATTTAAACTTAAATTATCATTATGATACATTTCAGTATTGTACATTGGAAAGGTATTTTTTCTGACTTTGTAATGTATTTTTCTTTTACCCAGCGCTTGATTGTGCGCTAGGGGGTAACTAGGTATACCGATATTATTAATGTTGATGTCTATAATAAGTTCATCATTGATACTTTATAAGTTTATTAACTTGCTTATCGTGCATATTATGCTATTTTTAGATGGTAACTAGTTATTTGTTCTTTGGTATAGATATGCATTGTTTAACTTAATGGTTACCATTATATATCATTGTTTTCTTTCAATGCCAGTCATTCTTCTAGTACTTCATTTGGTCTTTTCAATTTCCACTTATTATTTCGTAGTTAGTCTATACTTGATAAACTTCATATTTCTTTGAATTTGATTATCTTTGTATACTTATCTCATTATTTGTCTATACTTCATTTTCTTACTTTACACCTACTTCTATCCCTCTGTTGTTCATTTATTGATATGACTTAACATAGTGTAATACTTGTGTGGAGATATTGGAATTGCATCGATCTCAAATTTTTTGTTCCATGTACTTTTCAAAAAAAAAAGATATCATTTTTTCCCCGGGGGTCGGTGTAGTCTGTTAAGTCATGTTTTATTAATGGGAGGTAGGTGTTAAAGATTTATATGTATGGGTCGGATTTTTGTACACACGTTAGTTAGCACGCTCTAGTGATGAGATGATTTTTTAGTTGGGGACTTTATGCTCGGTAATTTTTGAACACAGCTCAACTGAGTGGTTGCTAGTTTGTTTTTTAAAAATAGGATAAACAAAGTTTTCGAATGTTCTTAGTGAGGTTTTTGGGAAGAGACGGTTGAGCTGAGCGATAGTCTCACGCGGTTAGTTCGCGCATGAGTAATTTTTACTGAGCTGTTCTGAGAAGCTGTAATCTCGTGACAGTGTGTGACTGGCAGGGCTCCGGGATGGTCGTTCCATCTCGCGAGTGCGTTCCAGGGTATTTTTGTGAAAGAGAGAATTTGTTATATTGAAGATATTTTGAGGCCAGGGATTGTATGGGACATTATATATATATTCACATTTCCTATGATGGATTTTTTTAAGATAGTTGGATTATTTAAGGGAATGGTCTTTCTCGCAGGAGATTTATTATCCAAGTCAGAGAGTATGTTGGCTCAGGCGATATTGCTGTAAACTGCGAGGTATGCAGTTCCTTTGATGAATATTTTTGCTGTGTTATCTAGGATTGTGAGCTGCTGTGTTCTGCAGCCTATATACTTGGGATTTTTTGTACCTGTAACTGAGTTGTACGGATTGACTTACCTGATGCCTGATGATGTAATATGGGCTGTTGTCTACGATGATATCCTTTTGCGATTATGCACGCTGTTATGGAACTATTTACATGTTGCTCCATGATTTGCTATGAAGGGTCGCCCTATGATGTTTTCGTGATTGTAGTGTAAATAAACAGTGAAGATTTATAGCAGTTCCACTACTTCCTGAACCATCGTTACTGTGTGTGTGTGTGTGTGTGTGATTGCAGAATGGATATTACACCCTTTAAAGAACTCTGACATTCGCGTATCTACATATATACTTGTTTACTCACCTGTCGGCCACCTATAAGCCCGACCAAGGCTGATCATATTTATCAGCGAACCTACTGACCTGTCATTGTCAGTGACCTGACACACTCACCACCACAGACATTTATACAGTAGCAGAGGTGACGGCCTGTGTGGCCTACTGCCGTTGTAGTTAAAGAAAACAAAGTTTAACAGAGAGCTTTTGTCAAAGTGTTCGATGTTCACGGGTTGATTCATAAATTCAGTGATGACTGCATCCTAGTGTGTGCCAGAGATGTGTGGCAATTAATAAGGAAGTATTGTACATTATTACAGCCGAGATTTACGATGTCGCTATACGGTAAATTAATATGAAACAAATATAAAGGTATGTTATCAGGCACTCGCAGGAAATAAAGAAGTAGAACACCAGACAACAGAAAAACAACAGACATGAGTGGCTTACCCAGGATTTGAACACTGGACCTTCCGTGCGACAACCCCGCCTAGCCATGCAAGCGAATCACACTATCCGCTCTGCCATCTACGCATCATCAAAAATGATGTTTCAATGGCAGGTCAATAGTGCGAACCACAATACACGACACCAGAAGTCCTCCATGGGCAGTTCAGCCTATTAATGACGCAATCACTTCTGTTGTATTTCTATCAAGCAGTATAGGCCGAATCCAACAAGACCCTTAGGACCTTAATACTGTGTGCAGTAAATGATAGTAGACTAGAACAGTGAGAACAGGATAGTGGGTAGGTTTGGTATTGTACAAACATTTATTACAAATAAGGGAGGGAAACCTGAGGCCTGTAAACAGTAAATTAATATGAAACAAATATAAAGGTATGTTATCAGGCACTCGCAGGAAATAAAGAAGTAGAACACCAGACAACAGAAAAACAACAGACATGAGTGGCTTACCCAGGATTTGAACACTGGACCTTCCGTGCGACAACCCCGCCTAGCCATGCAAGCGAATCACACTATCCGCTCTGCCATCTACGCATCATCAAAAATGATGTTTCAATGGCAGGTCAATAGTGCGAACCACAATACACGACACCAGAAGTTTCCCTCCCTTATTTGTAATAAATGTCGCTATACGATTCTACGTGGACTGTGGACTTTACTGACGGCTCGCTTGTCTAATTATTCATGTTTTCTGGCGGACATAGGACCATGTGTGATGAAAACTCAGTCACGCTTATATTGTACAATTGTGTAACAAACTGTGTTGTGGATGGTATAATAAATTATTGTAACTCAACCACGGACTGAGTTGAATTATTTCAAGCTGCTGTTGCCGTGTTCAATTTATATTGACATGAAACTGATAAATGACCAACATGGTTTTTAAGATACACCGCAACACGTAACAACGGAATTACCTGAGGTTTTATAACAAAAGGCTCGAACGTTTTGACGGAGCTTATAATTTTTTGAATATAGACATTCGGTGTTCTATTATGAATTTTGTATTTTGGTGGACGCGAATATTTACCGCGTGTTGTTTTGATGGATATATTATTGAATGTGCGAGGATATTGCCGCACTGTGATTGAATGCCACTTATGTTGTTATAAGAGTTGGATTGGAAATGGTTAAGGGATTGAGCGATTGCTCCAGTATTTTATTTTAAAATGTTAATATATAAACGATGGCGGTACCGAGACTGCGTTATAGATAGTTGGAATGCACATTTACGACATTGTCGCGTTTAGATAGGTGTTAACGTTATGTATGGTCCTTCCTGAGTATAGGGGATAGTGATAAGTACTTGAGAAGTAAGGTGTAAGAAATATATTTTCACGAGTGAATAGTTAAGGAGAAGATCTGTCTCTGGACTGAATAGTTTCTCTAGTCCAGCCTATCTTCTTTCTTTGATCCTTAGCCGCCGACCGTCAAAGCAGTCAGTGGCCATCACGCCTAGTGGCGTCTTATAGGGCAACAACAAATTCATTCCACTTTGCTCGGTCGGTGGCCATCCTTCGTACAGTGCCCCAACTCTGGTTCATTCTTTGCATCTCAGCTCCACAGTCCTCCGCCAGGTTGTTTTTGGTCGGCCTCTCTTTCGTTTTCCTTCATGGGTCCAAAGCATAGCTGTTCTTGTGATGGCATCGGGGTCTCTTCTGAGGACATGGCCAACCCAGCTCCAGCGTCTGCCAGCTATGATCGTGTGCATGTCCTCTTGCTTGCTCCGAGTAAGCAGATCTTGGTTGGTGATGGTATTCGGCCAAAAATTTCGGTGAATTTTTCTTAGGCATGTTGTGTGAAAAGAGGACAATTTCGACATTTCCTTCTCTGTAATTCTCCAGCATCCTTCACCATAGAGAAGCACAGAAAGCACACAGCTCTGATATAATCTTAATTTTGTGCTTGTGCTGTATTGAGAGGACTTCCGGATGTTGTATAGTAACATAGCACAGTAACACCAGATGGCGGGGCAGGCAAAGACATCAACAACAGAATGAATAAGGCAAGAACAGCCTTTTTTAGCCTAAACCAGCCTATCTATTCGACTATAATTCAGTATAAGACAATCTTGCACCTCCTCAAACTGAGAAATATAAGTTTACTAAACACATACACACACAGCTATGTGACAACAAGACACACAAACGTGAAAAACTATGGTTAAATGGGTATGAGTCTGACCAACACACAAAGATTAGTTCTTTTGTTGTTTATTATCATTAAACTTTACAACATCAAATGTCTAAAAGGAAAATCAAATAATCAGAATTTTATATATATATATATATATATATATATATATATATATATATATATATATATATATATATATATATATATATATATATATATATATATATATATATATATATATATATATATATATATATATAAAATGACAGAATTTCCGTGCCCTACCCTCATTGAGAAGATAAGAACCCAACAAGTTAATAACCCCAAAAGGTCAAAAGTTTAGCACTAGGATACAGTATAGACAGTAAAGAAAAACAAAGTTCCTAATACGTGCTACTCCGTAAAGTAATCAATTCTTTAAGCAAAATAACTAGTTTGGTACATGATATCGTAACAAGAAAAAATTCAATCTCTCTCTCTGTCATACGTTGCCACGCTCTCTCTCTCTCTCTCCTTATCTAATCTTGGTGGTATTTCCTGGAATGTACAGTGATCCTGAATATATTATCGATATTGATAATGTCAGGGTGTAGTGCCAAATTTGGCCCCAGTCCAGCCTTGACAATAACTTTATAAGGTGGACACCAAGTTTTGGTGATGTAATCCTGGATCAACAATGTCACCTCGAATAGTTAATGGTAGGAAAAAAAATCGAGATCTTGTGTTCACAGCAAAGAATGAAATATTACCTGAAATAATGCCAAGCAAAATAAGTTGCAAAATAAATGAAGTATTTACAATCCAACACCGTAAGAAACTAGCGGGAGAGATAATCAATATCTGAAATAAATAGGATGATGGAAGAAAAATCTGCACAAGAACGCATTAAAATTTGTGTGGTGCCGAATCATGTATCAATTGTACATCAAGACAATGGTATCAAAAGTAAGCACCGTTGTCAAGATCGACAACCATGCGTGCATCCACATTTGAGTAAAAATAAATAATTACCTCTCTATCATTGAAACTGTTGATAGGCAAAAGACATACAAATTTTACGTCAGCAGTGAATTGAAAAAATCCCCCCCCCCCATGCGCCCCATGTAGTGCTGGGTGGCAGATTTCGCACTAGAACGGTGCGTGAGTATGCTCTATTACCACCATAAGGCATCCTATTTTCACGAAACTGTGAGCAGGGGTTGTACGCACCCTTAGTCGAATGCGAAACATGGCCATTTATCTTTCTCGTGGATGTCGTATCTTTATTATATGAAGTATCATACTGATTAAACTGAGTATGATGCCCATCCCCATTCGAGCCTGTAGATTTGGAGCATGTCGTAGATGACAGCTTATAAGGTACTGTTAAACATTTTTTTCTCAGATGTAATGGTATTAGTTTGACCAGGTATAAGTATCAACCTTACGTGTTCCAACGTAACTCTTATGAGCAAATTTTGTGTCACCCTTGACAACTTCATCTGCATTTTTAAGAATAGATGCACTGTGTGCATGTCTCCATGACTTACTCCCAGAAGAGGCAGTATAGTTTGGACTGGAAACACTGGCATTAGAGTGATTTCGAGGGAAGTTGTATCTGCCTCGACATGAGATCTTTACTTTTTCAGGTCGTGCTGACCTGTTTGTATCACATTTGGTACCACTGGCATGTTGTACAGTTGGTTTATCATAACTAATGTGTGACAATATATTCTTGTGCAACACAACATCCAGCAAACCATCAACCCTTTTTCTTAACTTAAAAATGTCCAAATCCTTGAGTGAAATTTCTTCACTCTGCCTCTTATTTACTTCTTCGAGGTTTGCATTTTTACTCTTCTCCTCAATGAGTAATGTCTCAGAGTTAGCCACCTTATCACAAGTCAATTTTTTTTTGTTGATTTTGAAGGCATCTGAGTTCTTGATTTTCAAGTTCAAGAGCTGCCAATGTACTCTCCAACTCACTCCAAGAACATTTCATGTCCTGGTCTGTCACTTTTTTCATATCAACCTTTAATCTCAAAAGAGAAACCTCAGATGTCAGTTCTTGAATCTGAGCCACTTGTGCATGACTGGCTATCTTTAAAGCTGCATTAAGCTTATCAAGTTCACCACTGATACTCTTTTTTTTAAAGTAATTCTTGTAATGAGCTTACCTTATCCTCTAGCTTCTGTTTCTGGCAACCACTAAGATGAAGAACGTTCAGATTATCCTGTTCCATGACTGCCCCTTTTTCTCATAGTCCCTCATTTTTTTAAAAAATCCAACTGTTCCCTGCGGAAGGCTATATCCGCCCGTGCTACGTCGTCTAATTTGTTCACTTCCTTTGCACGCTCAATGATAGCAAATTTTTTTAAGAGCTTCTCCATCCAATCCACTTTCCAAACTTAAAAAATAGTCCAGTGTAGTTATAATTCACTATTATTGTGACTCCAAATTGTCGAATAATAATTTTAATAATATATTAAATATGTGAGCAATATCAGCAATAATTATGTCACCACTCAATATCGATCAACTGCATTAACTAAAGATAGGTATATTAGGAGCAAAAAAAAAAGAAATACAAACAAGATTACAGGAGAACAGTAGAAAGAGCCAACCCAATGGTAATGATAAGCTCAGTAGCAGCAGTAAACACACAGCTTTGTAATGCCGGCCCCACTATCTGAGAAAACCATGCACCAAACCCTATAGAACAACCAAGAATTCACGACCATAGGATTGGTATTGTGAACTCATGGTTCCCTCGCCAACCAACCCGCGTAACACACAAAAATGTAAATACGGATATACATGGAACATATAGTAAAAAAGAGCCCTGTCAAATGAGATTCTTCAAAACTCAAGCTGTATGAATCAATAAAAATACTTATCTGATTTCCAGACAAAAATTATCCTGGGTCCAACTTCTGCCTCAGGGAAACAACGATTCATTACAACTGCAGCGACCAGGGTTAGATTTAGGATGCAAACTGGCAGCCAATCAGCACCGCCATCTTGAAAATTTTCTTCACTTGACAAAATCTCCTTCTCTTGAAACAGTCGTCCTCAGACTTGAAAAATTACTTGAGCATACTTGAAACAGTTCCAAATTATACATTCATGATCCCGGCTTGAGGCTACCAATAACTGATGCGTGTCGTTTTATTAATATGCCAGAGAGGGTCTCCGTGGCCAAAGCAGACTCTAGGGGTAGTCACACAACACGGATCAGCATAATTACAGTGAGCTGACAAACACCTTCTTCACACTTTCACAAATATGCAGCTTATTATACATGATACAAAGCTCCATGAAATCAGTTCTCGCTAAAAGGCAAATGCAGTAATTAGTAGTAGTCCAGTCCGTTCACTATCAAACGCTGGTTAATAGCAATCATACAAATTTTATTATTCATAGTCAAATGGACATCTTTATGAATAGGCATACATGTCTTGCATCTAATAAACCAGGGACACCTAAACTAAACATGTTGATGTCCTGATGATGGAATGATGCAGGAAAAACACAGTGTACTGCAGGAGCTCAATACATATACGTCCGCTCACATTCAAAAACAGGCCGCATCTTCTTTGCAGATGATCACCTCACTTCTGCTTCAAAGTTCGCGTCTGCCTTTCCACCATATCGGCATGATGTCACTTCCTTTATTAATAAGTAAGTCCGTACAAAATTATTAGAAAAGGAGTCATGTTGAAGCTACTTATTATACCGGCATAATCGTTACGAATTTTAATCATCACAAAAACTTGTTTGCTCTCCAAGTAGGATTGGCTTTCAGAGCTCACACAGTTTCCGCTGTTTTGTGAAAACAAAGCATTTAAATGACAATATTTCTCCTTTATGCACACTCCTTCTTGCACTTGTATTTATGATATTTAAAATAAACAACAAACAAAATAAGTTACAATTTTGTTGCTGCTACTTTATTTAAAGCAGTATTTCTGAGAAATGTCTGATAATATATAGTATACAAACGTGGCTGGAATGAGGATTCACTATTAAAATTCTTTTATATATTAAGGGAAATAACTTCAGAAATTAATAAACACAAAGGTACAGTGTGGCGATAGAATAAAAGACCTTTCCATGTTATGGGAAACCGAAAGCTAAGAATCTAGATCTCCAGCCCGACCCAGAGATAGCTGGGAGGACAGCTTCAGACAATCTCTGAAAGACTGAGATTCAAACAAGACCACAAGGAAGACAGCCTATAAGATAACGTTGCGCTTTCTATTGCAAACCTCTACACACCATGATAGAAGAAGAGCAACTAAGACGAGAGAGAGTGAGAGAGAGAGAGAGAGAGAGAGAAGAGAGAGAAGAGAGAGAGAGAAGAGAGAGAGAGAAGAGAGAGAGAGAGAGATTTTCATGGTGCGTGATGCTGGTGTACTCGTATGGAACGGTGTAGGTATTGATGGATTTAACCATAATTCGCAAAGTTGTGCTGGAAATGTTTTTCCGGTATTGCATTAAAGTTAACCCTGTAAAAATATAGTTAAACAATATAACCCTTTTGCACATCGTCTGCATAAATACTTGTAAGCACACTCATGCATACACACATAAATGCATAAATACACATTTTTTAAATATCCACGCATTTAAATTTACATTCTCTATATATACATCATGGGGGAGAAACATGTCCTCCTATCAGACGTGTCAACCAATTGGTGGATGGTTGAACGACCTCTAGAAACAGAGGTTAGCTGTGAATACTGAATTATCAGTCGTGAACCAAATCAGGTAGATGTCACTGAGGGCGAAGTGGGAAAGTTGTGATGGGCAGCTATCTGTATAAAATCAGCTCCAAAGATTTATGATGTAATAATCAGCAAAATGGAGATGTTTTAGATGCAGAAATAGTAAGAACAGTAATAGAGTTTCGGGCAATATCACAACACGCTCTAGTTAACTTTAGTTAAACTGAATGGTAGGTCACTTGATATCAGTTTAATATAAATACGTGCACCAACAGACACAACATACAATAATATTGATATGGCTGTGACACAGTAAAAATCCCATGAGACAAATGTTACACTTGGAGACTTCAATGCAAAGGTTGGAATTGAAAATTGGGTGATGTAACTGTAAATGATGGCCTTGAAGAAAGAAATGAAGGAGTTGACAAACTGATAGTGTGGGCAAGAATGTATAATATGATAGTAGAAACCATGTGTTTAAACACGCATCCTAAACGCCGTTTGGCGTGGAAAAGCCCACGAAACAATGTTATTAATCAAACTGACCACATACTAATACACAGGAGATTTAGAAACAATTTGAAATATGTGAAAACCTGGCCAGGAGCAGTTTACAACAGCGACCATGTTCCAGTAATAAGAATTAGATTAAAATTGAACACAGTTAAGCGAGCTACAAACAACGTCAAGTTAGATTTAAACTGATTCAAATCAAATAAGGAAACGAGTGACATAAATAATATTACAACACACAATAGGTACAGTGCAATAGAAAAATACAGATAATATATGAAAAGTGGGGAACGCCAAAAGAATCAAATAATCTAACATGAAAAGATCTAGTACCAGAATTAAAGAATACTGCAAAGAAGAAACGGATGACAGATGCAATTTTACAACTGATGGATGCATTAAGGAAGAAGAATAAGTAAACAGTAAACAAATATAAAACAACAAAGGAAGTATGGCTAAACCAGAAGTGCAGAGAGCTTGAAGTGCAGCACAGAAAAGACACAAAATCTTTGTACAGGCAAATAAATGAGTTATCAGGCAGAGGGGCACTAACAGACACTGGTTGTTTGAAATCAAAAGAAGAAACATTAAAGGGTCAAGAGAACATAATAGAAAGATAAACAGAATAAATAAAGGAGCTCTATCGTGATGAAAGATCAGAATTGAACATACAAGACAAGTGTGAAGGCCCACCAGTAGTTCAAGATGCCATGTGCCACATGAAGAAGGCCAAGCCTCTGGACCAGGTGTTATGACAGAAGAAAAAATTGGGTCATTAGGAGAACTTGAAGTAGAAATGATAACAAAGCTGTTGAACGACATCAACGTAAGTGGTCACTACCTGATGATCTGCTAAAATCCATATTAATAGCTTTGCCTAAGAAACATGGAGCCATGGAATGAGGAAGAACATCGCACCATTAGTCTCGTGATTCATGTGACCAAAATATTTTTACTAATTATCACGAGAAGAGCGAGAAATATAATAAAATACGAAATTGGTGATGCACATTGTGGATTTGCAGAAGGCAAAGATACAAACAAAGTCATATACATTATAAGAACATTAACAGAAAGAGCCATTGAAGTTTAAAAAAAAATCTATAAGTGTGTTATAATGACTACATTAAGGCGTTTGACAAAGTGAATCATGAGGAAATTATCACAATGTTAGAGAGCATCAACATCAACGGTAAAGCCCTGAGGATAACAAAAACACTGTGCTGGCAACACAAAAAGCAACTATAAGAATTAGAAGCCAAACAGGTACTTTTCAGCATGTAAAAAAGAGGGTTAGACAGGGATGTGTGCTGTCACCGGATCTGTTCTATCTATTCAGTGAAAATATAATGAGATTCCTAGAAGACATGTCAGGAATATCAATTGGTGCACATAATATAAACAACATGACATATGCGAGTGATACAGTCTTAATAGCAAACAGTCAAACGGAGTTGCAGGAAATGAGTGAAACAGTAGTGACAGAAAGTGAAATGAAAAGTCTTAGCACTAACAGTAAAAATTCAGAAGTGTTGGTCGTCGTTGAAAAAATGATTTCTCAAGAATACACTATCCCAGTAAATGGAACAGTTTTAAAACAGATCAATAGATTCAAATATCTAGACACGTTAATAACATCGGATGGAAAGTGCATCTCAAACGTAAACAGCAGAATAGCCAATGGATGTAAGAAAGAGTGTTCTTGGGCGTTACATATAACCAGTCATAAGGGAGACAGTCATGGACAATTATTAAACAAGTTAGAAGGAAACAATCCACTTTCTTTGGGCATGTTATGAGAAGACAAAAGCTGGAAATTAGCGAGACAATATAAACAATACAAGAGGAAGATATACACATAACATACATGTGTGTCTACATGTAAAGAAGCTAGTTGTAAACGCACACATTAACATTTTAAAGAATCCGTTAAAAACCATTCTAGAAGACCTGTAGCATGCAGCATTACTATGTAACTAAACATCACAGTAGGAACAACTTAGTTTCCACCATTTTGGTCTGACAAGGAGGATCCCATTAACTGACGTTTGATGTCGCATGGGTTTGTTGGTGTGCATAAGCCACAGGATGCACGACATAGTTTCTTCATAAGTGGTCCCAAAGCTTCATCGTTACAGGCATCCTCCGTTGCAACGAGTGGACATCCTTTATCGTAGTCCATACACAACCCTTGCTCCATCTCGCAAAAGTTACATGTGTTGGCACAGGAAGCCATCATACTTTGCATTTTGTGCACGCAGATATTACTGTCTTGCTTTTTAATTTCCTCGCAATCATCACGCATGTCGGAACACTTGTTATCGGTAGGTAAAGCAACCGGTTTAATATTCAACATGGGTGGTGGGCTTTGGTGTGAGCAAAGTACCAGGGGGTTGTCCAAATCACCAGAGTCACACCAGCATAAACATGTACCCGCCCCCATGTGATTTTTGGAAAACACAAACCCACCATTCCTACATACTGTGGATGCACATCCCATCTTTGCGGCACAGGGGTACATCAAATTAGCCAACTTAATGTCCTTGAACGACAAACCTGTGAGTTGCCCAATCCTGTATTGATAGGCAGGGTCCAGTGTGGTAATAGAATTATACAAATTGCCATAGTGCATGATGCTCGTGTAATCGTATGTAACATTATAAGTATTAATATTACGGTAGCTATACATTCTAAAACTGGCTTGAAGAGTTTCTGGTAATCTAGTTAAGTTAACTCTAACGAATGTATCGCGATCTGGTCGCGATTGCTCGTGGATCCAGCCTAAGGCGTGGCCAATCTCATGTATGACTACCCCTTTATGAAGGCAACCGGGACCTAGAGATATAGGTTGGGTCCACAGTTTCCTTCCGATTTCGGACCAACATCCATTAAGGCTCATAAACCGAATGCGCCGACGTTCAATATTGTTCTCTATGAAATCCAGGCATGTGTATTTTTCCCAATCTGCGATAGCTTCGTCAATAAACGTTCGGTGTTGTGGTTCGGTGAGCGGATCTACGACTTCAAAATAAACTGTATTTTTTGGCCAGGTCCCAAAGAATGATTGATAAGCTTTCCGCTTCCCACGTGACTTACTAGAATTACCATAGAGCTGCTTGTATTGGTCCAAGCTGAACATCATATCTAGTTCACTCAAGATCGTAATGTTTCCCGAGGGCATAAGATGAAAGACGCCTGCTGTCTCTGCTGGTGGAGCAGCATTAATGATTCGTTGGTCAATCGACGTGGACATAACAGTTTTCTGTTAATAAGAAAAACAGAATCATCATATTTATCATGACACATTTCCAAATTCAGATTGGCTTGTAGACTAATAACAAAATAAAAGATATTAAGATATTTATGATTACTTACTCGGAGTAACCAAGAGGACATGCACACCATCATAGCTGGCAGACGCTGTAGTTGGATTGGCCACGTCCTCAGAAGAGACCCCGATGCCATCAAAAGAACAGCTATGCTTTGGACTCCCGAAGGAAAGCGAAAGAGAGGCCGACCAAAAACAACTTTGTGGAGAACTGAGAAGGTCGAGATGCAAAGAATGAACCAGAGCTGGGGCAATGTACGAAAGTGTGACATAATTTTTTGGGTCGCTGTCTTGTCCACTACGGTCATATCCTGTGACAGTTGTTGTACTGACACTTTATTACGGGCTTTTAAGTGGTCATCACATTTATCTTTATCTACTACGTAGCAGATAATTTATATTTTCAAATATTCTTACACTTCTCTCAGCAATAATTCGTTTTGTCTGTTTACCTGACCATCCCTGCTGAGAGAGTAGACAGGTGATGCAATTTTAACCGACAACCATTTTGGTTAATTTGGGGTGTGGCTGACATCAGACTGCAGATTAACACTAAAATCGCCCAGCGCATTTGCTTAATCGCTGATAAGGCCAAGGTGCGTTCTTCGCCAAGATGGTAATACGATGAAAGTTTAATAGCCACTACGGGAAGATAACTTATTTGTCAGCGCACAGGAATGACATTATCGTTTCCTGCACACCTTGAGGAAAGTAAGATGTAATTGTAGGCATTTGCAGAGAAGGCAATCGGAAGTTTATTGCCATATGTGGGAGAGATGACCTTTTGCATCACGCACATATTTCAGGCGGAAATATTTTGAAATTATCCCACAAAACACGCATGTTTGGAACGATTGGAGCCCTGCTTAGCATCGTAACAAACAAATAAGGGGGAATGCTGGAAATGTAACCTGATTTGTTTGCAGTTGTAAGACACTGAAAATCACTTGTCAAGACGACAACCAGACCTTGCCAGAAGTTAGAATCAAGATTCTTATATCGGACCGGACAATTGTTTGGGCAATTTTGAGGACTTCAGAGCCCAGAATAAACTCTACCAATGTTACAAGAAGAATTGGAATCTGAGGAATCGAAAACACGGAGTCATAGTGGGAATTCGTTGTTAACATACCAACACCCCAGAAACGTGTTAAAAGGCATATTCATTCATAACCCTCCACTCCCAAAGGAGCATAGGCCTTCAACAAACACATGCCAAGTCCTCCTGTCAGGTGCCATCATCTCAAGTTCTTTCCATGTTCTCCTCATCATTTTCACCTCTGTTTCCAACTCTCTTCTCCATGTGCTTCTTGGTCTTCCTCTGCCTCTCTTGCCCTGGGGGTTCCAGAACAAGGACTGCCTTGTAATGCTATCAACAGGTTTCCTCAGTGTGTGTCCTATCCATCGCCATCGTCTTCTTCTCATCTCTTGTTCCACTGGCACGTGTCTAGTTCTTGTCATCAGTTCCACGTTGGTAACCTTGTCATACCATTTTAATCCCTCTATTCTACGCAAGCACCCATTTATGAAAGTCTGTAGCTTTTTGGTTGTTGTCTTTGTTGTTCTCCATGTCTCCAAGCCATACAATAGGACTGACTTCACATTTGAGTTGAAGATTCTTATTTTCGTGTTGGATCCTATTTCTCTTGATCTCCATATATTTCCCAATGCAATGAAAGCTCCTCTTGCCTTTTGTATTCTTATTTTGATATCGCTGTCTGTCCCTCCAACTTTGTCTATATTACTGCCAAGATATGTGTACGATTCTACATCTTGTATTGGTGTTTCTTCAAGTTCAACCCTGTTATCATTACCTGCATTTATTCTCATTATTTTTGTCTTTTCCCTGTGTATTTTCAGACCCAATTGCTGTGACCTCTCATCGAGTGTTTTCAATTTGTCCTGCATCTGATTACGGTTATGGGACAGAAGAGCCAAGTCATCAGCAAAATCCAGATCATCCAACTGCTTAGTCAGAGTCCACTGGATTCCATTTCTGTTGTGTGTTGTCGATGATCTCATAACCCAATCTATTGCCAGCAAGAAAAGAAATGGAGACAAGAGGCATCCCTGTCGCACTCCTGTTCTTATCCCAAACGGTTCTGTAAGCTGTCCTTCGTGAAGAACTCTGCATGTCATGTCTTCATATGTTTTCTTTATTAAATTAATGATCTTCAGGGGAACTCCATAATGCCTCATCAATTTCCAAAGTGATTCTCTGTCTACACTGTCAAATGCCTTTTCGTAGTCCACAAATCCGATGTATAGTGGTGAATTCCATTCCAGACTTTGTTCAACTATTATTCTCAAAGTGGCTATCTGGTCTGTACATGATCTGTTTTGTCGAAAACCTGCTTGTTCATCTCTCAGTTTCTTGTCTATGGACTCTTTTAATCTCTCAAGGATAATCCTGTTTAATACTTTTCCTGGCACTGATAGTAACATTATTCCTCTATAATTTGTGCACTCTTGTAAATTTCCCTTCTTAGGCAACTTAACCAGATATCCTTCCTTCCATTCTGCTGGTATCTCTTCCTTTTCCCAGACTTTACCAAGTAATTTATATAACATCTCTGTAGCCGTGTCGATATCTGCTTTGATGGCCTCTGCTGGAATGCCATCAGGTCCAGACGCTTTTCCATCTCTTAGAAGCTTTATGGCTTTCTTTATTTCTTCCTTCGTTGGTCTTTCACCGTTAATTTGTAGCTCTTCTTCTGCTGGCTGGATGTCTGGCGGGTTTTGTGGAGCTGGTCTATTGAGAAGGTCCCCAAAATATTCTGTCCACCTCTTCATTTGCTCTTGTATATTGCTGAGCAGTTTCCCATTCTTGTCTTTTATGAGGCAACTTGTTTGCTTGTATTTCCCTGTTAGCTTCTTTATACTGCCATATAGTTCTCTCCTATTTCCTTTGGCTGCAGCATCTTCTGCCTCTCTTGCCAACTCCTCAATATACTTCCTTTTATCTCTTTTGATACTTCTTTTTACTTCTTTGTTTGCTTCTGTGTACACTTTTTGAGCCTTGGCTTTGGAACTTCTGGTTTTGCTTGCGTTTAACTCTGCTTTCTTGTTTTTTCTGTCTTTTTTCTTATTGATGGTTTCTGTTGTTATCCATGCTTTTTGTTGTCTTTCCCTTTTCCCCAGTATTTCTTCACATGTCTCCTTCCATACAGTTTTGACCTGCTGCCAATAGTTTTCTGTATTCTCAACATCTTCCATCTGTTGGAGCACTTGGAATTTGTTGGATACTGTGATCGCAAATTTGTCTCTTGTTTCTTGATTTCTTAGCTGTCCTACATTAAACTGTTGTCTATAATTTTGCATTGTTGCATATCTCTTGAGTTTCATTTTTACTTTTGCTATCAGAAGATGGTGATCTGATTCCACATCTGCTCCTCTATATACCTTTACATCCTGCAATGATGATCTAAACTTCTTCTTTATGCATATATGATCAATCTGATTTTCTGTTCTATGGTCTGGTGATATCCATGTTGCCTTGTGTATTCTCTTATGTGGAAACATGCTTCCTCCTATAGCCAGTTGATTTGAAGCACAGAAGTTTGCGAATAGTTCTCCATTTTCATTCATTACTCCTAGCCCATGTTTTCCCATGACTTCTTCAAATCCGGTGTTGACTGTACCTATCTTTGCATTCATGTCACCCATCAAAATTGTGATGTCTTTTCTTTTTACTTTATCCATAATTTCCTGTAGTTTAGTATAAAATGCTTCTTTCACAGACTCTTCTTTGTCATTAGTTGGTGCATAACATTGGATGACATTTACATGAATTTTCTTTTTAGCTGTTTTGAAAGTAGCTGTTATTATTCTGGGTCCAACAGCTTCCCATTCAATGAGTGCTTTCTGTGCTTCTTTAGATAACATAAGAGCTACCCCTTCACTGTGGTGTGAACTTTCGTCTTCATGTCCTGAGGACAGCACCAATTCACCTGTGATGAGTTTCTTCCTGTCTACCCCCTTCCACTTTGTTTCACACATTCCCAGAACCTCGATTTTGTATTCCCTCATTTCTGCTGCTACTTGCGCCACTTTCCCTTGTTTGTTTAATGTCCGAACATTCCAGGTGCCAAATCTGGAAGTTCTCCTAGAAGAAAGAAGGTTAGTCAGCAACACAGACTCCTTTCGGCTTTCTCTGTGTTGCATCATATGCCTCCCCGCGAGAGGACCTTTCCCTGTCTTGGATGGCTTTGTTTTATTTTCTTTATTTGACTTGTCCATATTTGTTGAAGTTTTTTGTGGTTTAAATTTTTTTTACAGGATGGGGTAACCGGCCCCATGCCCAACCCTCCTTAGTCGCTTTCTACGACATGCTTTGCAGGGGACAGTGTTACTATTCGTTGCTCCCCTTTCGGGCCCCGGTAACACACGGGTGTAAAAGGCATATGCTAGTCAATAATTCAATACCCTTTAGCTCCCCAAGGAGCAAAGGCTTTCAACAAACACATGCCAAGTCTTCCTGTTCTGTGCCATCCGCTCATGTTCTTTCCATGTTTTAATCATCATTTTCAATTCTGTATCTCGTTCTCTTCGCCATGTGTTTCTGGTCTACCTCTACCTCTCTTTCCCTGTGGATTCCAGAACAAGGACGGCCTAATAATGCTATCAACAGGTTTCCTCAATGTGTGTGCTATCCATCTTCTCAACTCTTGTTCCACTGGCACTTGTCTGGTTCTTGTCATCAATTCCACATTTGTGACTTTGTCATACCATTTCAGTCCTTCTATTCTACGCAAGCCCCCGTTTATAAAAGTCTGTAGCTTTTTGTTGTTGTTTTTGTTGCTCTCCATGTCTCAGAGCCATACAATGTGACTGACTTCACATTTGAGTTATTTCGTGTTGGACTTGATTTCTCTTGTTCTCCATATGTTTCCCAATGCAATGAAAGCTCCTCTTGCATTTCGCATTCTTTTTTTGATATCATTGTCTGTCCCTCCATTTTTGTCTATATTACTTCCAAGATATGTGTACGATTCAACATCTTTTAGTGGTGTTTCTTAACGTTTAACCTTGTTATCATTTCTTGCATTTATTCTCATAATCTTTGTCTTTTCCCTGTGTGTTTTCAGGCTCACTTGTTGTGACCTCTCACCGACAATTTTTATTTTCTCTCGCATCTGATTATGGTTATATGACAGAAGAGCCAAGTCATTTGCAAAATCCAGATCATCCATCTGCTTAGTCAGAGTCCACTGGATTCCATTTCTGTTGTGTGTTGTCGACGTTCTCATATACTAGTGCCTTAACTTTATTCCTCTGAGCAAACTGTCTGTGAGCCAAGATTGGCGTAAGTTGTGCATTTTACATTCTATATTTTTTATTACTAGCATGAGAACTAATATGTATATCTTGCCATGTTGTCACGAGAGGGTAAATGTTGTTGTAATTATTAAGTATCCTGGACACAAAGTTGTATCAGGTGATACCAGGATAGTGTCAGATAAGAGTTTGGTCTTATAGGCAATACCCCCTTCTCTGAAAAGAGTAAGGGTGTATGGACATCAAAGGTAGGATCAAGCTGTATAAGTCTCTAGGTATGATGATAGTGATTTATCCTATGTTCTTAAATACTCCTCTCCAGATCCCCCTCTGTTTATAATGTTAAGCTCTGCTACGGGTATTAAACTAAACAAGAACTGTAACTTAACTTAAATAATTCAAGTAAGTCTGTTGGTAAATATTTACAATTTATTTTTACTACAAGATTTTCTTTTCTGTGTGAAAATATTTCACTGAACTGACAATTGGATTAAAACATTAAATAAATAAAACACTTGAAAATTGTTCAAACTTTTCTAGGCGTACAGTCTGTAAATTTGTAGAAAAGTTCTTTTCTGTTGGCCGAATTCACTCTTGTTGGCGACTGACTTTATATTATGATCAATACTCTTTTTTTCACAGTTCCTCAATTATAGTTGATTTACGACCAGGACGTTGCCTAGCTAAAAGCACTCAAGGTTCATCATTTTTTTAAAATTATATTGTGGTGATTTTGGGGTAAACTGGACAGTAGCCTTGTGTGGCAACTTAGCTTCAGTTCTTGATTTTGTAGTCAGTTCCACCTGTATTCTGGCAAGAAACTGTGTCTCCCTAAGGCATTAGGTTCTGGGTAACTGTCCCTCTAAAATTAAAGGGCACTCGCACCAATAGCTCTTATAGTAGAGTCTGGTTCCTTAAGGTGGAACTTAAGGAGCGACGTTCTGCAAAGGACAAACTACATGATGATGATATATATATATATATATATATATATATATATATATATATATATATATATATATATACATATATATATATATATATATATATATATATATATATATATATATACGAGGGAAGGTCAAAAAGTAATGCCTCCAATTTTTTATGTATGTAAATACTGTATCGGTGTGCAATTTGAAAATTTAGCAGGATTCCTCAAACACTCTTCTTCACTGTATAGCATTACCAACCTGTTTCAGTAACAGGTGGCACCACTGTAACAGTTTAAAAATGGCTGACAAAGACGATTGGTTAAAACAACGTTATGTCATAGAATTCCTCAATGCTGAAGGCGAGAGCCCAATTCGCATCCACGAACGTTTGAAGAATGTTTATGGAGATTCAACAGTGAATGTTAGCACTGTCCGACGTTGGGTACATCGTTGTGACGAAGCTGAAGTAGGTCAATCCTCAATGGCTGACGCAAAGCGGGCGGGCCGTCCGTCTACCGCAGTGACTCCACACAACATTCATCGAGTTGATGGCATCATTCGTGGTGACTGTCAGGTAACACTGGATGAACTTTCTTCCATGTTGTCCATTAGTAAATGCAGTGTCCAGAACATCATTAGATACCTGGGTTATTCAAAAGTTTGTGCACTATGGGTACCCAGAATGTTGACAGACAGACATAAAGAAACAAGGAAAACCATAGCCATCAACCTCCTGCACCGTTACGAAACTGACGGAGAAGAGTTTTTATCGAAATTTGTGACAGGTGATGAGACTTGGGTTCATTTTTTTGAACCAGAATCCAAGAGGCAGTCAATGGAATGGCATCACACAACATCGCCGACAAGAAAGAAGTTCAAAAGTTCACCATCTATAGGGAAAGTTATGGCCTCCGTGTTTTGGGATGAGAAGGGTGTGATTCGTCTCGACTTCTTGGAACCGGGAAACACGACTTCTTGGAACAGGGAAACACGGTGAATGCAGACCGTTACATTGAAACTGTGAAGAAGCTTAGAGGTCGTCTTCGGCGACTTTACCCATTAAAAGATTAGAGAACTGTACTACTGTTGCACGATAATGCCACGCCACACACCGCTATACACACCATTGATGCGATTGCAGAATTTGGCTGGACACTATTACCACATCCCCCTTACAGTCCCGATCTTGCACTTTCTGACTTCCATCTGTTTGGACCACTGAAAGAAGATCTTCGCGGACATCACTTTGAGGACACCGAGACCCTTAAACGCGCCGTACGCCAGTGGTTTAGGAAAAAGGACACACATTTTTACCATGCCGAGATACATGCCCTTGTAAGAAGATGGACAAAAACTGTAACAAATAACGGAGACTACATTGAGAAATACATTTTTGAAGTTCAGACTTGGGGCTACATTTCAATGTAAATTTTATCTGTTTTCTTGCCTATTGAGTGAAATTAAAAATTACGAGGCATTACTTTTTGACCGTCCCTCGTATATATATATATATATATATATATATATATATATATATATATATATATATATATATATATATATATATATATATATATATATATTTCTTACCCTCAGGTACATACAGTCGAGCTGTTAATGGTTAATCAGTCTGCTTTCAGATACAGAAGGCAAAAGCAGTCTTCACTGATAGAACTGGCGCTCGCTGTATGTTTAAAAATTGAATTGCCTCGTTTAGCAAGAGGCAGGGTCTTTTATAGGTCATGACCCAACGACACAGAAAGCAGTCTGCTGAAGTGTGTATGCGTTCCAAAATGTAGGCCTAATTTCGTTGATGTGTGCAAATATAGACAACTAAAAATGTAAAAATCTTCGTTATTCCTGGGGCGATTTTCTACATCTTAGGCTTAAAATATGCCCTGTATTAGTCTTCATCTTCTTATATAATTGTCTTTTACTTTTATATTTCCATCTTTTTATATGTGTATCCTAACCAGCAAAATTTACGTCTTGCCGAATGTCTCGATGCATTCCACTCAAGATTTCTCCATTAATATAATACTTTCCATGGAAGTCTTTGCTCACACTTATAAATGAACATTCCTATTATTAAATTACTAACTTCTTCCAGGTGGTACTTTGCTCATAATGCTGTAGCTTACCTCCAATTCCGATAAGGTTAAACAGATTTGAGACTCCATGTTGAATGCCTATTACTTATTGTAAACAACCGAATGAGGAAGCCTTTTCATTGTTTCTACTAGCAAACGCTGTTATAAAGTATGGCGTACCATTTGGTTAGAATGACGTGTTGTGAATCAGACTTCACGACACATGTGAATATTAATATGTGAAAATCGCTAGTGGATGCCAAAGTCATTTGAGGCTAGCAACCTCAGCGTTATAGAATGATGATTTCATGAACCACCACTGCAGGGCTTGTGACTACTTTATTGCTAGTTTCTTAAAGAGAACTAAAAGCATAGGTAGTCCCAAGTTTCTTAGGGAGCAGGGAGGGAAAGATGAAAGAAATGTTTACATTTTAATCATAAAATCTACAATTACAAATCAATGTAGGTGTAAATGAAAACATATTCAATCTATTTTGTAAACATTTTTCAACCAGTGGAGACGTAAATGTAAACATATTCTATCTATACTATTAACCTTTTCATTTGAATGTAAAGTAAATATAAAGCTACTCAATTTAAATGTGAAGAAAGTTTTCTTTGAAGGGATTAAGCTTAATTCTCATAGAGGGTAAAGTCTGAGGTAGATGGGATAGTGGAATAGGAAGATGGGGACACATAAGTATGTGTCAGGAAACTCAATACTCAGATGGTATATGTTTCTATTCTTTTACCACACTAGTTGGTGGTATCAGCTGATGGTACTAATCTCTGAAACAAAGTGATAGAAGGAGTGGCCTGACGTCGAGCTAGACACCATCAGAGGGTCTTAGAGACGCGGGACCAGCTTTGCAGTTACTCCCTATCTTACTTGGAACGTGCTGCGTATTTAATTTTGAACAGAGACGCAAGAACTCCAGTGACCTATCTGCACAGAACCCAAAAACCCAGCGGGAGCAGAAACTACCATTTGCAGCTAAGTCAAACCTAAAACTTGCCAAGTGACTTCTTACATAAAACACCATACCATCATACGGTGATGAGTACTTTCTGTTAAAGATAATTCATTGTTTTTCAACTGTTAAAACTTAGTTGATTATTAAATTTGTTATTTGTAAATATACAAATTTAACGCGATTTAATCATTTTGAAGGTACTGCAGGTTTGTCTCATCGAATTTACTAAATACACTTTAACCAGAGTTAAACTAATAAGAGAAATCTCGCTGGATTTACACCAGCTGGGGGCTTGAACGAGTTGAAATTATTAACCCTTTCTGCCCGTATGATTTCAAATGGAATCATTAACTGTCTTGGCTTTCATAGCGCATATCAAACGACGGATGATTCCAAATGGCATCGTAAATCCTCGTTCCGGGCATTGCCGACAGAATGCGCGGTTAGCTGATAATTTTCGAATTATTATTCGCGAACAGTTTTCTTTGTTTGTTGACATAGAAGGTGCGTTTCCAGCTCCTGCTACCCTTGATATTGTCGAAAATAATAAACGGTACAGGTATGTATTAAACTTATAAATCTGATCTAAATTGTTTTTTTTTTATTACGTATATAATTTTAGAATAATACATATATTTGATTATAGAGTATAGGCACGTAAGTTGAATATTTGCTACCAAAATGTAGCGATTCCATTTGGAATCACCAGGTTCATTTGTAAAACACGGAGTATATAATATGTCACGTTCCACCTTGTTGTTTATTAGCAATTACATGGAATATTTAGTGATTTTTTTAGTTTCTTCTGCCTATATTTATCTCTTTTGAAGTGCTTTTGGTGAAAAAATATAATATAAATAATATTTAAGTTTGAGTATGTATCGTAATATATGATTATTTCGTTATTTTCGTGATATACGATTAGGCATTTGAAGGTTATGTATCACAATATAATTATTATTTTCATATCTTTTTCTTTTAGAATATGACGAGGCAATTGACATGCGAGGAAGTTTGGGTGCTCTTAGAGGGGGATATATCAGATGTTGAGGGTGCTGACTTGCAAGATGATGAGGAGGAGGAGGAGGCGGCATCGATAGAAGCTGTTCGAAGCATAGTTTTAGATGAAGAGGAAGGTGCAGCTACAATATGTGAAGAGCAAGCCACACCGATGGGGGATTATGGTATTCGCACGGGCTGGAGCAAGTGGGATAGTCTATGACTTCGAAATTTATGTAGGCAAGGGGACAAAAGTGAAAGATGGTCCTCTAGGCATTAGTGGCAATGTAGTCATTAGGCTAGTGGAGCATTTGCTTAAACACCAGAACCATAAGGTATTTGTTGATAATTGGTTCAGCTCCTTTGACCTGGCTGTAGAACTCAAGAAGTTGGGAATGTCATATGGTCGGAACTGTGAGAAAGAACAGGCTGGCAGGCTGCTCTTTGCAGACAGATGCCTCTTTGAAAAAGAGTGGTCGAGGTTCCTATGATTTTAGAGTGGAAAGCAAAGAAAATATCATTCTATTGAAATGGTTTGACAGTAAGGCTGTGCACCTTATCTCCACCTATAAAAGCCAAGAGCCAGTTGAAAATGTCAGACGGTGGTCTGTTGCTGCTGTGTCCCTTGCCTAAATATTGTGAAAGAATATAACACATTCATGGGAGGTGTTGATCTCCATGACATGCTTGTTCAGCTTTATCGTACCAACATTAAGGGTAGAGGCTTCTACTTGAGAGTCATATTTCATTTCATAAATATGGCCTGTGTCAATGCATGGCTTTTGTATAGGAGGCACTATGATCAGAAGAAAGAAAAACACCGACCACTACTTGATTTTGTATGTGATATAGCTGCTGGCCTCCTGAAAAGGGGAACCAATGACCCAAGAAAAAGAGGGCGTCCATCAGACTCAACAAAGGAAGGACCATCCAAAAAGAAGAGAGTACAAAGAGCACCCCGTCCTGTTGCTGATGTGCGGTATGATGCTGTGAGTCACTGGCCAGAATATAATCCAGACAAGTCAAGATGCAAACTGTGTATAACAAGTTACAGTAGAATGAAGTGTGGAAAGTGTAACGTTGCTCTTTGCCTAAACAAGGACAAGAACTGTTTCAAAGCATTCCATGTCAAATGATTTGAAAAATGTGTAAAATTGTACTCATCGTAGCGTAAAGGTGAGCTTTTATGTGTCACCCGCCAATCAAGTGAACTGTTTTATGTAAAGTTTTATCTGCCCTTCTGCCTAGAGTCTGTATATTACCCAACCTAATTAAGATGTACATTGGAACAATAAAAAATTGAGAGAGCAAAGAACTTTTACTTTGCTTTCCGTATATGCATCACAATGTCCCAATGATGCCAATTAGAATCATTACAGAATTCATATCCTGAAAAATATTTTTCATAAAATTGTTTTATATATTCTTGTTTTCTTAGACTTTATTGCTTAATAAATTGAAAAAAATTTTTTTTCATTTGCAAAATTAGTTCAGGTCTGAAAGGGTTAATTGTTTAATTCTTCATAAAAGTCAACGGATAAGATATACAAAAGTTAACTATTGTTCTGCCAAACGCAGCACTGTTCTTGACTTCTGAAATATCTTATGAAAATTCCCTTGAGATAGAAGTATCGCTATCCTTCTATCTACAACTCTGCCATGATTAATCTTGGGCGAAGGTAGACACCTTTGAAGACCCATACTAGATACTCTTCAGTTTTGGCCACTGTTGGACCACTACTGCAAAGCAGGGGTGGCAAATCCGTGACAGAAGGATTGACGCCAACCGAACAAAGTGGAAGCAGTTTGATGCTGCCCTACAAGACGCCACCAGGCGTGATGGCCACTAACTGCTTTGACAGTCTGCGGCTAAGGATCGAAGAAGAAAGATGATTAATTTGAGTAATCTTAAAACAATTAAACGACATTTGATGCACTCAAAGAAATCAACCGTTCTGAAAAAGAAATGTCTCTAGTCTAAAATATATCTTCAAGATATTCATTTTGCCATAACATTTCGGTATCGTGTATTACATCTTTTTTGATATTACATATGTAGGAAAACGTAATTGATAGATTTCCTGATGAGTGTTTTAGTTTCTTACCACGTACTAAATCTTTTTTATTGTTAAAAAAAAATCATACTTTAACAATTCAGAATCACCACGAAAGTTGTAATACCTTGGCTTTTGGACTATTTTTCCAGAAATGTGTTAGCTTTTTCGATACCTTCCATGCTAGTTAAAAAAAAAACACACACACACCCACACACACACACACGTACACACACGCGCACACACACACACACACAATTGAATATATAGACCGTCGAGACGACCAAGAAGTTTGGTTTAGTTTAAAGGACTATCTTCATTGCACACGGACAACATCAGTGCTCCGATCTCCTCCCTTAGATCACACAAGGAAGATCTCATCACAGTGCATGAACTCCGTAGCACCAGAGAAAATCCCAATAAGTGTATATAGAAATCACACATTCTATAAATATTGTTGTGGTGGGTAGGTTTCTAATTTTTTTTTTTTTAAATTTTGCCAGAGCAGCGGCCTGATAGGCCTACTTTTTACGATTTCCAACTGCCATAGGATTTTTAACGTGCGAAACTTGCACATGAGACCTCCTATTTTTACGCCCTTATCCGAGAAGGCTAGGCATCCGATCTCACTACCCAGGACACCAGGGGGGAGTATGATATCATTAAGACCACTGGTTCTGAAGGGAAAAAAAGTCCATAAATTATATTTTCTCAACTGGGAATCGAACCCGGTACCTCTAGAACTCGAGGCGGACGCCATACCTCTTAACCACTCCGATCCCATTACAGGAAGTACGATTGTGCCGTACTCCGAACTCACATAATGTTCAATATTTCTCTCGACTTCAGCACCATGTAGCCCCAGGTAAACAGATGTTAATAATTATAACGCGCGCGCGCGCACACACACACACACACGCACACGCACACGCACACGCACACGCACACGCACACACACGCACGCACGCACGCACACACACACACGCACGCACACACACAGACACGCACACACACACGCACGCACACACACAGACACGCACACACACACTCACACACACAGACACACACACACTCACACACACGTGCACACCAAACCTCAGGCCCTGCGTCTGGGACAAAGGCACAAAAACATGTACAAGAAAATAATGTGAGAACTAAGTGAAATACTTTTCAAAAACTAAATAAAGCCCGTAATGGGAGATAGCTGATGTCGGTGTGGTGAATGCTAGTATGAACATTTTGGCTACTAAAATAAATCCAACACAAAAAAATCAGAATCAATTCAAATGTCAAATTTGTTCTATTGCATGGTTGTAAAACATGGAGAACGACAAAAACAACAACAAAAAGGAATCGTACTTTCACAAATGGGTAAAAAAAAAAAAAAAAAGATAGTCTCATAACATATACTGCCGTAGGGGAGAAAGTGTTAGACATTTCAACCTGCTAGATAAACCTTCGAGGGGTGAAGTAACCATTTCCACTCCTCGTTGCTTTTGCCTTTTCTGACCCAAGAGAGAGTTGGGTATCCATTTTCTGCTAATAGACTGTAGCGGGACACCACTGTGTTTCCAGGCCGCTACCTTTGCCGCGAGAGGCCTGCGCTTAAACCACGGATGCTCTTATACATGAGTGCTTGCCTAAAGTAGAAGGACTGTAGTTGTAAGACAAAACAATTCATGTGGAACGGATGACACGAACCAGACAAGTGCCAGAAGAACCAGACATGAGAAGATGTCGGTGATGATGGATAGGACACAAGACTTTGCAAACCTGCTGAAAGATTTACTAGGCAGTCATTGTTCTAGAACCCCTAGGGTAATACGGAGAAGAGAACTGGAGACAGACATAAAGGGGATGAAGGAGACATAGAAATACACTGAGCTGATGGCACGTGACAGGAAGACTTGTTATAAAGGATATGCTCTTTAGGAAGTTGAATGATAATGATGATGATGATGATGATAATGATGATGATGATGACTCAGTAATTAATTTATATTCGATTACTTTGTTTTTTTTTTCAATAGTACAAAAAAAAAAAAATAGAAAAAATGGGCAAAGAGTTGTGTGACGTCATATTGTCACATATGGAAATAGTGCAGCAGTAATCGTCCACTTCCCCCCCCCCCCCCCCCCCCCCCCCCCCCCCCATCTAGGGATACATTTTTTTGCTGCATTAACGCCTGATTCACTATCGCAATTCACAAGCGAGCCGTCTGGCAATTAAGCAATGTGGAACAGAGCGAAGTGCGCAGCATGGCGTAATCTTTCTTTGATCAGGAAAACTCACGGTCAGAGGCCAGGCGTTATCAGTTTCTTTGAAGAATCAGAGGCGATAAATCTGAGACGTACCTTGAAGTGTTACATTTTCAAGGGAATTAACTTACGTAGCTGATATGCGGCAGGAGGGGAGAAGAAAGACAAACCAGAGGTTGTCGGTCGGCAAAGTTAAAGAAATTACCTTTCATTCAGAATTCGACCAGCAGATTTGCTCTAGGTGCGAATTTTCGCATAAAGAAGGGAATTGAACGGCATTTCTAGATATATACCTCGTCTCACCAAAAGTCATGATCAGTTGCTCAGAGATTTTTATGAATTCACTAGCCCGTTATCCTAAGATTTCTCGTACACAGTGAATCATTAGATTCGTGGAATGTTTCATTTTTCTGTTTGCGGTAATTTATATACTAGCCTTTAAGTGATTTAGTGTGTTTAAAGTTTTTATTTATAATTAACTGGGATTTTCTGTGTTAAATTGAATAGCGTATTAAATAACGTATTGCTAATTTTTCCAGCTGTAAAGTAAATTTAATTACCCGCTATTCCCCAGAAAGAGATGTTTTAAATTTACTAGTACATACATTAAATAACTGTCTACTGACGGTATATATTATTTACTTCTAGCCATTTTTATGTAATTTTATAAATGACTAGTGTTCATATCACGCGTTAAAATGATAGGATAAGCTAGTCACGTGTGATTTAAAATCTAATTTAATAACGGAGGGGGCTAAAGAAGTCTTACCTTAACACGTGGTAGAGATATAATATTGATATTGTGGTTAAATGTTTATATTTTTTTTCCTAAATCTAGGCTGATCACAACCTGCATACTAGCGGACTTATGATCATATGAAATTGCGTTCTTATAGTCTTATAATCTTATAAGCATCCAGAGATATTTAATATTGATGAGCTTCTTGCTGTGACCTGTGCGGTCCATTTTTCCTCATTACATGAGAGAAACCAGAATAGAACAATTAATTGTAATATTAACTGGACCAGAACTATGACCAGATTTCATTTATGTCAATCTCATCAGCCAGCTGTGGCAAAATATATTGTCAGCAATATTTGTGTAACTTAGGATAGTGTCTCAGCAACCAGAGGCTAGACAACACAGAATATACAAGTATTGTTCATCCTATGTCGGCGATCACCACATATGAACCTTACACCAACCAACTGAAGGCAGAGATACAGCTTTTATACACGAAAAATTAAATCACCAACTATAGCGACTCACGTGAAATTTGAAGTCAGCAACTACGGCTAGTCTGGGGCTGGCTTTGACAAATCTTAATATGACGCTGAATAGTCTTATTACTCATTAGTGTTTATTTCCACGGAATGCCTGCTACAACTATTGGTAAGCGAACATGAATGTGGCCACAGTATGAAGGATTGAATGAACTGTAAGAGAGTAACGTAATTTTCTGCTGTTATCACTATCATACAAATCACTTTTTTTGGTTCTCACTAACCTGAGTATTTACGGGATAGATTAATTAGGAACTTGTTCTTTGTTTTCTTTACTGACTATTCCATACACTTATTGTTAACTTTTGATCTTTTGGGTTAATTAACCTCTCTTGGGATCTTCTTTTCTTTTCCTTTACCAGAGGGGAGAACCTATTTGATTAATTTTAATTTTGTCTGTAAACCACGATCTATTCATGTATATGATTTATATTGTACAGTTCTAGTGATAATAAACTTAATAACCCTTAAGTTATTGTGTTGGTCAACCACAACCCTATCTGTTATCCATAGTTTGTTTTCACGTTTGTGAGTATTTTGTCATAGAACTTTGTGTATGTGTGTGCAGTGTAACTTGTATTTGTTGTACAAGGAGAGAAAGTGTGTCTGAATTTAAAATACTGTCGTAAAAGATAGGCTGGATTAGAGCAATTACTCAATCCAAGACTGTTCTTTTTCTTACACTCTCACCCCTCGTGAAACAGAAGTTATTTCTTACACCGTCCTCTCACATTGCTATCACTATCCCCACTACTCGGACGGGACCACAAAATATCTCAGACCTATCTTCTCAAAAATTACGACACATATTAGGGGGCTGTTTGGGTTTTTGTGACGAAATGTGACAACGGGTGGTGGTGGGGGAGGAGTCTTTACAATGGCACAAATTGCGTAACGTTAAATGTAACCTCGAAACCCAGTAATTGCTCTCCCAGTAGCAATTGTTTAGTCATGTCTGCAGAATGGCAGAAGACCAGCAACCACGACAAACATGAGAAATCAAGAGCCAAGGATCCAGACCTACAAGACAACCCAAAGTTTGCTGGCAGGACAACATTAGACAATCTCTGAAGGGTTAAAGACTGTACTAGAACCAGGCCAGAAGGAAGACAGCCCATAGAATAACAAAGTGCTCTCCATGGTAACTTCTAGACCCCAAGGTAGAAGGACGACTAAGTAAGTAAGTCAGGCAAAGCGCGCGTGAACACAATTAAAAACTAAAGTCTACACTAAAAAACAGAGAAAAAGGAACGGTTAGAGCCGGGGGGAGGGGGGGTGGGTACGAACAGTAAAAAAAAAATTAATAGTAGCAATCGAGAAATAAATAAATAAATATGTGAGTGTGTGTGTGTGTGTTAGTGTGTGTGTTAGTGTGTGTGTGTGTGTGTGTGTGTGTGTGTGTGTGTGTGTGTGTGTGTGTGTGTGACGGTGTGGGCAGACGCATTTAATTTTAGACAGTAATTAATTTTCAATCTAGTCTACGTTGCTTGTTTTGAGTCCATGTTGGCATTATCACACAAGAGTGGAAACACACATTGACCATCTTTGAGGATAACAAACATGTGAAACGCGAGGGATGTAATTTAAAACGGTCCTCGTAAATGACCATCTTGGCGCTGTCTCGGACAGAGGTAGGTGTGGCTTGCCGACCAGGGTGACGTCACGTCATATTGCATATATAGGATTTAAACTAAAACAGCTGAGTCAAGAGTTTAGTGGCAGCCAAATCGTCTTCTTGTACGATATGTGCCCTCTTATGATACACTAGAAAGGTGCAACATTATTCGCTCTATGATTATATACTATCTAAAGGGTTTCACGAATGAAAGCGGGACCGCTGTAATAGAGAGTTTATTGTTCTACTACTGCGTAACGTACGTGTGAGAGGCCAGAGACAGTGACGACAACATCATAACACACATTTAATAATTTGTCCCACATGCCTCTCACATATATATATAAGGTTGCCTCAGACAAATGATTGTTGGGTGCTAAAACCAACAGATTTAATAAATCCCACAAGACAGATTAAATGTTGTTCAAGATTGAACCAACTTTTGTCATCCAAGGAACATTATCTGATCTGACTGACCTTGATGTCTTGGACGCCATGGTTGTCCGGACTATTAACATGAAGGCTACAGGCGATGGCGCCATCCAAGACACGTCATAAAGGTGTTGGTAAACCATTAATTACGTCACATGTTACAGGCTTATATTTTGCACGACTACCTAACACTCAAATCAAATTTAATGGTCGACTTTATAGCACTTTATCATAGAAGGATGAAATACTACTTTCACATCTCTCTGTACTTCCAATTTGCAGCATGAGAATATCGAAAAGTAATATTACTAATGGTATACACTCGTGTCTGTACGTTCTAGCAATTTAAAATGACAATGTACTTCACTCTGTACTTCCATTTCGTAGACATAAACAGATACATCACTTATCACTATTTTTAATAGTACTTGTACTTCAAAGTAGTAGTTTAAAAAAATGTACAAATGAAATGTTAGAATTGTCAGTGTCGCTGTACTTCTATTGTGAAGAGCGTAAACACACAAATTTAGTATCACCAACTTCACATCTCTCTATAAATTTAATTGTATTTTATAATTTTATACCACAAAAATGTAGCGTCGCAACTTCTTTCGACTGTGTACTTCGAATTATTAGTACACAATCATAAACGTGCAATTTAACTAAATATACTTTTACATTTCTCTGAACATAGCGGTGCCTACACGATAACATCGTCCCGCATGAGAATGGAGGTAGAGGAAGCTGCTGCATCTTTAAGGTGACTCCCTGAAACTTCATGAACAAGTGCAGTTATTGTATCAGACTCTCAGTCCAGGCTTCGGAATGTCCAAAATGGATGGCGACGGCATGAATGGAAAACATTTATAGAAGCCTTGAATCTTCCGGAACTGATGTGGATCCACAGCTCTGATCATGCTCGGGTTTGCAACATTGAAGGATATGACAGATTTGCTTCTTGAGCATCCATTAAAGGAGCATTGGATATCGATAAGGAAGGCATACTGAGGGCAAATTAATGATCGGCTATTAGAGACTGACACTGTAATCGATGAATCGTCATGGCTATGATTGCTGGAATTTGGAATCAAATATAAGACCAGCAGGGATTGGCGTATGAGAGAATGCACCCGGTGTGCATACAACTGTCGTAAACTAGATGGGTTTGAAGTTATTTATGGTCCCGTCTGAGTAGAGTGGATGGTGATAAGCACATGAGAAATAAAGGTGTAAGAAATAGATTTTCACAGGTGAATAGTTTAAGAAGAAGATCTGTCTCTCGAATGAGTAAATTTCTCTTGTCTATCTATACGACTATAATTTAGTACACGACAATCTTTCCCTCCCCACACATGTAAATGTGAGTTTAACTACACACATACACACACACACACACAGTTATGTGACAAAAAGACACACAAACGTGATAAAACTACGGTAAATTGGGTATGGGTCTGACCAACACACAAAAGTAAGTTTCTTTTGCTGTTTATTATCATTAAACTTGACAACATCGAATATCTAAAGAAAGATCAATTAAAATCAGAATTACTGTAAAAGTCTGTTTGGCTAGAGATGTAAAAGGTTGTTCAGTGTAAATGCCCAGATGTAACGTACTGTTTTGATGTGTTATGAATGCTAGTACGTGGAGCGTGTCGTGTTGTCCTGGACAGCACCGAGTAGTAGCAAGGAATTAGGTCACTAGCATGGGGTGCCGCCAGGGTATAGTAGACACATACATAATGTCAGTATTCCTGTAGATTCAGACGTGTAGTACTTGTATGACACTGTGGTAGATTGTGTAAGTGTGTAGATAACAGTGCTGATAACACGAAGCCGTATAGGCTCTTGGACGTCTTCACGTTAACTCACACAACCACAAGTAGAATTCAGTGAAGTAGGGAATGCTGCTGACGTTTACAATATTTATTCATGACGTACGATAATACGATGATGATGGACGAAACAGTCAATAGTATAAGATCGTGTACATAATATGTGTAGTTACAAAGGTCAGCTTCAGGCATCACAGATCCCAGACATGTAACAATGTCTTGACCAATGTTTACTGGTTATGCAATAGCTCTAATCCCTGACTGAGCCCCGTCAGGTAAGCCCTAGCAAATATATTGCTTAGTACGGGCGATATCAGTTACTTAAACAAAGTCAATGCCATTGTCTTACAATGAGCAGAAGACTTCACACTGACCTCACATGCCAGATACTTCATTCTGGTGAAGAATATATATGATGACAACAAAATCAGGCCACAGGTCGCGGGCCTCGATAATCAGGTCACTCTCAGTTTACACAAGCTTCTGAGATTAAATATACATTTTCTGCCAAACCATATTCCGCCTGCATTGCGGATCCATAAAGATGATTCCTAGGCTTATGTGTGTAACAGGTCCACTTAGACATAGTCTTTCAAATATGAAGCCATACTGGGGTACAGTATAATAACTCCTTGTGAGCTTCGCTCACTATGTCGCCATCAGCGATAAATGTACATGTAAGATCTAAACGAGACAAAAGATCAAATAATGTTTCAGTTACCTTCTCAAAGAATCCTTACACTAAAAGGTAACACAACACAGCCAATACTGACATAAAGAAACACTCAGGGACGGAAGAATGACAAAACAGTCATTCCCAGAATTTCCAATCCCTATCGAAAACTTGGCAGAGAGAAATCTACGGATCGAGACATCCGTTCTAAGCCTAAGGTACACTCTCTCTGAATCAGTCTCCCGGCTTTTGCCGCCAAGACCCGCGCATGCCCAGAGAGCATGGACCAGATCGAGGCAAACCCAGATCAGGCGTTTCCGACCAAACGGGTGATAAAGATACTCCGTATATGAACTTATAATTAGACTTAAGACATATCAACTCTGAGACAGGACAACATAAGACAGGAGAAGATAATCACCAGTCAAACCTGTCACCGAAAAATAAAAAACATTTATCTCTCTTTGATCACATTAAACCAAACATACATTAGGTTGGCGTTTTTCCCACCGTCGAAAATGACGGCAACATTACCACACCTCCCGGGGGAAAAAAATGGCACTTTTTTTTTGAAATACATCTATGAGCCATGTGCATTTAGCTCATAACGCATGAGTAATGCGCCGATGAAAGGATCACCAAAAATATAACATCATAATGTCAGATCCAATCGACGCACAGTAGAGCGTCTGGTGAGAAGAAAAAAATCTCACTAGATATGAGAAACTATTTTCTCAAAGTAAATATATCTGGGGAGGTGTTACCAACCAACTCAAAAGTGCAGGTAATGTTACAACAAATTCATATCAATGTGTATAAATGGTGAATGAGAATTTTCCATTAAGAAATTACACCAACATCGAAATCTCACGACGTATAATGAGTATATCACCATAAATTCAAACGGTCAATCATTAACAACATTTCTAAATTATTTTTACAAACATATGATTATGCATGTATATAGAACTAATATCTGATGACTTCAGAAGAACAAGACGATGCTCTATTCCGGCGATGTCTTGAAAGCAAAATCCTCAAGGAACATCAGGACGTCTATAGAAGTCATCGTAGTTATACAGCGTTCCAACATATCACACCAGTTTGCTGAGAACAATAGAAATAGTATATTTCTTAGAATGTTATAATGTACCATAGTCACTTAATATATATATCTAAACTATAAATGTGGCAGCATTAATTTTTTCGTCCTTTATTTCATATGAAACAAAGCCTTCCTCTGTTTTACCGTAGACGTTAACAGAGAAAGCAAGTAATCAATACAAAACCATGAGTTTAAATAAAGTGACAACAAGTGTTATAGAAGCATGTTATTGTAAGAATAGATCATAACTTTAGATATGTAACAGTGGATCTAGACAAAAGAGCTAAGTAGCTTCATGTGGGCATCGAGACAATATGTCTGCCATCACATTATCCGAACCACGGATAGCTCGTACCGTGAAATGAAAAGGTTGAAGAGCAATAGCATATCGAGTGGATCTCGAACTCTACAAATCCTTATTCTGCATAGCTGTGAGAGCTTTTTGGTCGGTTTCTACTACAAAATGCGCGCCGAGAAGGAATCTTTGGAGTTTAAGAATTGCCCAGACCATAGCCAGCAATTCTCGGTCTATAACAGAATAATTCCTTTCTGCCGCATTCAGTTTTCTCGAGACATACATTACAGGATGCAGAGTCTCAGAATACTCTTGCATCAGTGCCGCCCCGATCCCTATTGCTGAGGCGTCACTACGAAGGACAAACGTCATATCGGCTGTAGGTAGTCTTAAAATAGGAGGAGACGAAAATAATGAGTTAATCTTATCCAATGAAGATTGGCATTCTTGGGACCAACGCACATATTAGGAGACCCTTTCTTCAATAGGGTTGAAAGTGGTGCCGTAATAGAGGAAAGATTCGTAATGAATCTTCCATAGAACTGTATTAGGCCCAAGAGACTACGGATCTGTTTTTAGTCTTAGGAATAGTGATGTTCAGTATCTTAGAAGTGTTGTGGTCTTCTGTTTTCAATAGACCATGACCAACACGATGACCAAGAAAAGAAATCTCACTAAACCCAACATAGCCTTTTAGAGGGTTTAGCTGACAAATTATACTCACGTAGAGTAGACAACAGTTCATCTAATCCCAAGTAGTGATCTTCCCAAGAATCGCTAAAAAGACAGATATCGTCCAAGTATGCAATCACATCAGAACGATATGCCAGTATTCGCCGCATCATGCGTACGAATGTAGCTGGGGCATTCATAAAGCCAAAAGGCATAAAGTTCCATTGGAACAAACCCCTAGGTGTGGAGAAAGCAGTAAAAGGTTTGGCTCGTTCTGTTAGAGGAACTTGCCAGTATCCTTTAGACAAGTCCAGCTTTGTAAAGAAACGAGAATTGGAAAGTCTAGTAAGTAACTCATCCAACAGAGGCATAGGTTCTGCATCTAACTTCGTTACTTGATTTAGTTTACGGTAATCGACGCAAATGCGTATGTTATTGTCTTTCTTTCGGACAATAACCATAGACGACGAGTATGCCGAACTGGATGGTTCAATTATTCCTAACTTTATCATTTCATCCAACTCTTTCTCGACTTGAGTTTGGAAGTGGATAGGAATAGGATAAGGTCTGACCCTGATAGGAGTATGGTCAGTCAATACAATGTCATGTTCAATGACTGTAGTGTGTCCAGGAAAGTCCGTGGGAACATCCTGAAATGCTTGTAACATGGAAGAGATTTGTGACTGTTCCCTAGTTGATAAATTAGGTGAAATTGCAACATCCTTCCGTGATTCCGTAGAATGAAGAGGAATCATCGGAAGAGGAAGATTAACATCAGAGAAAGTAGATTCCTCATCCTGTATGACAGACAGCGATCAGTAATGGCCACGAGCGACCGTAGCGTCGTCCGTCGCTTGAAAGATAGGTTGTAAGTACTCTGGACGTTCATAAAATTCTGTAAGCATATTTATGTGAAACGTTTTATGCTTTCCGTCAATATCGACGACATAGTCGACATCAGAAATTTTAGATACAATCTCAAAAGGACCTTTCCAACCAATAAGAAGTCTATTTTCCCTGGAAGGAAGTAATACAAATGCTTTGTCTCTAGGACAAAGTTGACGTAGGCATCTATTTTTATTTGCAAACAACTGCCTTGCCTTTGCTTTAGCAAATTCAGATGCGGAAGTTGCTAATTTGCAAGCTTCAATGATTTTCTGCCTGAGAGCAATGACATACTCATAAGAAGATTATGTGTCATCACTAATATCATCGGCAGCTATCAGATCGTGAAGCAAAGACATTGGGCCGTGCGGACGCGCGCCAAAGACGAGTTCGAAAGGAGAAAACCCGGTATGTTCATTAGGAACCTCTCTATAAGCAAAGAGAGCAGCGGGTAAGACTCTGTCCCAATCCTGAGGATGATCCTCAGTTATTTTCCCAAGTAAATTTTTAAGAGTTCTTTTGAGACGTTCAACTAGTCCATTAGACATAGGATGATAAATACTACTCAGTGATCTCTTGATATTAAGAGTAGACATCAGCTGCGACATCGTCTCAGATATCAGTTGGGTGCCATGGTCTGACAAGATTTCCCTAGGGAATCCCAACCGCGAAAACATCAGCCAAAGAGCGTCTGCAATATCGGCAGTCGAAATGCTCTTCAGAGGTATGGCCTCTGGCCATCGAGTACACATGTCAACACATGTAAGAATAAATTGATGTCCTCTGGCTGATTTTATTTTGAAAGGACCAATGATATCTAATGCCATTTTCTGAAATGGACGGATAGGAATGTCCGCAGCCTGGATAGGTGCTGCATGGCGAGGACCTTTCGATTTTACTTCTTGACAAACTCTACACGAGCGTCAATAAAGACGTATGTCTCTGTTGACGAATGGCCACCAGAAAACCGCAAGAACTCTCGACTTCGTACGTGAAAAACCCATATGACCAGCGCATTGGGAGTCGTGAGCATGTTGCAGTATTCTAACTCTCATGTCTTTCGGAACAAGAATTTGTGAATGTATAGACATGTCAGAGTGTTGTACCATACGCACTAGTACGCCATTCTTCATAGTGATCCAAGATTTGTGATCTGTGTTCTTATTTGGGTCACCTTTTTTTGCCAGAACGAAGAATTTTTTTAACGAAATGTCTTCCTGTTGACTTTTGATAAAAGAGTCCCGTGAAATCACATCATGATCATCTTGATCACGTACCTCAACACCTTCGGTCGATGTAATCTGAGGCATATTCTGAGCCTGAGCTCTCGTGATAACTGCATTAGCAGCTTCTAAATTATGTTCTTCCAAGCAATAACCTGCTGCGGGGTACACTCTTTAATGCCGTGTATACGCCCGACTATAAGATCCGCAATAGGATTCGGAAGCAGACACGCTTGGACCTCTCCCGTAAAGAAGGGAGTTGCTATACGGATGATAGCGGTAGAGTATTTTTCCACTGTGCCACCAAATGTTACACATTTGATCACTCTTCCAGTGGCACATGAAGGATCTACAAGAGATTGTCTAACCCCAATAGTGGTACATCCAGAATCAAAAAGGACTGAGACTGGATCATTATTCATTAGACCCCTATGTAGAATAAGAGATCCTCTCCCGTCATGAGCCGCTGCGGCAGGAAGAGCGGGCAGAGGATGACCGCAACTCAAGGTGGATATAGTAGTAGGTTCAAATAAAGTGGTGCACTGAGGGCATTGGGATGCTCTCCCAAAATCAAAGGCAGAACAAGAACTAGCACTAGCGCTAGGGTTACTATTGTTTTGTTCATTCCTAACTCCCTGTGACTCTTGTTCAGCACAGTTAGTATGATGACATGATCTATTATTATTATGTTGCCATCTACCTCGATTACTATTTCCTTTGGAATTATGGTAATTACCCCTATTGATATCATTATTTTGGTTTGAACCGCAGTTTTCACAATTGTGATTGTGATTTACACCTTGATGAAAATATCTATCAGACTGATACTGCTGTCTTCCTAAAGAATTATGGCGAGGATAGTTTTTATTGTGGCTACCCCTTTTAAAGTTACCAAATTTGTTGGAACCATAATTATGAGGGCTATCAGATTGCCTCCAATTTCTAACAGACGAGCCTCTTTGGCATGAATCACTTTGATCCTGTCCACAGTTACGCTTACTTTTCTTATCGAAGTTGCGCTGAGTACCTTTAACTTTACCTCCGAAATTAGAATTATATGGAGTCGCAGAAGCCACGGGTAAACCTTCCTTAATCTTACTATTGCTAATCGTTTGTTGTGGATGAGCAGTGACATATTCGCAACAATATTGTTCCATTTCTTTTATGTCCTTAGGTTTACGTTCGTGTATAACGGCAAGAAAAGACTCATTAACAAACGACATTACTTTGTCTCTAAGCAACAAGTCCATAAGTGCCTCATAAGTATGTTCAGTCTTAGACAACTCTATCCATCTAGTGAAAGTAAGGCGTATCTTTCCTATAAAGTCGGAGAACTCTACACCAGATTCTGGTAACATAGTCATAAAACGAAGACGGTAATCATCTTCTTTAAGCTGATATCTTTTCAATAAGGCTGCTCTGACAACTTCATAGTTAGTCCTATCATGTTCTTCTATTGCCATTATAATATTTAATGGTTCACCTGTAAGTGAATTCAACAGTTGTCTAACATAGTGTGCCTTATCTACTTTATATGTTACACAATTAAGTTCTAGTCTATCTAGATAAAATGTTATGTCATCTCTCGCGGGATTAAAATGAGGAAGTTTGAACTTATAATCATGACTTTTTGTGCTCGAAGAAGCTGCTTGAGAACTACTCATATTCGTCACTTTTAGTTTCTCTATCTCCAAAGCCATGAGTCTTTCTTCATGTTCACGTTCCATTTTCTGTTTTTCTCTCCTGTCCTCAGCTTCTCTTATTAACTTCTTCTCCTCAAATTCTCTGTCTTGCTGAATCTTTTTCTCTTCAAGCTGTGCTTGAGTCTTTTTCTCTTCAAGTTCTCTGTCTTGCTGAATCTTTTTCTCTTCAAGCTGTGCTTGAATCGTTTTCTCTTCAAGCTGTGCTTGAATCTTTTTCTCTTCAAATTCTCTGTCTAGCTGCGCTTGAATATTTTTCTTTTCAAATTCTCTGTCTTGCTGAATCTTTTTCTCTTCAAATTCTCTGTCTAGCTGCGCTTTAATCTTTTTCTCTTCAGCCTTTTGTGCTTTGGCATATTGAGCAAGCGCAAAATCCTCCAATTTCTCATCAGTCTTGCCAAGAGCCAACCCTTGCTGGATGAAGAAATCTAATGTAGACATTCTGTCTACAAATGTGCTGTCAATATATCTTAAATAGCAACACAAGTTATGCCAATCTCAGTGGGAGATGAGTCTTTTATAAAGACTAAGTAAAATTACCTTATTTATAAAGTCACCATTAATCAGCTCAGTATATAATTTGCATCATATAATTGACAGTTCATGATCAAGTATACATGAAGACTGTATATATCAACAATATCACGATAACTAAACAAAGACAAGCATCTAAACAAACGAAAACAGCCGCAGAGGTCAAAAGAAAATACAGCTTAACTAAATCAAATGTTGTGAAAAATCGCAATGATAACTGCAAAAAATTGACAATAATACAATGACAACACAGTGTATAAACAAAAGGGTGTAAAGAAATTAACAATAGAAAAGAGAAGACAGACAAATACAAACCAAAACGAATCAAAACTAAAGTACGGAGAAAAAAAAACGAAAACAACACTAACACATCTCGTCACAGCTAAGAAAAAAATAAATAAATAGCAACAAAAGTCGCTTGCAATTTCCACTGTGAGAAATATGCACAATACCTAAAGAACGCTTACAGTACCCTCGGTTGAGTGGGATATTTACTATAAGACCCTCCAACCTGAACCCGCAGGAAAAAAAAAACTCACTAACTCAACAAGTAAACAAAGAACAAGTAAATAATAGAATGCATATAATGAATGTAACGAGGAAGGCTTATTTGCACACAAAATAAAGGCTAAGTTTAACACGTAAAACCAGGCCACTTATCTTTAAGCGTAATCCTCTACAACCGCAACGATGCAGTTCATTGCAGTACACTTGTAAACACTAGTAGACGTTCCACTGTTGAAGGTCACCGTAACTTGACAACAGGTGTAGTAGTCTCCCAAAGTGAAGAATGTCGTAGTAAACAACAGGTTGAACTGTTCTATGTTTACAATCCGAGCTTGCACGTAAACTTGTGACGTGAACTTTGACACATATGTCCTTCAACGATTGTCACAGTGTTAAACAACTTCGTTAGCAACTGTGGTCTATGTAGCACTATTGTAGCAGCTGTGGTTCATGTTGCCATTCTGCAGCAGCTGTAGTCCATGTAGCAATTCTGTACCATCCATAAATGTATACGTCGGTCAGCAGATGTTGACCTATTTCCTACTGTGTAGCTGAGAGCTAAACATCAATCTTGTTTTCCGGAAGCATAAATACAGATGTGGGCAGGAAAATCCGTGTCGTTAACAAAAAACACACGAATCTGGTCCACCAGATGTAAAAGGTGGGTTTGACTAGAGATGTAAAAGGTTGTCAGTAAATGCCCAGATGTAACGTACTGTTTTAATGTGTTATGAATGCTAGTACGTGGAGCGTGTCGTGTTGTCCTGGACAGCACCGAGTAGTAGCAAGGAATTAGGTCACTAGCATAGGGTGCCGCCAGGGTATAGTAGACACATACATAATGTCAGTATTCCTGTAGATTCAGACGTGTAGTACTTGTATGACACTGTGGTAGATTGTGTAAGTGTGTAGATAGCAGTGCTGATAACACGAAGCCGTATAGGCTCTTGGACGTCTTCACGTTAACTCACACAACCACAAGTAGAATTTAGTGAAGTAGGGAATGCTGCTGACATTTACAATATTTATTCATGACGTACGATAATACTATGATGATGGACGAAACAGTCAATAGTATAAGATCGTGTACATAATATGTGTAGTTACAAAGGTCAGCTTCAGGCATCACAGATCCCAGAAATGTAACAATGTCTTGACCAATGTTTACTGGTTATGCAATAGCTCTAATCCCTGATTGAGCCCCGTCAGGTAAGCCCTAGCAAATATATTGCTTAGTACGGGCGATATCAGTTACTTAAACACAGTCAATGCCATTGTCTTACAATGAGCAGAAGACTTCAGACTGGCCTCACATGCCAGATACTTCATTCTGGTGAAGAATATATATGATGACAACGAAATCAGGCCGCAGGTCGCGGGCCTCGATAATCAGGTCACTCTCAGTTTACACAAGCTTCTGAGATTAAATATACATTTTCTGCCAAACCATATTCCGCCTGCATTGCGGATCCATAAAGATGATTCCTAGGCTTATGTGTGTAACAGGTCCACTTAGACCTAGTCTTTCAAATATGATGGGTGGGTTTGAAAAAAAATCGAAAAAAGGTGATTCGTCTTACGAGGACAAAAGACAAAGAAAATAGTCTACGTTACGGCCACAAGGCCTTCGTCAGGAAAGGAAAGAAAGTGAAGTCTAGATAGGACACATAAAAAACTTAATAAAATAATAAAATAAAAACTGGGTACTTCCCTGAAGGCAAGAACCGAAATTCGCTGTCTAGTGAAGAGCGCGTGGCTGAACAGAAAGCGACTTCCGCCGCCGGGTGTACACAATACATACTGAAAAACTAAAAAACGAAACCGGACAATAAACTACCCAACGGGATAAAAGTGGGGACTGGAAATAGAAGAGGACAGAATGAGTGGGAGATAAATAAATATGAAATTAAAATTAAAAAATGTATATGGCATACAAATAGAAGAATAGGATAAGAGTGGAAAGAGTCAAATAGAGCAAGCGAGGAAAGGGTGACCTCAGACAAAGGTGTGAAAAGTGTTGAGACCGGCTGGTTTTAGACACCCCATGCGGTGTATAAGACGGTTCTCAAGCCAGACATGTAACAATGTCTTGACCAATGTTTACTGGTTATGCAATAGCTCTAATCCCTGACTGAGCCCCGTCAGGTAAGCCCTAGCAAATATATTGCTTAGTACGGGCGATATCAGTTACTTAAACACAGTCAATGCCATTGTCTTACAATGAGCAGAAGACTTCAGACTGGCCTCACATGCCAGATACTTCATTCTGGTGAAGAATATATATGATGACAACGAAATCAGGCCGCAGGTCGCGGGCCTCGATAATCAGGTCACTCTCAGTTTACACAAGCTTCTGAGATTAAATATACATTTTCTGCCAAACCATATTCCGCTGAAGCCATACTGGGGTACAGTATAATAACTCCTTGTGAGCTTCGCTCACTATGTCGCCATCAGCGATAAATGTACCTGTAAGATCTAAACGAGACGAAAGATCAAATAATGTTTCAGTTACCTTCTCAAAGAATCCTTACACTAAAAGGTAACACAACACAGCCAATACTGGCGTAAAGAAACACTCAGGGATGGAAGAATGACAAAACAGTCATTCCCAGAATTTCCAATCCCTATCGAAAACTTGGCAGAGAGAAATCTACGGATCGGGACATCCGTTCTAAGCCTAAGGTACACTCTCTCTGAATCAGTCTCCCGGCTTTTGCCGCCAAGACCCGCGCATGCCCAGAGAGCATGAACCAGATCGAAGAAAACCCAGACCAGGCGTTTCCGACCAAACGGGTGATAAAGATACTCCGTATATGAACTTATAATTAGACTTAAGACATGTCAGCTCTAAGACATGCCTGAGACAGGACAACAAAAGACAGGAGAAGATAATCACCAGTCAAACCTGTCACCGAAAAATAATAAACATTTATCTCTCTTTGATCACATTAAACCAAACATACATTAGGTTGGCGTTTTTCCCACCGTCGAAAATGACGGCAACAATTACATACATAGGAAATAACAGAATAAATGTGCCCTACCCTTATTGAGACAAGAACCCAACAAGTTAATAACCCCAAAGGTCAAAGGTTAGTAGTAGGGTATGCGCAACTTAGTTAGTATTCAGGAGGCGCGCAGGAGGCGCGCCAGGAGGCGCGCAGGAGGCGCGCCAGGAGGCGCGTGACTTTTATATAGCAAAAACGCCAGGAGGCGCGTGACTTTTATATAAGTGCATTCAGGAGGCGCGCAGGAGGTGCAAGATGGCGGACTTGAGATAACAAGAAGAGGGGTATAGGAAGATGGCGGTTTTTTATATAAAGAAAATGTGCAGGTGCAAGATGGTTGTTTTTTTATATAGTAATATATTATTGTTGTTGTATGTGTTGTTTACAACAATTAGAGGTTATATTTAGACGATAACAAGAAGAGGACAATAGGAAGACGGAATATTTTACAACAGTTAGACGAACATTTATACAAACAGTTAGACGATATATTTAGACATACAAACAGTTAGACGATATATTGAGACAACAGTTAGACGATATATTTAGACAAACCGTTAGACGATATAGGTAACAAAAAGCGTTTTAGTTAATATAGTTTTTATTTTTTTAAATACTAAAGGACAACTCTCAGCCGCTTGGTAGGCTTCTTCTTCTTCTGTGGTAGATTAGGGACATCGGTTAGGTCTGTGGTAGGAAATCAACTCGGATCTGGTGATATTACACATTTAGAGTTCATGATTTCGTCAAACAGGTTAGTGGAAGTAGGCGTCTTCTTCTGGGGTAGATTAGTGACATCGGCCAGGTCTGTGGTAGGAAACCAACTCGGTTCTGTTGGTTGGTAACAACTGGAATTGATGTACTGATCAAACGTGGTACTGGTACCCGTAGTTGGATAGTTATCCGTGCTTGGTGGCTGCAGTCGGTCAAATTCGGCGAGGATTTCGCTCTGTAATTTCAATAAATGGTCAAACTCAGGGCGAGTTAACGTAATGCCGTGTTTGGTAGGAAATTAGAGGTAGGATTCACCAAAATATTTTCGCACGTGAAGTAAAGGTTGGCCTCGGTAAACACTTACAGACGCAGCCTTCAGACCACTACCCAAAGGTTTAAGCATTTCATCACTTCTCTTGATGTAGACCCAGTTGGTGGGAGCAGTCATTTTCAACGAGGTGTATCTGTCGTTATCACGGCGTTAATAAAGTGTCTTCCAAGTGTTTATATTGTATAATCTGGTTTTTTTAGGCATGCCCTAGCTAGGATTTGATTCGTCGAACATCGAGCGTGTGTTAGGCAGATCGTGATTCGTCGTTGTATTGCGTGGGAACAACGACACATGGCTGTCTTGGGGAGAAACCCGATACCGAAAAATACACACACCTGTCTAATGATTTCGTCCCTTGTTTATGAAAGTGGGGTTGAGTTTCGCTAGCCAGGGTCTGACTAATCGAAAAATTAATCGATCGTTGGCGTGTTGTTTAGCCGAAAAGGGTAGTAGGACGCGTTGCATAGTACCACCTCGTGTTTTGATCAAGATGAAATAAATGGCGTAGAGCCCGCAAACGTTGATAACTACATCTTGTAAATGTCTGGCGTTGTAGTTAACAGGTCGAGTAGAGTTTCTGGCTATAAAATTAACCAAGTCCGAGTGTGTAGGTGGTAGACCAAAAGAATCAAAGTATTCAAAAGTACCAAGTCCGTTATAATATAGGGCGACCCAGTGGTCACCCGGGCGATAGCTAGGGTCAGTGTTGATGACGAAAGCAGCCGTCTTGGTCGGATCGATGCGTAGAGGTAATTGGTCACGAGCTAACACTTTAACGAGCCCAGTTCGTTTAACAAATATGTCCGACAGGTGGATGGTGCATATCTCGTCTGTATTCATTGTCTAAGTGGTGTAGTCTGTCAAAACGTGGCGCGATTTCGAGATCTCCAAGATCGAGTCTTGCTCGGCGTAGACGAGGACCTGTAATGGTTCGGGTGTGACCTCGGCGAATTTAAGTTCTACTGAGACTGGGCCCGACTTGGCCATCTCAAACTGGTCACCGTCTAGTAGACTGGGGGTGAAGTCAAAGGCGTATAAGGCGTACCCATGCTTAAAATGTCTATACTCGAGATCGTTGCCGGCGTCTTTTCCAATCAGTCCCATAGCTAGATTCGTCCCGAAGAAGGCTCTCACGTACTGGTTGTGTTCATAATCCATGGACAAAGGCTTACCGCTGACTGTTCTGCCGTCCGCGCTGACGTTCAAATATATCAGACCAAAGGTAGCGAAATTGAACGGATTAGACGTGTACGACCCGTTAAAAGCGGACGAAGTGACTAGACCAATCACGATCCGTGTGGGTGTTTGACTGAGAAACAGATTATCCTGCATGTGCAATAGCATACGTCTAGGGTTAGAGAAAGTTTTTAGCACAACTCGTTTCAAGGGGTACTTGGCATTACCTCGCACCAAGGCTTTCTCGTGGGCTAGAGAGACGGCTGGGTTTAATTTGGCTTTCCGGACAACCAAGGCTGCATAAGTTATAATAGATTTAAAACCAGCGGTGGGGTCGTGTCCCAGCACGTTGAAGGCATCTTTAGACGGGGTGAGTTTTACTTTAACTGTCACACCATTTAACAGGTAACGATCTTGAGCGAAGATATCTGAATGTAAACGACCCATCATATCAATCTCCTGAGAACCAGCCGCTACATGTCGACGCAGTCTTAGTCCGTTGTTATTGTCACCAATTGTGTCCGTAATAAAATTTGGCGTGTCTTTGTAAAACAGAGCCGATGTCAGATGGCCCCGTTTGGGTTCCTCCCCGTAATTCAACGTGGCTTCCAGGTAAGCTCTATAAGGGTAGGTGTTCTCGCTGGGTGTAATCAGCGTGTCGTTCAGTGAAACCTTGACTTGGGAGAATAAACTGTGCAGGTAATAGTTGATCGGGGCCACCTCTGCGTCAGCGGGTAATACGCCGCCATTAGCTAACGTGATTTTGGCGCGCACGTGAAGAAAAGTATTGAACAAATCTAGATATTCCTCACCATTTCCCGAAATTACAAACTCCACCGGGGCTCCGGGGGCTAAGGCGGCCAACGGATGTATCTCCACAAATTGTCCCTCTTCTACGGCTGTCTGCGTTGGTGGTACGCTAAACAAATCTAGACCACTGTGAAGACATTCGTACGAGCTGGGGTGAATAAGCGCCATTATTCAAATATATCAGAGTACCTTTGCTTCTTCTGGTGAGAATGAGAAGGTCGAGCTCGGTTACTGCGTTTTATTCGTTTCGGCTCGCCAGGTGGGGCAGCTCTCGTTTTTCTTTTTTCTTCTAAGTCCGCTACCCGATTGGTTAGTGGTGAGATGTTCAACGGCTCCCTGTAATAAACGTTGACCCGACTCCTTGGCTCGTTCGCGAAATGCCTCGCCAACATTTCCGCCGGCTAACGCATCGCTCGCGACCTGTAGACCGGTCCCAAGCCCTTCTCTGAGTAAAGCTTTGCCTCCAGTTTTTAACCACGGGAGAACCATGCGACCGAGCCCGCCAAAAAAACTACCGAAACCATGTCCTCTTTGACTTCTGCCTCCGATAAACACTGGCATCCCGTGGCCAGCTTGGTTGCAGTAAAACTCCTCATACATCTTGGGGTTTCGTCGGATGGTGTTGCGTGATAAATTCTCGCAACATCGTTTTATAACAATATATATTTTGTAACGCAAGGGCAACAACTGCTTGAAATTTATAGTCACTTTTCTCGGTAAGCATTTGTCTCCTCGCGTTGGTTGAATGCAGTTAAGTTTGCTATGCTAGGCCGTTTTCTCAGAAAACGGTTGGCAACCTGTTGGGTTATCCTTTTAAGGTAATCATTCTTACGCTGGTTCGTAGTAAAGGTCCTTGCGTCTTAAGTTCTGAGCTGTGGTCATTTTGCGCTGGACTGCGCATGACTGGTCTTGCTTCTTTGTCGATCGATTTCCGCCCACCACTAGTCAGTGAGCGATTTTGAATAGCTGGAAAGATGCCTCGCTGAGAGGGGATCTCCGCTATTTTTTGTTCTGTCAGGAATGTGAAGTCCTCTTTATGGATATTTCGTTTATTCGAGATAATACCTCTAGTGTATTTCCACATGCCGGGAGGCGTAATATTTCTGTGTATTTCCTGAAGGCAAGGTAAATTAACTTTTCATTAACTCTATCGATTTTTGGTCAGTGAGCGATTTTTGATTCATAGCCTGTCTTCGAAAATCGTCGTCACGAGATGTTTTCCCAGCTCACATGTCGCTGTATTGTACTGCATCGGTTGATGCATGTCCCAGGGACCATTACTTGCTACTTTGTTACATGAACTAGGTTTGGAAAACCTTTGTTATCTAGAGGATATTTTTGAGGACATTATTTATACTTCGGCAGACGTGTCTGTCTTGCTGAAGTCAGATTAAGGAGAGTGAACTGATCTCATACATCTGGTTATCTCCTGGCTGTTATAGAAAAGGATGGAGTTTTTCACCTGACTACATTTACAGCACTATGAAATATAACATGCATCTGACTCATCATTGTAATGCTGTCTACCGTCCATTGCTGTATTGAATGTTGCTGTGATAATGACTGTTTGATGTGCCTACATATTCGCGTAACCATTTTGTCACTGTGGCGTCCACAATAAATAATGAAGAAAAACGTCAACGGCTGTTTCAAGAATCATTGACTTTATACGTCGTGAGTTTACTGACGTCCTATGTGGATTGCCCTGTTATTGTTGCATGAACATTGTTTTGACTGAACACATCTACACACTACACAAAACCAGACATGCGGATGTCATCCATCATCATATGGCATCACGCATCATTTGGTGGCCATAAGCTGGTTTGATTCTGGTACCAGCAAACACGGGGTCCCTTACCCACTTCATTTTCAACAAGAATTCATCAGCATCCTTCAAGAAATTAACATTCTTCAATACAGTCAACATCTTCAAAATTTTCAAAGTACTCGGCGTTGCCCGGTAAAAGTCAAATTTCAATTTTTTGACGGAAACAAGAATTTGACAGTACCCGGCGTTGTTACATGTTGCCGGATAACTCGGACTGCTGTTATCTTTTACGCAAGTCAAGCAAGTTGCTGCTGTCAAGGTTCCAGTGCTGTCGTTTTTTGTGAAGGTCAAGTGCCGGTTGAAACGGGTTGTTTTCTGAAGAAGGCCAAGTACCGATTTCCATCAACTTACTTTTGGATTAGAAGGTCAAGTGCCGAAACAACTCAACACACAGTATTCCAGAAGCTCTTGTACCATCGTGTTAGCAGTGGAAGCAGTTCAGATGTGCCATCATCGTTGGAGCTTCGCTCTTTAGGACGTTGATTGACATCCGTTTTTCTGCTGTTCTACGATTGGAAGCCTATAAGTTAAGTGGCCTGTTTGTATGTAAACTGTGCCCTTATACTTCTGCTGAGTCTTCTGTGTATCATCTCATTCTATATGTTATATGTTTATATGTTATTTGTATATTTATATGTTTATATTTCAGCGGGTTCTCGGTTGGGTGGTGTCTCCCTTAGATCATGCCACGTCATAGAGGTCGTCTATTGTGAGCGTTTTCTGTAGGGTGAGCAAATTTCCGATACTGGAATTTGCTAAGCGACTTCTGTTGCTATTTATGTTAGCTGTGATGACATGTTTTAATATTGTTTTCGTTATTATTTTGCATTCTTTAGTTTTGTTTTGATTTGTTTGTATTTGTTAGCCTACTCTTGACTATAGTTTAGTTTCATACAACATTTTTGTTTATACACTGTGGTGTCATGTATTTTGTTTAATTCTATCGCAGATATCGTCACATTTTTTGTGATATTTCATTAATTTCTGCTTTATTTTTAGTTGATTTCTGCGAACGTTTTTGTATTGTTGCTGATCTTTGTTATTGTTTACATTGTTATTGTTTACATTGTTTGCATTGTTTACATTTTCAATGTTTACATTCTGCATGTGTTTACATAGTCATTGTTTACAGTTATAGTAATTAGTTAATGGGCTATGCTAATGCACTGTTACTACTACACTGATGATAAATGAATGATGAATAGTGTCGTGCACTATTGAATGAGAAGTGCACTTATGATCAAGAATTGAGTGTTGATATTTCATATACAAGTTCTTTGATTGGAGACTTGTTTCCCACAGAGACTGGGATAATATAATGTGATGTGAATATACAAGTGCTTAATTAAGACTTGTTACACTTAGGTTTGAAATAAATTAGTTAATTATTTCAGGTTTTGGACTCATATGTTAGACAACATGTCTACATTTGAGCACTTTATTGAGCAGGGTAAATTGCTTGGGAAGACTGGTGATAAGTTAGAAGAATTTGCAACTGCTCGATATGATAAAGCAATGGAAGCTGAACAAAAGAAACTGCAGATGCAGGTGGATGAAAAAAGATTCCAAATGGAAATGGAAAAAACAAAAAAGGGAATCAGAAGCTGAGGAAAGAAGATTACAGAGAGAGTCTGATGAGAGGAAAGAGAAAGCAAAAATGGAACATGAAGAAAAAATCTTAGCTTTAGAGTTGGAAAAATTGAAATTGACGAGCATGAGTAATGGTAATGATTCAAACAAGGGTTCATCTTCTGGTAAGGCTAATAATGATACTTTTAAGATTAAGTTACCAACATTTAGTCCTTCCAGTGATGACATAATGTTCTATCTGGACAGATTTGAACAAGCATGTACAGCTCATAACATAGACAAAGCAAAATATGTTTATCAGTTATCAGGGATACTGACAGGTAAAGCTCTAAGTATATTAAATATGGTGGATGAACCTGACAAGAACAATTATGAGGTTGTCAGGGCCGCTTTGTTAAAGAAATATCAGCTTAACGAAGACGGCTATCGTCTACAATTTAAAAACATGTTACCTGAAAATGGAGTTGAATTCTCCGAGTTTATTGCAAGAATACGCATTACTTTCTCACGATGGGTTGAACTATCTAAGACGGAAAAAACTTATGAAGGACTTATGGACTTAATACTTAGAGACAAAGTCATGTCGTCTGTCAATGAGTCTTTCCTTGCTTTCCTTCATGAACGTAAACCTAAAACAATAAAAGAAATGGAAGATTTCTGTTGCCAGTACGTAACTGCGCACCCACACATAACCATGGGTAACTCTAAGGTGAAAGAAGGTTTACCAGTTGCTTCGGCAGCTCCGTATGGTCAAAACTTTGCTCGTAGATCCCAACAAAATTTTGATAGAAAGAGCAGCGGTAATTTCTGTCAAAATCATGGAAATCAATTTCATGGTGATTCTTCTTCGAAGAATTGGAGACAACCTGATAGTACTCGTTACTATCACCCTAATAATTATAGGCATTTCAAAAGAGGATATGGTAATAGAGGTTATTCCTGCCGAAGACCTCAAAACCAAACAAATAGATGTTCGCATCAATGTGAACATGATAGTAATCGTGGAAACTGGAATTCGAACCAGGATAACAATTACAATAGAGACAATAATAACTGCAGAGATAATAATAACTCTGATAACTTCAGAGGTAATAATAGTCGGGGTAGATCTCAACACAAAAAAAAGAGATATCAGCAGGCTAATGCTGTACAACAGGAAACTGAGGGAGCCTGTAATCATGTTGTTGATAGTAAAAACTTTGACGCTGTCACTGGTTCTGCTTTTGACTTTGAGAGAGCAAACAAATGCCCCCAATGCAGTACTTTATTCGAACCGGGTACCATAACTACTTTGAGTTGTGGTCACCCACTTCCCGCTCTTCCTGCTGCTGTTGCGCATGACGGGAGGGGTTCTTTAATTCTACATAAGGGTCTTGTTAATGATACTCCGGTCTCACTACTTTTCGATTCCGGATGCACCACTATTGGTGTTAGACAATCGCTTGTAGATCCATCTTGTGCTACAGGAAGGGTTATTAAATGTGTCACATTTGGCGGCACTCTAGAAAAATATCCTACTGCTGTAATTCGCATTGCCACTCCTTTCTTTACTGGAGATGTGCATGCTTGTCTCTTACCTAATCCTATTGCGGACCTTATTATTGGTCGTATTCACGGAGTTAGGGAGTGTACCCCACAGCAGATTGCTGCTTGGGAAGATAATAACATGCAAGCTACAAATGCAGTAGTTACAAGAGCACAAGCTCTACAAACACCCGAAACTTCACTGAATAGTGATAATGAAGTTGATAGCCAAGATAGTCACTTAGTAATCACTCGTGACTCTTTCATAAAATTGCAAGAAGAAGATCCTTCTTTAAAAAAATTCTTCGTTCTTGCGAAGAAAGGTGATCCGAATCAGGATACAAATAGAAAATCTTGGATTGCAATGAGAAACGGCGTACTTGTACGTATGGTACAAGATTCGACTACGTCGGCACATTCGCAAATTCTTGTTCCCAAGAGCATGAGAGTGCAAATATTACAACATGCTCATGACTCGCAATGTGCTGGACATATGGGTTTTGCCCGTACGAAGTCGAGAGTCCTTGCGGCTTTCTTTTGGCCTTTTGTCAATAAGGACATTCGTATTTACTGCCGATCATGCAAGGTATGTCAGGAGGTCAAATCTAGAGGACCACGACATGCTGCGCCTATCCAGGCTGCTGACATTCCTATTCGGCCGTTTCAGAAAATGGCCATAGATATTATTGGCCCTTTTAAGGTCAAGTCGGCCAGAGGACATCAGTTTATCCTTACATGTGTCGATATGTGCACACGTTGGCCAGAGGCTATTCCTCTTAAGAGCATATCTACTACAGATATCGCAGATGCTCTTTGGTTGATATTTTCTCGCTTGGGGTTCCCCAGAGAAATATTGTCAGACCATGGCACTCAACTCATATCTGACACTATGTCACAGGTAATGTCTACCTTACATATTGAACGATCTCTCAGTAGTATCTACCATCCTATGTCTAATGGGTTAGTTGAGCGTCTGAATAGAACGCTCAAGACTTTGCTTGGTAAGATAACTGAAGATCATCCTCAAGATTGGGACAGGGTTTTACCCGCGGCTCTCTTTGCCTATAGAGAAGTCCCTAATGAACACACAGGATTTTCTCCCTTCGAACTTGTCTTTGGCGCGCGTCCACGCGGCCCTATGTCTTTATTACACGATCTCATCACTGCCGATGATATTAGCGATGAAACTCAATCCTCATATGAGTATGTCATTGCTCTTAGACAAAAGATCATTGAGGCATGTAAGCTAGCAACTGCTTCATCAGAAATTGCTAAAGAGAAGGCAAGGCAGTTTGCTAACAAGAATAGATGTCTACGACAACTTTGTCCAGGTGACAAAGCATTCGTCCTACTCCCCAGTAGGGAAAATAGACTTCTTATTGCATGGAAAGGTCCGTATGCAATAGTCTCTCGGATTTCCGATGTTGACTATGTGGTCGATATTGATGGAAAGCATAAAACTTTCCACATAAACATGCTTTCGGAATTTCACGAACGTCCGGACTATTTGCTGCCTATTTTCCAGGCAACGGATGATGCTCCTACACCTCACGGTCATTATTCATCCCTGTCTGTCATACAGGATGAGGAAGCTACCTTCTCTGATGTCAACCTTCCCCTTCCAGTGGTTCCATTACATTCCACGGAATCTTGGAAAAACGTTTCTGTTTCTCCTAATCTTTCTGGTGACGAACATCGACAAGTCTCGTCGATGTTACAAACATTTCAGGATGTTCTCACTGACATTCCTGGACACACAGATGTCATAGAACATGACATAATTCTTACCGACAATAATCCAATTAGGGTTAGGCCGTATCCTATTCCTATACACTTTCAGTCGCAAGTGGAAAAGGAATTGGATGAAATGATTCAATTAAATATAATTGAACCATCGACTTCACCATATTCTTCTTCCATGGTTATTGTCCGGAAGAAGGATAAGAACATACGAATTTGCGTTGATTATCGCAAATTGAATCAGGTCACAAAGTTCGATGCTGAACCGATGCCTTTGTTAGAAGATCTACTGATTAGACTTTCTAATTCTAGATTCTTCACTAAACTTGACTTGTCTAAAGGTTATTGGCAAGTGCCTTTAGCAGAGCATGCCAAACCTCTTACTGCTTTTTCTACACCTAGGGGTCTATTTCAATGGAATGTTATGCCTTTTGGTCTCATGAACGCCCCTGCCACTTTCGTTCGCATGATGCGTCGAATTCTGTCACATCGTTCGGATGTCATCGCATACTTAGATGACATCTGTCTCTTCAGTGATACCTGGGAAGATCACTATTTAGGGTTATATGACTTACTGTCCACTCTACGTGAGAATAATTTGACAGCAAAACCTTCTAAAGCTTTTGTTGGTTTTGGTGAAATCTCTTTCCTGGGTCATCGTGTTGGTCATGGTCTCTTGAAGACAGAAGACCACAATACTTCCAAAATACTGAACATCTCTGTTCCTAAAACGAAGAAACAAGTTAGGAGTCTCTTAGGTTTAATTCAATTTTATGGGAGATTTATTCCAAATTTATCTTCGATCATGGCACCTCTCTCAACATTGTTGAAGAAAGGTTCGCCTAATCTGGTCCGTTGGTCTGAAGAATGCCAATCTTCACTAGACCAAATCAAGAATATATTTTCTTCTCCTCCCATCTTAAGATTACCTACTCTTGATAGGACTTTTGTTCTTCGGAGTGATGCTTCATCCACTGGGATTGGAGCAGCACTGATGCAAGAATATGCAAATACTCTGCATCCTGTTATGTACATTTCTAGAAAACTAAATGCGGCAGAGAGGAACTACTCGGTTTTAGACCGTGAGTTGTTAGCGATGGTTTGGTCAATTCTAAAGCTACAAAGATTCCTCCTGGGCGCACATTTCATTCTAGAGACTGATCAGAAAGCTCTTACAGCTATTCAGACTAAGAATTTGAAGAGTTCGAGATCCACTCGATATGCTATAGCTCTTCAACCTTTTCACTTCACGGTACGAGCTATCCGTGGTGCGGATAATGTGATGGCTGACATTTTGTCTAGATGCCCACATGACTCCAACTAATACTTCTGTCCTATATTTCCATATATTACAGAGTCATAACACACCTATATTTCTACAATAGATTAGCACATCTGTACTTACTTTATATGTACACACTATCGTGCTTTGTTGTCATCTTCTTCTGTTCGTTTTTTAAGATGATAGAGGAGGACTGAGTAGTTAATATAAGGGCCGTTAGTTTACTAAACAGCCACAATTATTAATAATGTATTGTACCTTATGAAGCATATTAGTTATTAATTAGCATTATATTGCTTGTACTTTCTCAGAATGTCATTGTTGAGCTGAGGACTTACCTTACTAGTATCAAGCATGACGAGTTCTAGATTGTGTACTTACCCTCGGAATACCAGAGCATATGTCCTGGATCGTCATGTAGTTTAACTTTACTATGTACTTATGTCATTACATGTCAAAGAATGTACTATTTAAATTTTCCTATCAGATTTGTACATCCATTTTTAAAGACAATATTAGAGTATGCTGTTTAATGATGATTATGGTAACTTGCATACGTATATTGTGTTTACATGCTAACGTGATGTGTGTTGGTGACACCTCCCCGATGTGAATATTTTTTGAGACATATTTATTTTTCTGTTGAGGTATATCCTCACCAGACACTCTATATTTAGCCTCATGTTAGGCAATTTAATTAATTATCAGCGCATAATTCGTGCGTTTTGAGCCGCTTATCGCATGCTCTTTGATATTTAAAAAAAAAAAATATGTTCCACATTTTTTTTTTATCGGGAGGAGGTGGTGATATGTTGCGTGATAAATTCTCGCAACATCGTTTTATTACAATATCTATTTTATAACGCAAGGGCAACAACTGCTTGAAATTTATAGTCACTTTTCTCGGTAAGCATTTGTCTCCTCGCGTTGGTTGAATGCAGTTAAGTTTGGAGCTGTGGTCATTTTGCGCTGGACTGCGCATGACTGGTCTTGCTTCTTTGTCGATCGGTTTCCGCCCACCACTAGTGGAGTGAGCGATTTGGAATGGCGAAAGAGATGCCTCGTTGAAGAGGGGATCTCCGCTATTTTGTGTTCTGTCAGGGATGTGTAGTCCTCTTAATGGATATTTCGTTTATTCGAGATAATACCTCTAGTGTTTCCCACATGTCGGGAGGCGTGATATTTCTGTGTATTTCATGAAGGCAAGGTAAATTGACTTTTCATTAACTCTATCGATTTTTGGTCGTGAGCGATTTCGATTCATAGCCTGTCTTCGAAAGTCGTCGTCACGAGATGTTTTCCCAGCTCACATGTCGCTGTATTGTACTGCATCGGTTGATGCATGTCCCAAGGACCATTACTTGCTACTTTGTTAAATGAACTAGGTTTGGAAAACCTTTATTATCTAGAGGATATTTTTGAGGACATTATTTATACTTCGGCAGACGTGTCTGTCTTGCTGAAGTCAGACTAAGGAGAGTGAACTGATCTCATACATCTGGTTATCTCCTGGCTGTTATAGAAAAGGATGGAGTTTTTCACCTGACTACATTTACAGCACTATGAAATATAACATGCATCTGACTCATCATTGTAATGCTGTCTACCGTCTATTGCTGTATTGAATGTTGCTGTGATAATGACTGTTTGATGTGCCTACATATTCGCGTAACTCTTTTGTCACTGTGGCGTCCACAATAAATAATGAAGAAAAACGTCATCGGCTGTTACAAGAATCATTGACTTTATACGTCGTGAGTTTACTGACGTCCTATGTGGATTGCCCTGTTATTTTGTATGATCAATGTTTGACTGAACACATCTACACACTACACAAAAACCAGACATGCGGATGTCATCCATCATCATATGGCATCACGCATCAGATGGGTACGTGTCTCACCATTTTTTCTATTCAAAATCAAACCGACTGTGAGTTCGGAAGTGTAGTGTCAACACCGAAGCTCCGCTAGTGAATGGGATAGTCTTACCCTGATCGTTAGTTAAAAGGATTTCCACCGCGTCAAACGAAAAACGGCTCAGGGGTACGTAGTGGGGTTTGTCGTAAATCCTGAAAACAGAAGCAGTAGTCCTATCCAAAATAGGAACAATCCGTAACAAAGGGACAGAGGCATCTCCAACCGGTCTCGCCGCTACGAGATCGCAGTACACGTATACATTTTTCATGTCGCTATCCATTTGTACTTCAGTCTCGCCTCGTAGTATTGGGTCAATGTCTGTGGCGAGCGAGGTAGGAAAACCTAACATGTGTTTCAACGTCTCGCTAATTCTAACTTCAACCTCCGGATCATACAGATTCAACGTGGCCTTATTATTGTTAAAATGGAATCTAACTCGGGCTTTTTCATCCACATCCGTGGCTAAAAGCAAACGATTCAATTCGTCGATCAGCGTGTCGGGTGACGTGTATAGACCAGCGGGTAACGTGAGTAGTATAGACTCATCTTCTTTGTTGGGAAAGTAGTGTATCCATACATCATCCTCTAGCCCGTTAAAATAACTTTTGGGAAATTGAATCTCAACCAAACCGACCTCGTAACGCGAAGTCAAGTCTATAGTCTGTGGCAATTTGACGAAAAAGTGACCGGCGTTATTGTTTATGTATATTTTCATCGAGGCATTGCTGGGTAAAGTCACGTAAAAACTCATCCTATCTTAGGGTTAGGTAACATGTAACCCAGACAACTGCTCATTAAAGCGATCCAAAACTTGCCGTCTGGTCCCTCTGCGTTGCTCCGACTCAGATTGAATAACGAGACACCGATGACGACATACTCCCCTGTTCACAAAGTTCCGGGACTCATTTTTTTAAAATTGAATAAGTAGACTTACGTACTAGAATGTTTTATCTCCGTCAAAGTAGTTCCCTTGTGAGTGTACACACTTATTCCAACGTTCCTGCCACTGAAGGAAGCACTTCTGGTAGTCACTTTGCGGAATAGCCCTAATTTGTCTCGTCGCGTTGGCTTGAATCTGCTCAATGTCATCGAATCTACGACCTTTCATTGTTTTCTTAAGTCGCGGGAACAAGAAAAAGTCACACAGAGCAAGATCGGGTGAGTATGGAGGATACGGGAGCAATGGAATGTTGTGTTTCGTCAAAAATGCGTTTGTGGTGACAGACCTGTGTGCAGGTGCATTGTCATGATGAACACGCCAATTGTCTGTGCGCCACTTCTCAGGGCGATGTCTGCGCACAGCGTTGCGGAGGCGTTACAGGACTGTTTTGTAGAATTCAGCATTGACACTCTGTCCTATATGGACGTATTCATGATGCACCAGGCCATTAATGTCGAAAAACTCTATTAACATGGTCTTGACATTGGACTTGACCTGTCGTGCCTTCTCCCTTGACGAGGGCCATCTTTAAAGGATCGGAGTCCACTTTTGAAACGGGAATACCACTCAAATGTTTTAGATCTACTTAAACAGGACTCTCCGAAAGCTGTTTGCAACATTTCGAGAGTTTCGGAACCAGTTTTCCTAGACAAAAACAGAAATCAATGCACACACGTTGTTGAATTTTGCCGTCCATTTTTGAAACGCGACGAGCACTATTACGTCACATCCGCTTTTACGCTACCACACAGCGCATGCGTGAAATTACAAACTTCAGGTTTGGTACATATAGTGGCACGTGGTTGACACGTGCACTATGTTAATATCACCTAGCTCCTTATAACGGTTTTCCGGATAAAAAATGAGTCCCGGAACTTTGTGAACAGGGGTGTATATAACGATCATCTGACAGATGAAAACGATCTCTAGTCGAGGGACTAGTTTCCCAAAAAAAGGCCAGAACGAGGTTCTCGCGGTCTTGGGAGGGGGTGGCCGCAAAACTGGGGTGCTCACGTCTTCTTCAATATCCATCAGTCTCGATATCTCGCTAGTTGTTTGGACGAAATCCAGCTGTTGAATGACGAGTTATATCCGAACCATTTGACTAAATATTCTTTTACTCCCCTGACACCCCGCCGTTCCTGCAAAGTGGACTCGATTCGATAAACTATCTTGTCACCGACTCGTTGCAGCTATTTTTGGTAAAAAGAACCTTTCAGTTCCTCACCCGAATCATCTTTAAGGACGTACGTAACCGGTCTTGTTTGGTTTAGTCGACTGATCGTAAACAACTCTTCTGTCCAAGCCGGCGTGTAACCCTTTTTAAAAGTTTGTCTGGCTTGGGCGATCCGCACGCGATCACCAGCTTTAAAATAGACTTTTCTACCGACGACTTCATGGGTCGAATACAACGTACGCCACACTTCTTCTTGATTGCTCGGGGTAACTTCCACCGGCGCCATCTTAATACTCCGATGATACGAATTGTTGTAGTTGTGGACCAGTTGTTGTATCACGTCGACGTAGCGAAGACTGTTGGTTTTGGTAAAGTAACGCCACGTTTTTTCTTTGAGGGTTCGATTAAACCGTTCGACGATAGCTGCTTTGGTATCCTCATTCTCCGTAGTGAAGAAATGGACTTTCTAGTTTTTAAGAAACTTTAAGAATGTTTTGTTGACGAACTTACTGCCTTTGTCTGTTTGAAAATTTATCGGTTTGCGACTGTTAAAAATTGTCTTTACCGCTGCTACTAAAGCTGTCCCAGTCTTGTTTTTCAGAGGAACAGCCCAAGCAAATTTACTAAACACGTCAATACACGTTACTAGATACTAATACCCATCGTTGAATCTTTTTAAACCTCGCAAGTCAATTAAATCAGCCTGGAACTGTTGATCGATACCACCTGCAATGGTAGTGCGTCGTTTAAATTTTCTGCGCACCGGTTTGTGTAGGGTGTAGCTGTCCTGATGATTTAACCACTCTTCAATTTTTTTACGACTAAGTTTGGTTGCACGTTGTAAGGGGGCGACTCCTCCATAAGATCCGGCTCGTTTTGGGTCGTAGTAATGTTGTTTTAAAATCTTATTCACTTCTTTGGCCATGCTTCCCACTTTGGCGTCTTTTTCCTTCTTCTGAGCGAATACGACGAGGATTCTCGCAATTTACTGCTCACCACCTTTTTTCGATTAGTGGGTGTGACGGGTGGTGACTGAGGCTTTTTGTCCACGACCTCCTCTTTAAGTACAGTGGGTTGTTCGCTGGTTTGTAATGGTGGTGGTTGTTTAATAGCCACGAGACCTAGATATACGTGACTGTACTGCACTAGTCGAGTCAAATAACGCTGTAATGTTTGTTGGTAGAGTCTAGCCTTGTCACCCACTGGCATATCTTGTCGATCCAAGACTAGTTGCATTTGACTGTCCAATTCTCCCAAGTTATCTCTTAGAGCATCGGGTGGTCTATAAGGTTTTTCTAACAAACGAGGATCCATCAAAATCATTTTTTTAGCCATCTAAAAGAGCCCTTTTAGTACAGATAGTATTGGTGAAAGGAGAGAGGTTAAAAAACCTCCAGTTTGTAAAAATTGTTTTCGTCTTTTGAGCGATAATGTCCACTTGGTAAGTGCTCGCAGGGTGTTTTTGTAACGACGCATACGTCTCTTCTGAGGGGGTGTCAGTGTAACGTTACCTTTTAATACATTGTGACAACATTCACAGAGTGTTCTTACCAGCTCGGGTGATGCTGTTTTCATAACAGCCTTGATGACTGGTGGTTTGGCTGTACGTAGACATTTTAACATATCAGCATGCCTTTTTACTTTTTCTCCCAATTCGTTACTTGGGTACGTAAACAATATGTTGTTCCTCTGGGAATATCCGCGAACGAAGCCTTAAATTATCTGGTGTGTCTTGACGGAGATCGATTAGCAAATACCCGTGTGGGACCGATGTTGCGTCTTTAAAACTCTCCTCGACATAGGTAGTTTGACCTGGGTACATCTGTTTGGCTAGATTAACAATCTGAGATCCATCGCGTGGATTTTTGAAAAGTACTATGTAATGAGAATTCAAACTAATGGTTCTGTGTTCTTTGTTCTTGCCAAATAAATTTTGCACGAGATAAAATACGCTTACATTTTTATGATGACACTTTTTTGTGAATAAACTAGTTACACGTTCGTCTGTTTCGTTCATGAGGTCATCGATAATTACCAACCGTCTCTTATCACCTGTCCACTGCTCAATATCGGGCAGTCCTTCAATAAACTGAACTCCAGTCATTGAATTGTATAGAGGTTGCCACTCGGAGTAACACCAAATAATTTCATCAGGTACGACTGTGACCATATCTTTGATATGTGTTAGGAAACGCTGGACAAATACAGTCTTTCCAGAGCCAGTAGGCCCACTAATTAAACAGGTAAAAGGATGTGCAAATCTCGGATCCATTGTTAAGAATGATAACTTACACTTACAACCAGTTATTTTATATCTAAAACCCTACACGTTGTGAGAACCTTTGGAGTAAAAAAACGTGAGAATAAAAAAAATGTGAGAATCACTGATACCAACATGTATTGAGAATCACTGTGTTTTCAAAAAAAAAAAAACAAACAAACAATGTGGGAATAAAAAAATCTGAGAACCCCTGATACCAGCATGTATTGAGAACCCCTTTTCATCGTAAGAATAAAAAAATGTTAGAACTCAACCAACCAATACGAGAACCCCTTTTCATCGTAAGAATCACTGTTCAAGAATTTGAGAATCACTGTTCAAGAACATGACAATCCCTGGAGTATATTTAAAAGTGTATGTTTTCGAATAACATAAATATCTTTGGGGGATTTTTTTCTTATATATCATCTTTTTAAAGCCTTTCTTTCTCTCTTTTAATGTATATGTTTTAGATAAGAACAAATATGTGTCTTTCGCTACGAAAAGTCTAAAGAATATATTATTTTTGTAAACATCTGTTAAAACGTACTCGGAAAGAAAAATCATATGGCTTTCTCTCTCTCTCTCTCTCTCTCTCTCTCTCTCTCTCTCTCTCTCTGTCTTTCTCAACTTGTCTGTGTTTGTTATTTATTGTTAAGTGTATTTCAAACTTTTAAAAATGGCTTGTAACATTCTGTTCCCTTCCGTCAACAAGACACCTGGGCGCTAAATAAATGTTCGCTAATTTTATGTTGGGACGTGTCAAAATAACCCTCAGATTATAAACATCTGTCCCCTAAGTAAATAATCAACGAGAATTACTAGCGGGTTTTTTGATATGATCGATAATCGTACGTGCCAAATAAGACATTTAGAGCAACGGCATTGTTTGCCTAAGTATTATATTACAATGTGAAACAAGCTGTTTTAGAACATCTGGACAGTAATTAAACAACGAAAATAATTACTCTTTCCCCGTTATCGGTACGTGACAATTTATAACTGTACACGGGCGTAAACAGGTGAGTTCAGACAATAACAGGGTTCAACGACCCTAAGGTTTACACACCTGTTTTACCCGCGCGGTCTTTTTCGCAATATAATGAGGTATATTGTCTTCAGACATCTCATTCAATTAAGAGCCCTCGAAGTGAAAACATCTCTGAAAGACCACTGAAAAAAGAACCACTTGTTTTGTCATATCAATACCTGATAGTATGTATTCGTTTGTTAAATATATTTCTATCGTTTTCTGTATTTAAAAGATATATGCCCGTTTGTTGTTCTATTTTCTTTGTTAAATTTACTTCTTAGTTACAAAACAAAAAAGACAACTAATTTTCGTTAGGATACCATAAATATCTTTAAAAATATCTGTTTTTTCGTGTGTTAGGGTGTAAAAATATCTCTATTTAATAACATTATAAAAAGTTTTAGTTCTTTGTGTATTCGTTAAGCATGCTCTGTGTTAGGCTGTTAAAATATCTCTATTTAATAACATTATAAAATTAAGCATGCTCTGTGTTAGGCTGTTAAAAATATCTCTATTTAATAAAATTATAAAAAGGTTTTAGTTGATTGTGTATTCGTGTGTTGTATTAAATATTTAAACAAAAAGATATGTCTGTGCACTAGTCGGTGTTGCTAAAAATCTTTTTCAAAATATAAGTGTTTTCGTAAGGATACCATAAATAACTTTAAAAATAGCTGTTTTCCATTTAAAAGATATGTCTGTGCACTAGCCAGTGTTGGTAAAGGCTGTTTCAGATTAGTCTAACTGTTAATATTTGTTTGTTAACGCAGATCGTCACTTGTTATTTTTATCTGTTTTATGTTAAATCCGGACATGTGTGTATATTTTTTTGATAAGACTTAACCGATAATGTACTAGGAAAAAAGACTAATACTTATCCGCGTTTCTCCCCCTGTTGGTCATTTATGTGAGATTACGCAGCCTGGATTTCAACTGATGGTGCAATACTTTCTACAAACTAAACGCGCGCGTGAGGAATATTTTTGTGTGTTAACATGATAAAGAAATAAAGAGAATTAAAGAGAATATTTAGAACATAGCATATTTTTTAACAGTACTATACATGTAAAAATATAGAGATAATACAATCAACATATTACACTGTAGTGGTTTTGTTGGTAATGTATGGTTGTTGTATTACCTAGTGTAATGTATGAGGTCAGCTGTGAAGGCTCCTGAGATAAATGTAGATGTGAATTACAGAAGGCTCTTCTTACTACCACTTACGCCCTCAAACATATATCTTTTACTATTATGAATGTGGCTACGTTAAAAATCTAGGGTACTGAAATGTAATGTGTTGTAGTAGATTACCCACACACACACAGATATTTAATAAGTCTAATAATAATAATAATAATAATAAAATTTATAATACACTGAACTAACTCAGGCTGTTTTGGTTTTGAAAGTATAAATCTTTTGTTAAATTTATTTGTTCTGAACCAAATGTTTGTTGGTCAGAACATATGAAATATTATGGAGTTATAAATGGAATGCAAAATTGTATGACATAATAAAATGGAAGGTGTGTACATACATATGTTAAAAGACGGGTTAATATTAATTATATTAGATTGTCCCAGGAGAACTATTATGAATGTACTGTTGGGGTGTTATCATCACGCCCAATCTATGACTACCAAAACATTGTCCATTGACTTATGGGATCATTACATGGTTTATTTTCCCACAAGGGTATGTTTTTATTAGATGGTGGAGTAGTTATTAAATTAGTTGGTGAATTCCCAGCAGGCCAGAATCTCACGTATCTCGACTGCGTCGATCTTGTACAAGAGTCTGGTGGCCCCTCCTCTCCGTGCTGGGGGATAATATACGGCTGCACTGACACACTGTGAGACTGCACTGGTCCACACTTGTGTATTTTACAACAGCATTCGGCACCTCTTCGGTGCCAAACAGAAACTCACAATTCTGAAATACAAGTTTTGTGGCATGTGTCAGAACTCTACCCACTGAGCCACTTCTGCACACAACACTACACAACAACACCACACAGACTGGATCAGATCTCTCTGACCACACAGCACATCTTACCCAGTTGTTTTCACATAGTACTAGTTCCCCAAGACTACATTGCATCTGAGATATGTTCAATAGTTTACTCCTCCCTTCAATAAGATAGGTGATATGTTCCACTGATCTCAACAATAGATCCGCCTTTCTTAGTTTTAGTAGGCGTCCATATATTTTGTTTGTCTCTAGACACTGAACTTGGGCTGGGGATCTAGAGCGAACCCTTACTTGTTGTAATCATTTTATATGATATGGCAGTATCAATCACTCAAAATATTAAAATGTACAAAATAAATGCTTTTATTCTTACCAGAATTCAGAATTGAGAACACAGTTAAAGTCTAGCAAAACTCAGCTGAGCTGCTGGCTGTATGATGGCGTCCCACTAAAATTATGGAATATCTTGTGAAAAACACCACTGAAACTTATTACTGTGTCTCTGGACAGACTTATGTTAAATGGCAAAAATGCGCGTCTCCACCCCAATAATATAAAATTGCCTTGGCCAATCAGATCGAAAGACCAAGCTTTTCAATTCAAAATTTGAAAATAAAGTCAAAATTACATCTCACTTTCTCAAATGTACGTCGGTCACATTTTATCTTTTCACAAAATTCTACTTGTTTTTTCATAAAACCACGCTTGGTTCTTGGACCAACTCCATGTAACACCCTACCCAAAACTGCCTCCTAAGTTATTTTTAGCCACTATCTACCGAGTCTGCCCCGCTAGTTAATTACAGTTTGATTTTGCCTTTTCGTCCCCAAGGACACCCAAATCGACTTTTAGTGAAATATGCAGTTATAACGTATTTTTTCTCAAGTTTAGTTTTTTTGAAATTTTTGTTTGAAGCCTTCGTTCATGCTTTGCGCCAGATTCAAACAACAACCTAATTACCGTAAAACGTCTAAGATACGACTGTTTCTTATAAGAGCTAAAGTCATTTACGTCTCAAATTTCTTACATTGTGTCACTAGTGGTGTAATTTTTCCTTTAAACTACAAATTGCGTCTTTTAGCCTTGTTAGTTTCAAACACGTGTTCAGACATATTTTTCCTTTTGGTGTCCTCCGTTCTCTCCCGTCTACAAAGGGTAAACGTTTCGTCTGCACGTCTAACTAAGTAGTTTGAATGGCGATATGAAACTGCTGGCATAGGCGATCATGTCTCCTAGTATCTTACGCATTATTTTTATCCCTACATTTTATCATTATTTTTGGAGATATTTTAACGTTGTATCATTGTAAATTATCACACATCTCCCCACCTGAGAACATGCACTAATGCAAGTTTCAAAACCAGTGATACACATAGATAAAATTACACCTCACGCCTGCCACTACTCTAATTTTGATCACAGGGGTGCCGACTGAGGAAATCTGCACCGACATTCTGTGACCCTGGGATGTATTCGATAACAAACTGATAAGGTTGCAATAATAAAGACCATCTCAGCAATCTTGCGTTCTCATGCTTAGCCTGAGATAAGAACACTAGGGGCTGATGATCCGTCTGGACCACAAAAGTCCTACCATACAGATAGATTTGGAACTTTTTTATTGCCCAGATTAAGGCTAAACATTCTTTTTCGCTTGTGGAATATCCTTGCTCCGCTTTATTCAATTTGCGGTTTGCATAAGCGACTGGGTTCAGTTCCCCATCGGGTGAAGATGACCTTTGCAACAGAGCCGCCCCCAGGCCTACATTACTTGCATCTGTTCTCACCACGAAGTCCTGTGTCAAATCAGGCAATTTGAGAATAGGCTTGCTAGTGAGTTTTTCCTTTAACTCTTGGAAAGCCAATTCACATTGCGCAGTCCAAACAATTTTATCTGGATGTCCCTTGCGAGTCAGATCAGTCAGAGGAGCACAAATAGAGTTAAAATTTTTGATGTATTTTTGGTAAAATCCACATAACGACACGAATGATCGCACGTTCTTTTTCGTTTGTGGTCTAGGTGCTCTCTGCAGTTTTTCCAAGTTCTTGGGGTCAGGGGTCATGTTACCCTGATATACAGAGTGTCCCAAGAATTCCAACTCTTTGCATCCAATACAACATTTTGTTGGTCTAGCAGTTAAGTTCGCCTCCCTAAGCCTATCAAATAACATTTTCAGAGAGTTAATGTGTTCTTCAAATGTCTCTGTGGTGACGAGAATATCATCCATGAAATTCGTGATACATGGGTTATTCAGGGGATCCAACAATTTGCGCATCATCCTTGACAATACACTCGGAGCATTTTTCAGTCCGAATGGTAGCATGTTGAATTTATAATGTCCTTCCGAGGTGCTAAAAGCTAAATACTGTCTAACTTCAGGCTTCACTGGAATCTGGTAATAGCCTTTGCTAAGATCCACCTTCGAAAAGTATTTTGCCTTGTTCAATCTGGTAAATAACTGTTTTGTGTCTGGTAATGGATCCACTTGTCCTTCTGTGACAGCATTCAGTTTCCTGTAATCTATGCACAGTCTGTGTTCCCCAGACGGTTTCCTCAACAAAACTACACTGGAACTAAAAGAAGATTCACTGTGTGAAATAATCCCCTCTTTCAACAAATAGTCTATTTCCTCTTTCAATGCCTTCTCCTTCGCAAACGGAATAGAATAGGCTCTCATACAGATTGGGTTTGAGTCTACCAGTTTCATGTCATACTGTAGCAAATTTGTATGTCCTGGTTTATCTGTTAATACATCTGTATGTTCCTCCAGAACCTGTTGAACTCTCTCCCTCTGGTTTTTAGTCAGGTGCGTACTGACTTTTACTTGTGCCGCTGTTTCACAAGGATGTAATGGGTATTCATGTGAGATGAGTGGTTCCTTTTGCATTTGAGTTGCGATAGCCAAGGTCAGTAAGGGGGTGCTTTCCTGGAGTGGTCTGTCCAGATACTTCTTTAAAAGGTTTACATGATAAACTTTCTCCTTCCCTTTTTTGTCAATTTTATAGTTTGTTCTAGACACCTTCTCTAGAACCGTATATGGACCTTGAAATCCAATTTGCAACTTATTCTGGCTGCCGGGTAGTAGAAGAAGCACCTTCTCTCCCACAGCTAATTCTATGTCCTTTGCCTTTCGATTAAAATATGCTGCATGTTTCTTCCTGGCTTGTTTCAAATTATCATTTGCCAGTTTCCATCCAGCTTTCAAACGAGTGGTCAGTTCGTTCACATATTGGTACGATGAGGTAACAGTCTCTTCCGCCTTCTCATCTGTCCATGTCCTTAATAGAGCTTCTAATGGACCTTTTATTGGCCTCCCAAATAGCAGAGTTGCGGGAGCCATCCCGGTTGAACTATGTGGTACCTCCCGGTACGCAAACAATGCGGCGGGCAGGAATTGATCCCACAGATCCGGTTTTTCGTGTGCCAGCTTTCTCAGGATAGAAATGAGAGTCCCATTGAACCTCTCTACCTGGCCGTTCCCTTGTGGATGGTACGGACTACAATGAAAGTGCCTGGCTTGAAATAGCTTAAAAACTTCTTCCGTTAGTTTCCCCTTGAACTGTGAGCCATTATCAGTCAAGATTTGATGCGGGAATCCTAATCTTGTGAATATTGTAAGTAGTGCATCTGCTACATGTTTTGAATCAATTGATGGCAGGGCTACCGCCTCTCCCCACATAGAACAAGTGTCCACCAGAGTAAGGATGTAACTGTTCCTCCTCTTGGTCCGAGTGAGAGGTCCCACAATATCCACTGCAACCCTCTCAAAAGGTGTTCCCACTATGGGCATTTCCCCTAGAGTTGCAGGAGCAGTCCAGTGCTTTGGAGCTACCCTTTGACATTCTGGACAGGATTTGACATATCTTTTTATATCCTCCGTTATCCCTGGCCAGAAATAATGACAAGCTATACGCTGTCCTGTGGCGCTGATCCCCATGTGACCACTGAAGGGAATCGCATGCCCGAGTTCCATCACTTTATCCCTATATGAAGTGGGAAGAACCAGCTGGTTGTGACCATTTGTTCCAGTTCCGGCCTTCCTATATAATAATTTGTTCTTCATAAAGTATTCTCCCTTGCTTGGAGGTGTGTGGCATTTGGGCAATTTTTTAAAACATGGCTTGAGTGTCCTATCCTCAGCCTGCGCCTTCCTCATCTCCTCTGGATGAGCATTTATAGGTTCACCTTCTTCCTCCTTCTTCTGGGACCTGGTCTGCACTGTCGCCATGATCACAGGTTTCTCGGGATTCCCCAAGAAGACGTATCTACACCCCAATATCAGAGGGTAGATTGGTTCATCTATCACTGCTGCTCTGATTTCTCCTTCCACATAGCGAGTTTTCACCGTTATCCTTGCGATGGGAAGTGCCATGAGTGGTATGTCCTTAGTCGCCCCTTGTATTTCCACTGTTTCTGTGGTATACTGACTTGGGTCCACTAGGCTAGACTTCACAACTGAATCATAATCCAAACCTGTATCATAAAGGCACCTTATGGTAACCCCATTACAGATAACATCCTCACAAACTGGGGGGTGATAAGGTTCCTGCTGTCCAATAGGATTAACCTTTAATCTTTGAGTCCCCGACTTCATTGCAGCAATGTTTGAAGGTTTCCTTTTACAAAATTCGGTGTTATGGTTGTCCTTCTTACACCATTTACACCATCTTTTTCTTTGGTTAAACGGTTTATTATATTTTTGGTCATTGAACTGTGAGTTTCTGTCACCATAGTCATTTCTTGGCCTATCAAAGTTTGTCCTGCCTTTATTACCCTGTTCTCGGTTATCAAATTTATTAGATTGCTGTGGAGCTTTAAAATTTTCTATGTGCTTCTGTGGTGTCTGCCCATGCACACCACATGTTAGATTTATTGAGTTTGAGTTAGTGCTGATAAATGCGGCACTATTTGGGATATTGAAAATAAGGCGCACCGGAAAATGACACAGAGAGAGATGTTTATAATGTGTATGGCCAAGGTGTTAAGAAAAAACCTTGAGCTTTGTGGCCGCTGTGTTTTCTTGTAAGTTCCATTGGGAACATATTGCGAAGTGTTCACCTTTTTAAATGGATGTGGTTTGTACAAGAGGAGGAATACTCTTGGCATATGATTAATACTGTATTGATGAGGTTTGGTAATTAAGGATTAATCTTGACGATCACTTCTGTATGCTACAAGGAATATACGTTATTAAAGGATGTTGAGTTCGTTAAAAAGGAAGACTGTTTTTAGTTCGTCATTGGTGATTGGGTCATTTAAAGAACCCACATGTATGTTGTTGAGTATGGAATAAAACGATAATCGTTGGGTCACCCTGGACGTAACAGAATAACGAGCATTATTATGAAACAACAGCAGGAGTAACCAAATATACATTAACATAATCGACAGATACTTGAACTGTGGACAGGGGTAGCAAATCTGAAATAATCAAACGAACCCCCAATATATTCAATCAGCGCCCCACCACAGATATGGGAGGCTGTCGTCCGTTGGATTTGAAGGACATTTGAAGGTTGCTCAAGTTATTGGCAGACAGAGTCCTTTGTTGGGACAATATCGGGAAGTTTGATCAATCTATCGCTGTTCAACAATGAACATTTTATGCAGAGACAGCTGTTGGAATGCAACTTTGAGGAGACATGAAATTTACAATATTCGTATACTAGGTCATGCCCAGACCTGGTACCTTACTTGAGGATCAGAAAAAACATTATATCCATGACGAAATCGTTCACGCTTATTTACCATGAGAGGGATGCTATACCAATCTGACGAATATCTTCACGGGAGAAATATGAATCTGGGATTTTACGAGGAGGTCGTTTCGCTGGACAAGTGGACTCGGAAGTACTAGATCAAACCATTAGGACATTGATAAAGTCACCTCATCAGTTTATTCGGTCACTCGTTGGAAATTAACATTTCGTCTCTATCATTATATATTGACACTATCTCTGCAATGTGTCGCACACGAGTGAAGGTCGGACATTTTCGACGTTGAATTCATGTCCAAGAGTCCTAGTTAACTGAATAATTAGTGAACGATTCAATGTGATATTGCGTAGAACGATGCATTGGAGTTACATCGTGGAGTGGATACTCATGATCGATTCAGATAATTGATGTTTTTGTAACGTCATGGTTGTTGGTCCTATCATTGTTGGGCAAATCTCGCTTCTTTTGTGTTATATGTTTCTTTTCTTTGTCTCTTGCGGGCGACTGTTTAGGAGGCATTTTACGTTTCAGTGTCGTATTTCTATAGGTTGATTGCATTAATTTCTTTCAGGGATTCAGCATTTAGTGCTGTCGTGATTACCGCTCTGTTTGAAATTAAGGCTTTCATGCGTGTTAGCTGTGCTGTGATTTGTCGTATTTTTTTAAATTTCAATTTTGTTCGGGAATTTAGTCTGGCGTAGGTCTTTCCTGGCTATCTTTTGTAAAATTTACATTAATGATAAAAGTGATTTGTCGTTTTGTCTCGTTAATTACTGGTGGAAATTTTAATTTTCTTTTGTCTTAGAATTTTCGACTACTTACAATTTTGTCGTTTCTTTATTTTGTTTCCATCCATGTCTTTCGTTAGTCATGTCATGTGATAATTTTCCTTTGCAGCATGTATATGATAAACTATTTATTGATTAACTATAATTCTATAATATTGTTGGTGATATATCCTGCGATTCTTGTCGATAACAAGAAGCAGGATCATAAACGCTAATTATTATATTAATAAGCGTCTAAGGGATTTGTGCAGGTGATATAGTTATATATATATTCACATTGTGACTATACCAATCAGACACACTATTCCATAGTGTGATGGTCTAAGTAAGGCAGAGGAGAACATAGATATTGATTTATTGTTTAGAAAAGTTATAATTTGTGGTATACTATGGCGACTCTTGACTATTTTATTAAACAAGGCAAGGCGCTGGGTATGGAAGGTGATATTTTAAAAAATTTTGCTTTGACTGCATATGAAAAGGCAGAGGCAAAAGAAGAAAGAGAAAGAAATGAGAAAAGAGAAAGAGAAGAAATAGAAAGAAATGAGAAAAGAGAAAGAGAAGAAAGGGAATTTACTATGGCACAAGAAAAAGCAAATAAGGAAGAAAGAATTCGTATAGCAGAAATCGCTGCGGAACGAGAGAAAATGGAACATGAAAAGGCAATTCGTTTAGCTGAAATTGCTGCCGAGGAGGCAAAATTTGAAAGGGAGAAAGCTTTTGAGGTTGAAAAACTTCGTTTTCAACAACATCATGGTTCCCATGATTCATATAGTAATGGTTCATCGAAGAAGGCAATCACAACCCCTAACTTTAATTTAAGACTACCACCTTTTTCTCCTCCTCACGACGATATAAGTTTCTATTTATTAAGATTTCAGGAAAGAGTCTCTTGCTTAAATATTGATAAAGATTCGTGGTCTGGTGTTTTTTCGGGTCTCCTCACAGGTGATGCAGTTGGGGTCTATCTGGGTATAGACCAAGATAAAAGACATGATTTTCAGGTCGTAAAGGCAGCATTTATACGCAGATATGGTCTGGATCAGGAAGGCTATAGACAAAAGTTTCGATCCATGTTACCGGTAGAGGGTAAAAATTTTGAGGATTTTGTTTCCTCCATAAAACTATGTCTCCAAAGATGGGTTGAACAGGCTTCTATCCCTAAAACGTTTGAAGGATTATGCGATCTCTTATTAAGAGATAAAATTGTTTCTTCGGTAAACCAGGATATTGTATCATTCTTACAAGAACGTAATCCGACTAGTATCGAGGAAATGGAAAAATTAGGTCAACAATTTTCCGTTGCTCATCCAAACTTGTCATTGAGCAGAGCAAAAGTCTTGGACTCATCTACTGCGTGTGCTGCGACGCACGGGAGATCGCGCACTCGTGGCGTGGATAGACGATATAATCATAGAGAAAATAATCACACATCCTATAGGGGTAAATATAATTTTTACCATAATCGCTCACCTTCACGGGGTAGAGACAGGCATAATTTCAACAATTATAACAATAACCAATGGTATCGAAATAACCAGTATTCACACAACAAATATACTGACAATCATAATTTGTCACCGCGGGGTGGCCATTATGACAGGGACAACAATGGACATTCTCATTCAGACAATTTTTCAGATCGCAGAAGATCTCACTTCGTTAGAAGTCATAATAGAGCACGCTCACAAGCCAATGCTTGTCAGACGGTAGATAGAAATGTCAGTAATGATATTCATTCAACCAATAATCACGCCAATGCGTGTAACGTTGATTTAGAAAATTCTAATAATTGTACAGAATGTAAGATGTTATTTCAACCTGGAGCTACACCACGGCTTAAATGTGGACATGTCTTACCAGTGTTGTCATCTTATGACGGTGTTGGTACTCTCACTTTACATAATGGGTTTTTGTTTAACACTCCAATTAAAATTTTAAGGGACACGGGTTCCACAACGGTCGGGATAAGAAGGTCGTTAATCCCTCCATCTTGTTTCACTGGAACGTCAGTGAAATGCATAACTTTCGGAGGCACGGTAGAGATATATCCCATGGCCGACGTAACAATAACCACGCCATTCTTTACTGGGAAAGTTCGTGTATGTGTTCTCAACCAGCCTTGCTGTGACTTGATTTTGGGAAACATAAAGGGTATAAAAGAATGTTCTACTGATGAAATTTCTGCATGGGAAAGAGAATATCTTTCTTTATCCAATGCTGTGACTACTAGAGCACAGTTGGTTGCAGAAGCAAATGAACTTAATGATAGCAATAATATCCCACACATGACAACAAGTCATTACATAGATAAAAATGCATTCATTAACCAACAAAAAGATGACTCTTCTTTGGGAAGTTTATTCACTTTAGCTACGGCTAAAACTATTACTTACTTACTTACTTACTTGGTCGTTCCCCTTCTGCCGTGGGGTGTGGAGGTTTGGAAGAGAGAGCGCCAGGCTGTTCTATCGGCTGTCTTCCTCCTGGCCTGGTTCCATTCTGGTCCTCGGTCCTTCGGAGATTGTCTGGTGTTGTCCTCCCAGCGGACTCTGGGTCGTCCTCGGGGTCTGGGTCCTTGGCTCTTTGTTTCCCATGCTTGTCGTGGTGGCCGATCTTCTCCCATTCTGACTTTGATATCGTCCATATAATAATAATAATAATAAATTCTTTAAGCGCCAAACACGGCGCATAAGGCAGAAACCAGTGCTCTCCAGGTTGTTCGTTGTGACGCCACTCCTCTTAGCTCTTGCACATTATTTAGTCCCAACGTTCTTCCTTCTCTTATTATTGTTCTTCTGAGTGTTTCTTTTGGTCTTCCTTTTTTCCGCTTACCCTCAGGAACCCAAGTGAGCGCCTGTAGTGGTATTCTGTTGTTTTGCATTCGTAGGACATGACCGATATATGACCATCGTCTTTTCCTTATATAGTCGGAGACATATTTCTGCCTAGAGTCTTCTCTTATTTGTCGATTAGTCTTGAATTCTTTCCAACTGATGTTCATGAGTTTTCTAAGACATTTGTTCTCGAATGTATTCAGCTTGTTCTCTAATGATTTTGTTATTTTCCAACTCTCACAGCCGTATGTTAACACTGAGATAACATTTGAATTAAACAGACGAAGCTTGGTATGTATATTCAATGATCGTAATTTCCAAATGTTAGATAATCTATTGAAGGCGCTAGCTGCCAAAGCAATTCTAGTATGGATTTCTCTTGTTGTGTCACCATCCTGAGTCATTTTACTGCCTAAATAATTGAAACTTTCAACTTTCTGTAGTTTTTCCCCGTTCAAGATGATATCAAAGGTCTCGTTAGAAAAGTTCATAGCTTTAGTTTTAGAGGCATTTATTTGGAGACCAATTTTAACCGAGAGATGACACAAATTATTTATTGCTTCTTGGGATTGTCTTGGTGTTGAACTTAAGAATGCTACATCATCTGCGAAATCCAGGTCCCCCAGGAATTTTCCATTTGTCCATATAGAAGGACATAATAATGTAATCGCTGATACTCTGTCGAGAGTAATACATTGAAATACGTAACTGTCCTGGGTACAGGAAGTGACAACAAACATTGTTTATGTTCATAATCAATTGATAGGTAAATTATATAGCGATATTTTCGTAGCATTAATATGTTGCTCACAAGTTGTTGCCACATATTTTAACTGCATTTCACTCATCGTGATGTCATTTCACTCATTGCTTGAATTTGATTTTCCTTTTATCATTATAGTTAAGTATAGTTAATGATGACCTGGAAACCTGCAGTTTCCAGTAGCGCGCAGGGGGGGGGGGGGTAATATGTGGTGTCTGCCCATGCACACCACATGTTAGATTTATTGAGTTTGAGTTAGTGCTGATAAATGCGGCACTATTTGGGATATTGAAAATAAGGCGCACCGGAAAATGACACAGAGAGAGATGTTTATAATGTGTATGGCCAAGGTGTTAAGAAAAAACCTTGAGCTTTGTGGCCGCTGTGTTTTCTTGTAAGTTCCATTGGGAACATATTGCGAAGTGTTCACCTTTTTAAATGGATGTGGTTTGTACAAGAGGAGGAATACTCTTGGCATATGATTAATACTGTATTGATGAGGTTTGGTAATTAAGGATTAATCTTGACGATCACTTCTGTATGCTACAAGGAATATACGTTATTAAAGGATGTTGAGTTCGTTAAAAAGGAAGACTGTTTTTAGTTCGTCATTGGTGATTGGGTCATTTAAAGAACCCACATGTATTTTGTTGAGTATGGAATAAAACTATAATCGTTGGGTCACCCTGGACGTAACAGAATAACGAGCATTATTATGAAACAACAGCAGGAGTAACCAAATATACATTAACATAATCGACAGATACTTGAACTGTGGACAGGGGTAGCAAATCTGAAATAATCAAACGAACCCCCAATATATTCAATCAGCGCCCCCCCCCCCCCACAGCTTCTTTTTAGTGCCACTTACCTCTGCCTGGGCTGCCTGATACCTCTCAGCGACATTTAAAACCTCCCGCAACCTCTCTGCACCTTGTTCCATGAGAAATTTTCTCAAGTCTGGAGCCATGGACTCTCTTAATTGCTCTATCATGATCATTTCTTTAAGATCTTGGGTCTTCCCCAGAGCAGTCCATTTCTCCAAATAGGTTTCCAGTCTGGCAGAGAATTGGTGGTATGTCTCCCCAGACAACAGTTTGGCATTTCTAAATTTCTTACGGTAAAATTCACAATTTTTTTCGTATCTTAATAACAAAGCCTGCTTTAGCATGTCATAATTGTCTTGGTCTTCTCTGTTCATTTTTGCGAAGACTTCATAAGAAGTACCTCTCAGTCCCTGTGATAACTTTAAACTCCACCTCTCTCTCTCTAACCCATATGTAGTAGCTAATAACTCGTATCTACTGAGGTACCTCTCAATGTCATCGTCTTTCTCAACAAAATGGTCTAAATGAAACCCCATAGCTGAAGTTGAGGCTACCTGACTAGGTGCAGCATCTGAGGCGAAAAAGCTGGCACCATTTTCAGGAGAATGGCCTTGAAAGTCCAACTCCCTTTGTCGTAATTCGTGCTCCCTTTGTAACCTTCTATCTTCTTTTGCTGCTTCCCTTTCGGCAGTCAACCTTTTATCTTCTGCCTCCCTTCCCTTATCTTCTGCCTCCAATGCCTTAGCCTCTTTGTCAGCCTCAATCTGCAGCCTCTTAAGTTCTTTATCAGCCTCAATTTGTAACCTCTTCTCTTCAGCTAACCTCCTATCTTCTATTTCAATATATTTGTCACATTCTGAAGTCACATATTGTATTAAAACCTGACCCTCCATATTCATCTCCCTCGCCGTCAGCACAGCAGCCGATCTAAATTTTGCTAGGTCAGCCATCAGACAAAATAACTATGACCAGGGTAAATCTAATTAATATATGACTAATGTAATTCTAATTATCAATTGACAGGTAATTCTAATTATCAAATGACAGGTAATTCTAATTAATTAATTAATTAACTAATTGGCTGTGAAGATTCACCAACTTTTAATTTTCCCCTTTTATTTTAAGGGACACTTTTTAAATTTTTACAATCTGTCCCCACTGGTTTAATTCTCCCACCAGGAGATTCCAATTATCTTTAATAAACTTAATATCCCTGGACAAGACCCCAATATTGTAGTGGTTTTGTTGGTAATGTATGGTTGTTGTATTACCTAGTGTAATGTATGAGGTCAGCTGTGAAGGCTCCTGAGATAAATGTAGATGTGAATTACAGAAGGCTCTTCTTACTACCACTTACGCCCTCAAACATATATCTTTTACTATTATGAATGTGGCTACGTTAAAAATCTAGGGTACTGAAATGTAATGTGTTGTAGTAGATTACCCACACACACACAGATATTTAATAAGTCTAATAATAATAATAAAATTTATAATACACTGAACTAACTCAGGCTGTTTTGGTTTTGAAAGTATAAATCTTTTGTTAAATTTATTTGTTCTGAACCAAATGTTTGTTGGTCAGAACATATGAAATATTATGGAGTTATAAATGGAATGCAAAATTGTATGACATAATAAAATGGAAGGTGTGTACATACATATGTTAAAAGACGGGTTAATATTAATTATATTAGATTGTCCCAGGAGAACTATTATGAATGTACTGTTGGGGTGTTATCATCACGCCCAATCTATGACTACCAAAACATTGTCCATTGACTTATGGGATCAATACATGGTTTATTTTCCCACAAGGGTATGTTTTTATTAGATGGTGGAGTAGTTATTAAATTAGTTGGTGAATTCCCAGCAGGCCAGAATCTCACGTATCTCGACTGCGTCGCGCTTGTACAAGAGTCTGGTGGCCCCTCCTCTCCGTGCTGGGGGATAATATACGGCTGCACTGACACACTGTGAGACTGCACTGGTCCACACTTGTGTATTTTACAACAGCATTCGGCACCTCTTCGGTGCCAAACAGAAACTCACAATTCTGAAATACAAGTTTTGTGGCATGTGTCAGAACTCTACCCACTGAGCTGCTTCTGCACACAACACTACACAACAACACCACACAGACTGGATCAGATCTCTCTGACCACACAGCACATCTTACCCAGTTGTTTTCACATAGTACTAGTTCCCCAAGACTACATTGCATCTGAGATATGTTCAATAGTTTACTCCTCCCTTCAATAACATAGGTGATATGTTCCACTGATCTCAACAATAGATCCGTCTTTCTTAGTTTTAGTAGGCGTCCATATATTTTGTTTGTCTCTAGACACTGAACTTGGGCTGGGGATCTAGAGCGAACCCTTACTTGTTGTAATCATTTTATATGATATGGCAGTATCAATCACTCAAAATATTAAAATGTACAAAATAAATGCTTTTATTCTTACCAGAATTCAGAATTGAGAACACAGTTAAAGTCTAGCAAAACTCAGCTGAGCTGCTGGCTGTATGATGGCGTCCCACTAAAATTATGGAATATTATGTGAAAAACACCACTGAAACTTATTACTGTGTCTCTGGACAGACTTATGTTAAATGGCAAAAATGCGCGTCTCCACCCCAATAATATAAAAATGCCTTGGCCAATCAGATCGAAAGACCAAGCTTTTCAATTCAAAATTTGAAAATCAAGTCAAAATTAAATCTCACTTTCTCAAATGTACGTCGGTCACATTTTATCTTTTCACAAAATTCTACTTGTTTTTTCTTAAAACCACGCTTGGTTCTTGGACCAACTCCATGTAACACCCTACCCAAATCTGCCTCCTAAGTTATTTTTAGCCACTATCTACCGAGTCTGCCCCGCTAGTTAATTACAGTTTGATTGTGCCTTTTCGTCCCCAAGGACACCCAAATCGACTTTTAGTGAAATATGCAGTTATAACTGTTTGCCAGTCTGATGTGAACAATACAGTCTTTCGTCAATATCTTCCGTGTTATCTGTCCGTCTGTATATTTAAAAGTATATTATTTCTCTGCTCAAGACGGGCTATCAAACTAGCTAGGTTTTATTTTCATAACTCTATTATTAAGAAAAAACATATTTTTTCTCATGTTTAGTTTTTTGAAATTTTTGTTTGAATCCTTCGTTCATGCTTTGCGCCAGATTCAAACAACAACCTAATTACCGTAAAACGTCTAAGATACGACTGTTTCTTATAAGAGCTAAAGTCATTTACGTCTCAAATTTCTTACATTGTGTCACTAGTGATGTAATTTTTCCTTTAAACTACAAATTGCGTCTTTTAGCCTTGTTAGTTTCAAACACGTGTTCAGACATATTTTTCCTTTTGGTGTCCTCCGTTTTCTCCCGTCTACAAAGGGTAAACGTTTCATCTGCACGTCTAACTAAGTAGTTTGAATGGCGGTATGAAACTGCTGGCATAGGCGATCATGTCTCCTAGTATCTTACGCATTATTTTTATCCCTACATTTTATCATTATTTTTGGAGATATTTTAACGTTGTATCATTGTAAATTATCACATACACCCTGATTGAAACAAGTTCATATTTATATCTCCATTATTTTAAACGACAGATCAGGTCGTTGGGTCACGCACAGACTGGGTTTTTTAATCGATATCTTTCTGACACAGCGCGCGCGCGGGGCATTTTTTTCACATAGAATAAGAAATAACACTGTGTTTATTCTCTCTCTCTTTCTCTCTCTTGCTCTCTCTCTCTCTCTTTCTCTCTCTATCTTTTTTCTTTCTCTTTCTTTCTTTCTCTTTCTATCTTTCTCTCTCTCTCTCTCTCTCTCTCTCTTTCTCTCTCTCTCTCTCTTTCTCTCTCTTTCTCTCTCGTTACATGTATGTTGTTGTATTTAATTTTATGTGTGAGTAACGGTTTCTTGTTTCTACTTCACAGATGTCTTCAATTCAAGGCTACGTTTGTGGACAATGCAATAAATCTTTTACGAGGAATCGTGATCTAACGAGCCATATGCGGACAGTCCACGCTGAACCGACATATCCCTGTCGTGTCTGTCCTCAAATATTTACCAGTCCTGAGGCACTCCAACAACACATTGAATTGAGCCATGGATCCGGTGCACAACGACCAGAGACAGTTACACAAACCACTGCACCGGGGGCCGCTATAAACGCCCCAGTGGGGAGCACCACTGCACCGGCGGGCGCTACAAACACATCAGTGGGGACCACCACTGCACCGGCGGGCGCTACAAACTCCTCAGTGGGGACCACCACTGCAGCGGTGAGGAACAATTTGTGTACCCGCTGTGGTAAGACATTGACCCGCCTTGACAATTTAGCAAGTCACGTCAAGACAGCGCACTCTATGCCTCGTTTTTCTTGTGACCTTTGCGACAAACAATTTACTCGTAGTGATAATCTACAAACCCACAGAAAACCAATACACCCCACCCCTAACCAACTTTCGACCTCATACCCACCAGACGCCGAATCATACCCCACAACAGATGTCACCGCATCATCCTCAGGATCAGGGAACCCACAGATTTCACCAGCAGGGACCACAACAGACTCATCATCATCAGACACAAAGACATCATCTGCTGCAGCAGGGACCACAGACTCAATGAGAACAGCGACCTCTTCAAATCCCATCCCATCTCTCCCACTAAAAAACAGGCCAGACCAAGAAACGTCCCATGACCAATACCCACCAGTCCCATATAAAAAAAACCACGTCTACCCACTGAAGAAGACTCGTTAGATGACCTACAGGATGACATAAAACAAGTCTACACCGACAACTGGGACGCTATCAAAACACACTCCAATAAACATAAATATCTGTCCACTTTCACTTTCTTCCACAGACCAACACAAAATATGGACTGGGACCGTCTCATGCTCCCTGTCTTCACACAACAGACTAAACGCTTCAAAATAAACTACAGTTTCCACATCATCTTACGCCACAGAGAAACAAATGACCTCCGTTTCTTTCACTCTTCGCATAACAATGCAATCGTCTTAGATCAACCCCACCTAGTCAACAACATCATAGATTTCAAAGCTTTTCTCTCACAATTACATGACAGCGATATTGTCACACAAGCACAATTAAACAAACCAAACACAAAATACTTTGTCGAAGCCATTCCAGCCACTTCTTTCTATCTGTACCATATCCAAGACTTCCACATTGGCTGCTGCATACAAGACATTTCATCCTTTATCACGGACAGTAATCACATCAATACACTACAACACGACTCAAACTCCAAACTATACAGTGATAACTTTTGCTTTTTTAGATGTCTAGCCGTTTTTAGGGGTGGTGCCGTTACAGATGTTAGAAAAAGCACGCGCCGGTTAGTCGAACAGTGGCAAACACAGCAGGGACTTAGGTCCCTCATCGATTTCCCCGGGGTTAGTTTAATCGATATGCCCCAATTAGAGACATGTTTTAACGTAAATATTGACATTATTGAATTTGACGACGAGGAAAACCTGACCCTCACACTTAGAGGTAGTGACACTTTTCCAGATACGTTGCGTCTGTTAATGTTTAAGAACCACTTTATGTACATTGTAGATATCGATAGGGCCAGTAACTCTTTTTCGTGTTCCGAGTGCGGTAAGTTGTGGAAGATTTATAGGGATATGGCGCGCCATGAAAAGCGCTGTACCGGCTCTAAAAGAAGAGAAACATTTAGAGGTAGTGTGTATAATCCCCCAGAGACCATTTGGGAATTAATCAAGGAGGAGGGCATAGATGTAGACACAAAATTCGTCTTCCCTTATAGAGCCACATTTGACTATGAGTGTTTTTTTAATAACACTGTAGTGCCCAGTGGTAATGCCACTACCTACACGGCCAAACACGTCCCCCTGTCTTGCTCGGTGGCTTCTAACGTCCCCGGTTTTGAGGAACCCGTGTGTTTTATCACAACGGGTGACCGGCAAGACTTGGTCAATAGGATGGCTGACCATCTGCTCAAAATTGCCGCGGCCTCTTACGAGATTCTGCGTGCGTATTTTGATGACGTATACACACAACTCGAGGCTTTAGAGACGATCGGTAATTCAGGCGGGCTCCTTGCTAGATTAGAGGGTTATTTGGGGCAGCTACCCGTATTAGGTTTCAATTCTGGCAAGTATGACGTGAACGTGATCAAACCGTACCTCATTCAATATTTCATGGGGGAAGACTTCAAATTTTTAGTCAAGAGAAATAATAATTTTATGTGTATTGCCACTAGCGAGTTAAAGTTTTCAGACATAGTCAATTACCTAGCCCCCGGTTTTAGCTATAGCAAATATCTCGGGGCGTACAATGTTAAAGAAACCAAAGGATTTTTCTGTTATGAATATATTACCGATTTAGCAAAGTTAGACGAAACCGCGTTACCACCCCACTCGGCATTTTTTTCCAAACTTAAAAACACTAACATTTCAGTCGATGAGTACGCCGAATGTCAGAAGGTGTGGGCCGATAACCACATGACCACGTTACGCGATTTTCTGACGTGGTACAATAATAAAGACGTGGTCCCCTTCATGGCAGCGTTAGACCGACAAGTTAGTTTTTACGCGCACCTAGGTGTAGACATGTTTAAAGATGCGATCTCCTTGCCCGGTGTCACGTTAAAGTACCTCTTCAAAACACTCCCGTCCAACGTCTTGTTTTCTTTATGTTCGAAACAGGAGGCAAATTTGCATAACACCTTGCGCCAAAATATAGTCGGGGGACCTTCAATTATTTTTCACAGGTTCCACGAGCAAGGCAAAACCCGCATTAGAGGTGGCAAAACGGTTCAAGCCATTAAAGGTTTTGATGCCAACGCCCTTTATTTGTGGGCGATAATGCAGAAAATGCCCACTGACTTTCCCGTTAGACGGTACAGTGATGACGGGTTCAAGCACCACAAACTTCACAAATATACCGTGCAGTGCCGCGATTATTTGGCTTGGGTCTCCCACCAAAAAAAAGTGACCTTAAAAACCCAGTTTAACGGCCGTGAGAAGGCGTTGGGTGATATATGCATTAGGGTAGACGGTTGGGACAAATACTCTCGTACCGCCTACCAGTTCCATGGGTGCCTATTCCACGGCCACCCTAACTGCCCACTAACCGCCGGTCGTGACGTTAACCCAGTCAACAACAAACCTTTGTCTGAGTTGTACGCAAAGACGGTGGAAATAAGTTCTTATTTACGGGACGATTGCAACGTCGAATTGGTAGAAATGTGGGAATGCGAGTGGCAGGCATTGAAGAAAACCGACCCATCAATCCGTCGTTTTCTGAACGCCACCTTCCCTACACAGAAACCGTCTTACACCAAATGTCGGTACCCGCTGACAAAAGAAAATATTCTCGCCTCGGTGCTAGACGAGACCTTGTTTGGGCTAGTCGAGTGTGACATACATGTCCCCGACTCTTTAAAAGAACATTTCTCTGAAATGACGCCCATTTTCAAAAATGTTGACGTCACGAGGGAAGATATTGGGCCTTTCATGCGGGAATACGCCGAAAAACATAAACTCCTGACTACCCCCAGACGGACATTGATCGGGAGTTATGTGGGCAAGAAAATTCTGTTGGCGACACCTCTGCTTCGCTGGTACCTGACAAAAGGCTTAGAAGTCACCTGTATCTACCAGGTGATTGAGTATACATCCGTGACGTGTTTCAAGCAGTTTGGGGACACTGTTTCGAACGCGCATCGACAGGGTGATACTGATCCTGCCTACGCCATTACCAGCGAGACCATGAAACTGTTGGGTAACGCGGCTTATGGAAAAACATTGACCAATAAGGCGAAGCACGTGGATGTCTCGTACACGATGGGAGAGGGTACCTCTGACCAAATAAACTCACCCCGATTTAGGAAAATGACGTTAGTGACTGACGACATATTCGAAGTAGAAAAACTTAAACAGACTATATGTTGGGACCTGCCCGTTCACATAGGATTTTTCGTCTACCAATACGCAAAATTACGCATGTTAGAATTTTACTACGACTGTCTAGATAAATTTGTAGATAGGTCAGATTTTCAGTTGTGCGAGACGGACACCGACAGCCTTTACTTGGCCCTTAGCGCGAATAACTTAGCGGACGTTGTTAAGCCCACTATGCGACGCGAATTTTATAGCTCCTACCAACAGTGGTTCCCCGCCGAAGTATGCCCCGACCATAGACCCGACTTTGTAGCTAGCGAGGGTAAAACGCGCGCCCTTTGTAAAAAATGCCGCGAACAAACATTATACGACAAACGGACACCGGGCCTTTTTAAATTAGAGTACGAAGGCAGAGGGATGGTTTCCCTCTGTAGCAAGACGTATCACTGTTTTGGTGACTATGACAAAACAACCACCAAAGGACTCAACAAACACCACAACAAAGTAGGCAAACACAATTTCTTAGACGTCCTCAACACACAACAAGCACAGGGTGGGAAAAATATCGGATTCAGAGCACACGAATCCTCCATCTACACCTACGAACAACACCGCAACGCCCTGTCTTACTTTTACATCAAACGACAGGTACATCCCGACAACGTCACCACATCACCCCTCAACATCTAAACTGTCTGTACACACAATACACAACACCTCTATTTCTTACAACATGACAACAATGTGACGACTCCCCTCAAGGTCTGGCCTGGAACTGTGATATTTTTATTGTTTATAATGTAACAAAACACCACTAATATATATATATATATATATATATATATATATATATATATATATATATATATATATATATATATATATATATATATATATATATATATATATAACAAAGTACATTCATATGTGATTTGATAATTGTAAATAAATCTGTGAAAATGTATATTTTGTAACAAAACACCACTAATATATGTATATAACAAAGTTCATGTCACTATGTATTATTTGGGAATGTATACTCATGTAATGTTTAAAAATACTATACATGTACTCCTATATATTACCATATATACTCCTGTTTGATACGGCTATTAGCCCCTATATATATATATATATATATATATATATATATATATATATATATATATATATATATATATATATATATATATATATATATATATATATATATATATATATATATATATGTTTTGATACTACAAAAACACTATTGAATATAAAATAAATAAAAACTATATTAACTAAAACGCTTTTTGTTACCTATATCGTCTAACTGTTTGTCTAAATATATCGTCTAACTGTTTGTATGTCTAAATATATCGTCTAACTGTTTGTATAATGGTTCGTCTAACTGTTGTAAAATATACCGTCTTCCTATTGTCCTCTTTTTGTTATCGTCTAAATATAACCTCTAATTGTTGTAAACAACACATACAACAACAATAATATATTACTATACAAAAAAACAACCATCTTGCACCTGCACATTTTCCTTATATAAAAAACCGCCATCTTCCTATACTCCTCTTCTTGTTATCTCAAGTCCGCCATCTTGCACCTCCTGCGCGCCTCCTGAATGCGCTTATATAAAAGTCACGCGCCTCCTGGCGTTTTTGCTATATAAAAGTCACGCGCCTCCTGGCGCGCCTCCTGCGCGCCTCCTGAATACTAACTAAGTTGCGCATACCCTACTACTAAGGTTAGCACTATGTTTCAGAATAGACAGTAAGGAGAAAACAAAGTTCCTTCGCAATGCTACCCAGTAAAGTAAACAATTTTAAGCCAAATCAAAGTTGGTGACATCCTTGTAACAAAGGAAAAATATTCACTCTCTCGGTCATACTCCTTCTGTCATACAGTGACCACTCAATCACTCTTACCCTATTCTTGGTGATATCCCTTGGAATTACAATGGTTCCTGAAAATACAGAATGTCAGGGGTATTATCCAAGTTGGCCCCAGTCCATCCTCTATAACAAATAAGATTTTATGAGGGGGGCGCCAAATTTGGTGGTGTATTCCTGGATAACCAAATGTCGCCTCGAATAGTTATTGTAGAAACCGATATCTTGTGTTCACAGCAAACAGTGAAAATCACATCCAGTATTTGGAAAACATCTAGTTGCTAAAAAACTGTTACAAGTGTTAAATGATGGTAATCCTATCGGCTGGCTCTAGGTAAGTGCCGATTCTGATACAGCGTACATTCTTCATGATACTCTTGAATACGGCTGTCAGTCGTCAGATAATGTTATTGTTTCTACACCTCAGTGGGCTGATAAAATTTTACAAAATATTTCGGGGTTTTTATAGTCCAGTTAAATTTGCTAGTTAAATGTTTGTTTGTCTCTTCGGCCAATCCTGTTCACAAATGAACTTGGGAACGCACCGGCCAAGAAAAAGACAACATTCAAAAATCAGTAAATGAAGAACCAAAAAAGACCGCTGTACGCTCTGGTGATCAAGTCAGACTAACAATAAAGAAAACATATTATAGAAAAATGCTACTATTCTATATGTACAAGGACGGAGACAAGACGATCTCTTTTCCACTCCGTCAGTCCTGATTAAAGTTAAAAGCACACGGTGTCTTTAGCCTATTCATATCCGGTCAGCATTCGCTAGCGCGGCGTCTCTAGGTCGGGTAAAGGTATGCGCCCTCCCCGCCCATGGCTCACGTTAACGATCTGCGTACAATGTCTATTATTATTTAATTATCCATACGCGCACTTAAGAAATATTGCCTGTCGTTAATAGCTATTAGATTGGCGGCGTCTGTTTGTTTATTCGGATGATATTAAATAATAGTCACTTATAATAATTACACAAAATGAAATATAATGGGAATTCTATTCTACCACTATCAGTCGCGCCTAGCGTATATCAGTCAACTAAACGTCTCTTCCTGTGTGAGAAAGCGGGTGGTAAAATTTACATCAAACTGAACCTCTGGTAAAAAAATAGCTACGCGGTATTTTATTTCACTAGTTCTAACAGCTAGAAAATCTAAGTGGGTTATATTGGTAAAAGCTTTAACACTTTAACACTTAAGCACTAATTTCTATTACCAGAAAATCCTCATGAAATGATCCCTACGAAATGCTATTAACACATTCAGCAAAATGGTTCTAGCTACAACGTGCTTAGACTATTCCAAAAATTCTGAGTGACGACTGATAGTTGGTTTAGGAAGGCATAGTTTACATATCATCATGAATGTATAATTTATAGAGGATGCTAATTTTCACAGTATTGTGCATAGCAGAGAATCAAGAAACTCAGTTCCCCAGATAAGAGGCTTTCACGGTCGCTCTGTCGAGCGTTGATAATCGACATCAGAGACTTACAACCGTGTAACGGGTCTCGTAGATTTTTGCCCGCTTCTGGAGATAAAATAACTCGGGCTTTTCCTCTGTGTACGAACATCAAAGGGTACTCAGGGAAATATTTTTTCCCGAGCGTCTCACTTCAAAAGGTTCAGTGTTATTCCACGTGCGGTCTGTCATATATCCGATGATTGACAGATCAGCTCGCGTGAGAAACTTGATAAACAAACTTGATTCGATCAATGTTATGACTGGCGGGTCGCGAAAGTTGGTAAACAAGTTTGTTTATGTTTAAGGACAAGAGGCGTGGATGAAAATTAATTTTGTAAGACGGGCAGAAAAAAGCGTAGCTTTGCTAGCAAATCGTATAACGCTAACGGAATTACAGGGCTGTCAGATACTGTAGGCTATATTTCCATTAAAAGTCACAACAACCAGCGCGCAACAGGAGCAATTAACATTCACAGCCATCGACATTTGTTGCCACTTTGTAGCATGCACGGATAAAAATGTAGCACTACCACTTTCTCAAGTCCTTGTCCTTTCATTTTCGAGAATATAACTTTAAAAACTTGAGAATTTCATTTTCCCTGTAAATCCATTAGTAGCAACAACAACAACACAAATTAAATAAACATTTTCAAAAAACAAATTAACTATCTTAACAATTTTCTGCACTTCCATTTTGTAGTACATAAAAATACACTAATAAGCCATTATCAATTTTACATATCCAGATAATTTTAACTGGTGGCACAAAGCACATATCATTAAAAATGAAATACTACTACTTATTTAGTTATCCCTCAACTATCGTGAGGTGTAGAGGTTTGAAGGAGGGAGCGCCATACTATCATATCGGCTGTCCTTCTTCTGGCCTGGTTTTAATCTGGTCGTCGGTCCTTCAGGCTGTCTAATGTTGTCCTCCCAGTGGACTCTGGGTCGTTCTAGTGGTCTTTATCTCTGACTCTTGGTTTCACATACTTGTCGTGGCAGCCGATTTTCTTCCATTCTGCAGACATTGCCAAACCATCGTCGTTGGGACTGTTTTACTACAGTCAGCAGTGCCTGGGTTTTGAGCCATTGCCGTATATTCTGGTTGCGAACTATGTCTTTTCTTGTTACTTCAACCACTTTCTTCGGGTACCACCGCATTTCTGAGTTTTAAAGTTGGCTTTTATGAGCCATTTCCCATGACTCGCATCCATTTGTCAAGACTGGAATATAGCTGGAGCGAAAAACAGCCATCTTGGTCTTCTTGATAACTTCTCTTTTGCTGATGAATCCTCGATTTATGGCCTGATAAAGTATCCCAGCTGCTGCTCTTCGAGTAGCTAACTTTTCTTCGATGCCTCCTTTCCAGGACCTGTTCTCGCCAGCTTAGTCTGAAGCCTGCTTTCCTCTCGTGATATCACTACGGTTTTTTTTTTAGAACTGCTGATGACCATCCCTCTCTTCTCCAGCTCTTCTTTCCAGATTTGCAGGTTGAATTGATGTGCCTCTGATTTAGCAATCAGGGCAACATCATCAGCAAATGCCAGCTCTGAAATACAGACCTGTCTCATCTTCCAGTACTTCACCGAATACTTTCTTGTCCTCTTCCTAAATGCCTTGATGACATCGTCCATAAGGAGTAGGAAAAGATTAAGTGACATGATATCATCTTGTCTTACACCAGTAGTGGTCCTGAACTCCTCTGACTTATGGTTTGCCGTCCTCACCTAATTTCTGCATGACTACAGAAGCTTTCAACAGGTGATTGGCCTGTTATGCCTTTGCATGGTAGAGGTGCTGCCTCCTACGGCCTCTATGCATTCCGCCATTCTCCTTTTTCAGCTGGGCTTGGGACCGGCCTAGGCGGAGTTAAAAGTGTAATAAGACTACAATGAAACCTTTTATATTTGCCTCCAGTGTGACGAAATGGACGACCTCTATCGATCTTTGATTCTCTCCGGCAGTATCGGTACATTTGTGGTACTGATTTTTTATCAAATGCTGTCAATTATTACACTTTTCTTTCTTTCTTTCTTTTTCTGCTAAGTAGCAGATATTTGATTTTATCAAATCACACTGTAGGTTGATAAATATCACATGTGCATGGAGTCCTACCAAGATTTGTGGTTATAGGCGCGGCAGATTAACACGTACATCGGTCAGCGCTATCTGCTTAAATTTCCGATAAGACGCGGAGTTTGCATATTCATACGACTGATAACAAGATTACTGTCTGTGTGACAACTGTGGGCAGGCAAGAGTGATATAATCGCTTCCGGTCACTTGGTTAAAAGTAATCATGGATTTATTATATTTTAGACAATATGAGTCTACAAATGTGTTGGTGAGAGGGTATGCAAGACATGATATTACCATATATGGGAGACGTGACCTTTTGCAACATGTTTACGTGTAGGAAATATTTTGAAAGCACCACACCTGACCTGTTTGAAATGATTAGATTGTTAACAACATTGTGGGGAATATAGCCTGACCCTTTTCGCAGTTTTATTTCTCTGTGAATTTCAAGCTCTCCAAGACTTCAGACCTCGCCAGAGTGAAGACTAGATTCATATTTCCTGTTTTTTACTAGGACCCCTTTTATTGGAAAACCAGATAAGACTTACAAAGCACTGGAAATCTCTTTCAAATTTTAATAAGGAACACCGGGACTAGGAAACTGAAAAAACACGGAGGCAATCTATTGTAAAATTAAAGACATCCTAGACGCGTATAAGAGAACAATTCTTCTCTTCTATTTATCTGAGCAAACAAGTCTGTAGCCAAAATTGGCGTAAATTGTGATTTACATTTCATATTTTATTACTAACATATGAACTAACATGTTAAGTTTAATGTGTGAAACTCGCTATTGGATGTCAGTCATTTGGAGCTGGCAACCTCAGTACCTAGAATGTGGTTCTAGATTCATGAACCACCACTGCAATTGCTGGTGATTGCTTTTTTGATAGTTTCGTAAAGAGATCTAAAAGCGTAAAATAGTTCCAGGTTCCCTACGGAGCAGGGAGGGAAATATGAAACAAATGATGTACATTCTAAAAATAATACTTACATTTTCAAAGCAATGTAAATGTCTCAATAAACATATTCACTTTAAAATTAATATAAGTTGTCAAGCTTTAAAACAGTGTAAATGTCTATGTGAAAATATTCATTTTAAGTAATAGAATTTTCAAACATTTCCACAAGTGTAAATGTAAATGAAACATAAATGAATTTATATTGTGAACACTTTTCAAACAATGGAGATGTAAATGTAAAACATATTATATATGTTTAACCATTTCATTTAAATTAATGTAAAGCCAAAGCTATTCAATTTAAATGTAAAGGAAGTTTTATCCCGAGGGATTACATTTAATTCTCATCGAGGGTAAATTCTGACATGGGATGGTTGAATAGAAAGAGGGAGGGGGCACTTAACTGTGTCAGAAAACGGCATACTCAGAAGAGCGTTTCGTTTCTATTTCTATTACCAGTTATTGGTGGTACCAGCAGAAAGTACTATCTCTGGAACCAAGTAGAGGTAGCAGTGGACTGACGTTATGCGAAGCGCCATCATAAAAGGGTCTTATAGACAGATGCAGAACCAACAGCTATTACTCCTTGAACGTTCTAGGAACGTGCGACGCCTGAACGTTGATCAGAGACGAGCGAGAGTAGAGTGAAAGGAACTGACTCAGCGGGAGAAGAAACTACCTTTGGCAGCTAAGTGAAAATATCCGCTGCCAAAAAGTGACCTCCTACATTTAGTTAAATCCCATCCAAGTGATGAAACCTTTTCACAAATATTCAAATTATTTTGCAACTGTTAAAACATAAAGTGATTATTAAATATTGTTATTTGTAATGTTACAAATTTAACTTCGATTGAATCCTTTAAAATGTACTACATGTTTGTCTCAGTCAAAGTTACTAAACACATACTCTAAACAGAGCTATATATATATATATATATATGTGTGTGTGTGTGTGTGTGTGTGTGTGTGTATTATAATAATAATTCCACTGATTAACTCAGCGGTGGGGGCTTAACGAGCTAGAATAAACCGTTGCAAAATTCTTTATAAAAGTGTCATCAGATTATAGAATTAACGTGCTTAGCGACAGCCAGCATTGTTTTCGTTTATCTGAATATCTTGTGAAGACTCCCATGTGATAGAAACTTTACTACTCTTCTATCTACATTTCTGCCAAGAGTAATCTTGTGTAAAAATAGACTCCATTGAAGCCTATTATAGAAGCTCTTAAGTTTTGGCCACTGTTGGACCACTACTGCAAAGCAGGGGAGGCAATAACGTAACATCCAGTTTCATTCGCGTGTGCTTTTTTTATGATTATAACATCAATATTCATTGCGGTCGTTCACATATGACGTCACGCGGTGGGAAAAAAAAAGGGGGGGGGGTTAAATATTTTGTGATGAAGTGTGACGAAAGGGAGAATAAGGGGGAAAGGAGGGGGGGGGGGGGGGAGGGGGGGGGTTTGAAAAATGTGACGTTACGCAAAAAATACGAGCAAGAATCGCTTCTTTCATTCATGATGTCGGAAAAAAAAAATTGATTTTGTGACATTCATCATCATAGTATATATTTATCCGCATTAGTTAACAGCTATCTCGTGCGCGGCATATTATATTAACATTATTATTGTTTTAACTAAGTAGTTTAAATTTTTTAAATTATATATATACAAGTATATATATCTTTTTTATTGTAATGTAATACTGTGAACGGTGGCTTGGGTTTTGGAAAGGAAAGTGAGTGCGGAAAATGGTTTGAGAAAGTTGAATAGAGTTATTAAAAGACTATTCGTCTTTGTTAAAGGGAAGTGATATGAGTAGAGGAGTTCTTTGGGGAAAGGGAGGTAAATCTGTGTATCTTTTTTGGGAGATGTAGTGTTTGTTTTAGGGTTAAGCATATCATGTGAATTCTAAATTATGTTGGGACTAATTGTCGTAAATTTATCTTGAGAGAAAAGAGTCTCAGATATAGTGGTCCGGTTTAGAGTGTAGAATGATGGTGAACGCTCAGTGATAGAAATGTAGAGAGTAAATAGTTGCTTCACAGAGTGCTGGAGGAGAGTAAAGACAGACTTATTTACGACACATCGTTTCTCTCAATCTACTCTTCAGGCTCTACTGGTCAAACAATTATTTGCCAGTTTCCAGACACACACCTGCTCTCACACCGATTTGGTGCTTCAGACACACAGAAGACGTGGATACAACTATCTTAAACAAATAGGGGAAATTTTATGGGCTTTGGGTATTCCAACACAGTAACGATTAAGTTTATGTTATTTATTAAAGTTTAAAAAAACATTCACTACAATAATCATGTGTTTACAGCAAAAATATCATAAGTACTGAAAAATGCAAATAACAAGGTAGGGAGGGGAAGAAGAAGATTGGTATCGACTAAGCCCGTCCCGCTTATTAGACAAAGATAAACCCAGTCCAAAGATAGATAGTTATCAGGAACATAGGTAAGTTAACCTAACAGTGAAGTTAATTACTATGAAAAGAGGTGTTACAAAATTAGGTATGGGTGGTAGAAAGAATCCTGTTCTTCCCTTTACTAAGCAAAAGAAAAGGAGGGGTTTTAAAACAGAGTTTATCAAAAACTATCCCACTTAAAGGAACAATGCCGGGTATACAGAAAATATATTACCCGGTAAGCAAGTTAACAAATGGGTTACAACAAAGATTAAATTTCCTGTCATTCATACACGCGCTAGTAAAGGCCTTCACTCATCTTGCTCTCACTTACTGATTGTGAAAAAATCTGGCACTCCATAGAATAACACAACAGCAGTTACACCTCAAACTAAATGTATGAGTGTTAGTTCACGTTCCCGCCCCAGATTAGCGGGTAGGCGGTCAGCACATAAAAAGGATCCCGTAATCGCTGGAAAATGAATCTGTATTTGTGTCTCTTTTCTTAATAACAGTTTCTATGGGAGGGCACGGTCTCTGATACCGGGGTGAGGATGGTGTGATCTATTTGACTTTGCCGCTGATAATAAAAATTCTTACGCGTGCTGATACACTTTATCCGTGGGGTATGGTTTAAGTCCTGGGAGAAAACTAGTCACATCACTGTTCAGGTAAATATGTATTCTCTCTCTGTATCAGTAAACTAACAAAAGCTCGGGCCAGTGTTCTTCTTCCCGTTACAACTTAATTTGCTTGATGGTGTGTTAAATTTATCTTTGGGTGTGCTTTCTTTGCTATAAGTTAGATAGCGGAATTCCAAACATAGAATCGCATCAAAGATTAAAAATTTACACAGTCTCAACAAGTTCTGAGTCAGGGAAACTCTACACACTGTTTATGCTTTGCTTTGCTTAGATTGATTTGCTGGGTTGCAAAAGGGATCACTCTATATATGAAAAATAGAAAACATGTAATTCATATCGAAAAATCCAATAACATTCTAAAATGCGATAAATTTAACGTTAAGACTATTTTATATACGCTCGCGTATTTAATTATGTATTTAATAAACACTGCACGAGTTCTAGTGGTTAAAACACACATCTATAAATATAGGACTTAACTAAATTTATTAATTATAAATTCCTTCGCGACGTTAAAAGTTAATTTAAGCATTTAACATCTATTATCTTTTGGAAATAATATAGCAGGTATATCATTACATTTACAACTGGAACTATTGAGACGGTTTAATTTAATAGATTTAAATTAACACAAAGTCCAGTGAAATAGAATGAATGAACTAGACCACTGATCACTTTACAAAATATATAGAAATAGAATTCACTGCAAATATATATAAAAATCCATTGGTTAATCTAGAAAGCTTTCAAATATAGCAAGTGCTTCTATCAAAGTCTGGCCAACGAGTGATAACATGCATTTCTTCATGGTCTGTATATATCTAAAATGAAATGAAAGATGAGTGGGACATGAAGAATTTGACACCTTTTTAGATCTCAGGACACTTTTGGGGTTCTGACCGCCAGACTAAAGAGAGATGCCGCCCCTGGTCTTCGTATCTCCGCTCGCTGCTGCGATCGGTTCTGTGTTTAACACCGAGATGCGAACTACCTGCAGGAACTTGCGTCGCTCGTTTCAGGGACCACTACTGTCTTTGATCGTGGCGCTAGTCTTTCCTGAAATCCCCCAGTCTGTGTCTTTGATCGTGGTCGCTACTATCTGTTTGATGCTGGCACCGCCCCCACTGGCCAAGTTAATGAAAATACTGCATATGATTGCTCAAGAGATGTCCATGGGCGTGATTTAATCTCTCCTTAAATCAATGCGATGACCAGAATGAACGGTAGATAAACTGTCCACATATTAATTAGCAAACGTGTTTACCATCTGTGTGGAACGGTTGCATAGCTAATGAGTCCAGGTGAAAAAATAAATCCCGTTTGAAGAAAGGTTACAATATTCGAGGGCTCTGATGTTATCCAAGGGGTCGTTACGAAGAGTCGTATCATATCATTCAGGGTCGGCTGCGTTCGTCTGTCACAATCGTCCCGTCTTTTGAGACATGAAAACCTTTTTTTTTTTCATGTTTGATTTATGACGACGAAGCTGCCCTGAACGGTAGCTTTAGGATGATTGGTATCTTCAACTTACTCCTCTTCTTCCGTAGTCTAGTTTCTACTCAGGAAATCAGCCCCGACATTCCTTCTTCCCGGAATGTATTCCACTTTGAAAGAATAAACGCTTAAAAGAAGAGCCCAACGCATGATACTTGCGTTAAATTCTTTATTGGCACCAAGAAATGCTAACGGAGCGTGATCTGTTTGCACTGTGAAAGATGTACCATAGAGAAACTCATGATGGCGTCTGATACCGTCAATCAGAGCGAGGCATTCTTTTTCGACTACGCTGTAGTTCCGTTCAGCTTTATTTAATTTCCGACTGCCATAGGCAACTGGAAATAGCATGTTTGGGTCACTGTCATCGGCTTGAAGCAGTGTTGCCCCGATGCCCTGACCTGACGCGTCGGCCCGTAATACAAAAGGTTTCTTGAGGTCAGGCAACCTCAAAATGGGGTATGCAGACAACTATCCTTTCAAAGTGCTGTATGCGTGTTCGCACTTTTGATCCCACATGACCTTATCAGGACACCCTTTCTTAGTGAGGTCAGTCAGAGGTGCTGTCAGTCCGTTGAAGTTCTGGATGTACTTCTGATAGTATGCACATAGTGATATGAAGGAACGTACGTCTTTCTTCGTTCGGGGTCTTTTTGCTGCCACTATTTTCTCCACGTTTTTCATAATAGGCCAACTGTACCGTGAGAAATAGTATGCCCCAGGAAGTCTAACTGTTCAAACCCGATGAGACATTTGCTAGGTCTGGCTGTGAGACCAGTTTCCTGTAGTCTCCTGAGGAGCATAGCAACCGTAGCAATATGTTCTTCGTAGGTTTCCGATGCAATTAATATGTCATCCATGAAATTATGGATATGGGGTCTTTGCAAAGGTTCTAGAAGCTTCCTCATCATCCTGGTGAACACTCCTGGTGCGTTATGCAAACCGAACGGCATCACATTAAATGTGTAATGTCCTTCGCTAGTGCTGAAAGCTAACAAAGGTTTAATTTCCTCCTTGACTGGTATTTGATAATAACCTTTACTGAGGTCAATCTTGGAGACAATCTTTGCTTTGCTAAGCTTGGTGAACAACTCAGAAACAGTTTGGAGAGGTTCGGGCTGGAATTCCGTTACAGCGTTTAGCAGCCGGTAATCTATACACAGCCGAACTTCCTTATTGGGCTTCTGCAACAGCACTACACTGGAACTGTAAGGAGATGTAGACTCACTGATAATTCCTGCCTGACGCAGCTTGTCTATTTCTCCGCGATGTGCATCAGCTTTAGCGTACGGTATGAGGTAAACTCTGGTTCGAACAGGGGTCTCGTTTGTTAATTTCACTGCAAATTCAATGAGATTTGTTCGACCAGGTACATCCGTTAAGACTGCACTGTACTGTTTTAGTAGAGCCCTGGTTTCTGTTTGTTGTTCTGGTGAGAGATTGTCGCCGAACTTGACATATTTAAAGGTTTCTGTGGGTTGCAATGGATACTCCATGCAACCATCATCATCTTCCTCGTCTTCCGTTGCTATGGCGACAGCCAGGAAATGATCGGAGGATGGCACCGGTCTTTCCAAATATTTCTTAAGCAGATTTATGTGGAAGACCTTCTCCTTTCCTTTGATGGAGATCTTGTAATTGATACGTGAGATCTTTTTAAGGACGGTAAACGGCCCTTGCCATCCGATGCGAAGTTTATTCCTTCCGGTTGAAAGTAGCAACAAAACTTTCTCCCCTGGTTGTAGTTCTCTCTCTTTTGCAGCTTTGTTGTATCTTTTAGCATGTTTAGCGCGGGCTTTATTAAGGTTGGTAGTAGCTAGATCCCATCCTAGATTCAGCCTTTCCTTGAGCTTAGATACATACTTGCTTGCAGAGACGACTGTCTCGTCAGCCTTTTGGTCTGTCAGGGACCGAAGTAAGGCTTCTAGTGGCCCCTTTATAGGTCTGCCAAATAAAAGTGTAGCTGGCGCGAATCCCGTAGACGCTTGGGGTACCTCTCGGTAGGCGAATAAGGCAGCCGATAGATATAGGTTCCAGTCTTCCGGTTTCTCCTGACCCAGCTTACGTAACATGGTGGTGAGGGTGCCGTTAAAACGTTCCACGAGCCCATTTCCGGCCAGATGGTAGGGATTTGTGTGAATATGTTTGGCCCTCAAGATCTTAAAGATCTCCTCCATTAACAGGCTACGGAATTGGGATCCATTGTCCGTCAAAACTTGTTGAGGGAATCCCAACCGTGTAAAAATTTGCACGAGGGCTTCAGCGACATGCTTGGAATCTGTGCATGTTAGCGGTATAGCTTCTGCCCACATTGTGCAAGTGTCGACTAAAGTCAGGATGAACCTGTTCTTTCTTTTGGTCCTTTCCAGGGGTCCAATGATGTCGACATTAACCTGTTCGAATGGAGTACCCACTATTGGCATTTGCCCCATAGGTACTGGGGGTGTTAAGTGCTTTGGTGCTACCCGTTGGCACTGGGCGCAGGATTTCACATACCTGATAATGTCAGAGTTCATTCCTGGCCACCAATAGTGGTTTTTTATTGGCTGAATAGTGGCGTTTTGTCCCATATGTCCGCTAAAGGGAAGAGAGTGCCTTATTTCTAAGATCTGGCGTCTGTACTGCGTCGGTACTAGGAGCTGGTTATTCCCCGTGTCCGGGTTGCCAGTTCTACGATACAATACGCTATCTTTAGAAAAGATGTCTCCGTTGTGTCTGGGGTCTTTAGCCATGCGCAGTTTTCTAAAGCAAGGCTCGAGAGTAGGGTCCTTTTGTTGTGCCTCCTTCAGTTCATTCGGCAACCAATTTGGCGCAGGCTCCCTCTCCTTCTTGGCTTGCCCTCTTGTGGTTACCGCTGCCACAATCGGCTCCTTTGGTCTCCCAATAAACACATATCTACATCCCAGGATAACTGGGTAGATAGGATCATCCATAATGGCCGCTTTAATAACCCCTCTGAAAAAGTCAGAGTGTATTTCTACCAGTGCGATAGGAAGCGTCATGGGTGCATCACTCCTGAAAACTCCACTACGTTTGACGGTTTCCTCTGTCTCGTGACCGGGTTTGACTAGGTGCTTAGCGACAATACAACTAAAGCTTAGTCCAGTGTCAAAGAGACAAGTAGTTGTGGTACTATTCAAAATTACAGTTCCTCGAGTTGAGGGTCGGTCCCCCTCAGGTTGAGAATCACTGACATTGACTCTACCTTTCGAGGCTGTATGCAAACATCCGACGCGGTTTGGACCGGTTTGTTTGCCCTGATCAGACGTTCCTGGTGTAGGCGTCTTTCCTTTTCCTTGACCTTGGTGGCCGCGCTGCAACGTAGGCTTGGTGGGTTGATCAGAATTGTTGTTGGGGGGGTATCGGGTTTTGTAGAATTTCGATATTTCCTGGGGAGGTCTCTGGGTATTATTTTATCGTTGGTTATAATTCTGAGAGGAATTAGAGGAACAGGATGACTGCTCTAGATTTTGTTTACGAGATGGCTCATCTGTGGGTTTACGTTTTGTGCTGGGAAGTTCGGCCATTGCATTGGTATAGCGTTCTGCCTTATTGAGTATGTCCTCAAGCCTGACTGCGCCCTGTTCAGCCAAAAATCTACGGGTTTCGTTTGACAAAGTTGACTTTATCTGTTCCACAAGAACAAGTTCAAGTAGTCCCTCATATGTAAGAGGTAGGTCAGATAATTCAATGCACTTTGTCAAATAGCCCGTGAGACGTGAAGAGAACTGCGGGAATGTTTCCGTGCTCTCTTTCCGGCTGTTTCTGAACATTTGCAGAAATTTTCGGGCGGTCATCTCAAACCGCTCTAGCAAGGCCTTTTTCAGCATGTCGTAATCATGTTGGTTGGTTCCCAGCTTTGTATATACGTCATAAGCAGTACTTTTTAATGACATTGAGAGTTTAAGTGCCCAACGGGAACTCTCTAACCCATACAGATTTGCGAGCCTCTCAAATTTCTCTAGGAAGGTGTCAATTTTTTCATTGGGGCTGGGAAAAGACTCTAAAGCAAAAGACATCGCAGTTAATTGGGCAGACTGAGTACTGGAGAGATCCATTGACTGAGACTGGGGCGAAGACGGCTCTCCGTTATTCGAAGTAGAGGCGCCCCGACTCTCTAAAGCCTTAAGCGCCAGTTCATGTTGTCTTTCCCTCTCTCTCTCTCTTTCCCTGCGAGCTTCCATCTCTGCCTCAATTTTCTTCTGGTCCAATTGACGATCGTCCGCTTCTTTCTTCCTAGCTTCTGCCCTCTCTTCCGCTTCCTTTTTCTCTTTTACCCTGCGGGCTTCCATCTCTGCCTCAATTTTCTTGTGCTCCAATTGACGATCGTCCGCTTCTTTCTTCCTCGCTTCTGCCCTCTCTTCCGCTTCCTTTTTCTCTTTTTCTTCTCTCTATTGGTCCGCGTCATATCTTTCAAGTTCTTTGTTGATAAACAGGTTCGCAGCTTCTGCGTCTAGTCCTGCCTCTTTCGCTTCCAGCCTCAGGATGGATCTCATCTTTATCCTCTCTGCCATTGTCAAAGAATAAGATGTAGTATGATTAGAGAATAGTACGAAAGAACAAGAAGGGGAAAGACGCAAAGCCGCTACGAGAAAAAAAACACAAAGTATAAATTTACTTATGTTACCTCCTATTTGAAATGTGCAAACTTATCGCTGCTATTATTGTCACTTAAGACTCTTAACGCAAGCGACTATGTCACTAAAATGGTAAGTTACACTAGAAAAGAATCTACTCTTACTAACAGTAGAGAAAAATTTATATTAAAACAATTTAAAAGGAAAATTTTGTTTTCCCTAAAATGTTTAATTCTCCGTCACAAAACTCGCCCCTGAAGTCAATTTATGAGAAGAGACGATGTTAACTAGACTTAAAAAGTCAGAACAAGGCGTCTTTAAATAAGCTCAACTCTTTTTAACTTCAAAAACCTTTAGTGACTGTAAAACCAATCACGCAATCCCAGCAAATCTTATAAAGAAAAAATTTACTTATCTCCGCCAGAGGATAATTTAGCTACCCAAATTTATGATTATCCGTACTTTCTACTGCTGTGGAAAGAAAACAACCTGTAAATATGCTGTGTGGACGACCCAAATACTAAAAGGCGTTGTCTAGGGGTGTAATTAATTATTTATTTATTTCCCTAAATCACAAAGACAGATCACTCACACTCTATCTAGTTAGACCCAGACTTAGATCAAACTCAAAAATATCTTTATCACGGCTATGAGATTGCCTCAAATGTAGCTCAAGATCCCAGGACCAGCCCACAAATATTGTCGTAAATTTATCTTGAGAGAAAAGTGTCTCAGAAATAGTGGTCCGGTTTAGAGTGTAGAATGATGGTGAACGCTCAGTGATAGAAATGTAGAGAGTAAATAGTTGCTTCACAGAGTGCTGGAGGAGAGTAAAGACAGACTTATTTACGACACATCGTTTCTCTCAATCTACTCTTCAGGCTCTACTGGTCAAACAATTATTTGCCAGTTTCCAGACACACACCTGCTCTCACACCGATTTGGTGCTTCAAACACACAGACGACGTGGATACAACTATCTTAAACAAATAGGGGAAATTTTATGGGCTTTGGGTATTCCAACACAGTAACGATTAAGTTTATGTTATTTATTAAAGTTTAAAATAACATTCACTACAATAATCATGTGTTTACAGCAAAAATATCATAAGTACTGAAAAATGCAAATAACAAGGTAGGGAGGGGGTGAAGAAGATTGGTATCGACTAAGCCCGTCCCGCTTATAAGACAAAGATAAATCCAGTCCAAAGATAGATAGTTATCAGGAACATAGGTAAGTTAACCTAACAGTGAAGTTAATTACTCTGAAAAGAGGTGTTACAAAATTAGGTATGGGTGGTAGAAAGAATCCTGTTCTTCAGAATTGTTCTTCCCTTTACTAAGCAAAAGAAAAGGAGGGGGTTTTAAAACAGAGTTTATCAAAAACTATCCCACTTAAAGGAACAATGCCGGGTATACAGAAAATGTATTACCCGGTAAGCAAGTTAACAAATGCGTTACAACAAAGATTAAATTTCCTGTCATTCATACACGCGCTAGTAAAGGCCTTCACTCATCTTGCTCTCACTTACCGATTGTGAAAAAATCTGGCACTCCATAGAATAACACAACAGCAGTTACACCTCAAACTAAATGTATGAGTGTTAGTTCAAGTTCCCGCCCCAGATTAGCGGGTAGGTGGTCAGCACATAAAAAGGATCCCGTAATCGCTGGAAAATGAATCTGTATTTGTGTCTCTTTTCTTAATAACAGTTTCTATGGGAGGGCACGGTCTCTGATACCGGGTTGAGGATGGTGTGGTCTATTTGACTTTGCCGCTGATAATAAAAATTCTTACGCGTGCTGATACACTTTATCCGTGGGGTATGGTTTAAGTCCTGGGAGAAAACTAGTCACATCACTGTTCAGGTAAATATGTATTCTCTCTCTATATCAGTAAACTAACAAAAGCTCGGGCCAGTGTTCTTCTTCCCGTTACAACTTAATTTGCTTGATGGTGTGTTAAATTTATCTTTGGGTGTGCTTTCTTTGCTATAAGTTAGATAGCGGAATTCCAAACATAGAATCGCTTCAAAGATTAAAAATTTACACAGTCTCAACAAGTTCTGAGTCAGGGAAACTCTACACACTGTTTATGCTTTGCTTTGCTTAGATTGATTTGCTGGGTTGCAAAAGGGATCACTCTATATATGAAAAATAGAAAACATGTAATTCATATCGAAAAATCCAATAACATTCTAAAATGCGATAAATTTAACGTTAAGACTATTTTATATACGCTCGCGTATTTAATTATGTATTTAATAAACACTGCGCGAGTTCTAGTGGTTAAAACACACATCTATAAATATAGGACTTAACTAAATTTATTAATTATAAATTCCTTCGCGACGTTAAAAGTTAATTTAAGCATTTAACATCTATTATCTTTTGGAAATAATATAGCAGGTATATCATTACATTTACAACTGGAACTATTGAGACGGTTTAATTTAATAGATTTAAAATAACACAAAGTCCAGTGAAATAGAATGAATGAACTAGACCACTGATCACTTTACACAATATATATTTAACCGTTTTGCACAGAAATAGAATTTACTGCAAATATATATAAAAATCCATGGGATAATCTAGCAAGATTTCAAATATAGCTAGTGCTGCTATCAAGGTCTGGCCAACGAGTGATAACATGCATTTCTTCATGGTCTGTATATATCTAAAATGAAATGAAAGATGAGTGGGACATGAAGAATTTGACACCTTTTTAGATCTCAGGACACTTTTGGGGTTCTGACCGCCAGACTAAAGAGAGATGCCGCCCCTGGTCTTCGTATCTCCGCTCGCTGCTGCGATCGGTTCTGTGTTTAACACCGAGATGCGAACTACCTGCAGGAACTTGCGTCGCTCGTTTCAGGGACCACTACTGTCTTTGATCGTGGCGCTAGTCTTTCCTGAAATCCCCCAGTCTGTGTCTTTGATCGTTGTCGCTACTATCTGTTTGATGCTGGCACCGCCCCCACTGGCCAAGTTAATGAAAATACTGCATATGATTGCTCAAGAGATGTCCATGGGCGTGATTTAATCTCTCCTTAAATCAATGCGATGACCAGAATGAACGGTAGATAAGCTGTCCACATATTAATTAGCAAACGTGTTTACCATCTGTGTGGAACGGTTGCATAGCTAATGAGTCCAGGTGAAAAAATAAATCCCGTTTGACGAAAGGTTACAATATTCGAGGGCACTGATGTTATCCACAGGGTCGTTACAAAGATTCGTATCATATCATTCAGGGTCGGCTGCGTTCGTCTGTCACACTAATTTGCATATGATGAGTTAGTAAAAAGAATGAAAGAAGATTGTATGGGGTTTGAGTGAACTCAGCAAAGGGAGATAACTTGAAATTACGTTCTTTGAAAGGTTGGGTGAGCAAGCAAAAGTAAACACGCAAGAGAAAAGTTTTGGTAGGTGAACACATTTTAGGAGATAAGGAGAAAAATGTTAAATCGGGGGATTAGTCAGTCTGATTTTGAAGGCGCTCAGCAAAGGTCGAGTTTTCTTAGCCTTTTGCGTTCATACTGTGAATTCGGGAGTGCTGTGTGTGGCCTTTTGGCTAGTGACTTTGTTTTGGTTCTTTATATTTGGTTTTCGAACCAAGATAACGATCTATAAGAAAGATATCAATGTGCCTATAATTCTAATCAATATGGGGGAAGACCTGGAAGGAGGAGTACTCCATAAACAAGGTACGTTGGTTATAACTGTGTCTGGCCCGCAGGCCAATAGGGCATCCTACTCCTTAATTGCGAGTATTCTAGCCGGGCCAGCCGGTGTTGGAATGAGTGGCATCGCTACGTTATACAGATTTGCGGGCCCTTTCAAGTGGTACGCCACGCTGACGACGGCGGCTTAAATGAAACATTACCAGGGCCTACACGACAAGAAATTTGAATGGTCAAACCCGCAAATGTCGGTCTATATAGAGCGTCAAGATAAAGAAAAGATAAAAGACACACACACATTCATCAATATATATGCACCATCGACAAAATCTGACCAACCTAAGTTTTATGACGGACTGTACGACACTTTAACTAGGTATTACGAAGGAACCAAAATAGTGTTAGGCGGAGATTTTAATTGTGTTTTGTCTAATTTAGATTTATACAAGAGTTCTTTAGAATCCCAATTACGGAAAATGACCATCGAAATATCCTTGCGACTCCGACGTTTACAATCTATGCTAGACGAACACGACCTTTTATATGTTTACAGGAAAAAAGAACCGCAAACACAGGCATTCACATACGAAGACAAGACAAACCCATATTTTAGACGAGCCTCGAGACTAGACAGAATTTACGCATCAAGCAGTTACAATATACACAAAGCTTGTCACATCAAAAATACCTTTAAATTCACAGATCACCAAGCAGTCTACACAGTTTTAAATACGGGGCACCCACACACGAAATTAAAGAGATCCCCGCATTGGAAATTTAACAATAACCTACTAAAAAATACTTTCTTTACAGAACAAATATCACAACTTATTCAGGGATAAACGCAGGACATTCCCACTAACAACATTGCAGAATATTGGGACCTGTTAAAAACACGATAAGAGATAGGACACACATTCTAGCTACAATCATACACAGGGCATTTAAAAAAGAAGAGAACATACTAGAAGATGCAATTAGTTTAACTAAACAGTTAGATAACACAAACCCACACATTCATATTTTAGAAGAGCAGTTAGACCACTACAAACAGTACACTTACCAAGGGACATTACTTAGGACTAAATTAAACACTATAACACAAGAGATTCCCAGCAGACATTATCTAGAGATAGAGCAGAATGTACAACGCAGTAGACAGATACACGAAATCGTAGAAATGAATGGACAACAACAGACAGACAATACTAGCATTAGTCGCGCTTTTTTCGAGTACTACAAGCAATTATACACTAAAGAGGAAACTAACATAAATATACAAGATACATTTTTACAATATGCAAAGTGTTTAAGCGGAGAAGAGAGCAAGAAACTAGATCAAACTTTAACTTTAGACAATTTAAAAGAAGCTATTAGCACTTTTCAAAAAGATAAAACGCCCAAATCAGACGGCCTCACAGCAGAATTTTATGTTTTTTTCTTCCCCATTTTAGGCCCCCTTTTAATTAAAATGTTTGAAGAAGCCTTCCAGAAAAAAGAGTTCCCGGATAGTTTAAATGAACCTTACATCGCGTTAATACCAAAAGATGGTACCGACAAAAAGTCAATCAAAAATTACAGAACCATTTCCTTTTTAAATACTGATTATAAAATTTTGGCCAAAGCTCTCACTCTCAAGCTTAAACCGCTCATGCATAACATGATTTACGAAGACCAACAGTGTAGCGTGCAGGGTAGGAATATTTGTAGACACACGCATTTCATAAGAGATCTAATCACATACACACACGATAGGCCGTGTCATAGTACAATATTTTCACTAGATCAGGAAAAAGCATTTGATAGAGAGTCACGTTTCTTTTTTACACAAAAGTCTTAAGGCAAACAACGTAGGAGCATATTTTAGAACATGGGTTAAAATCTTATATAAAAAACCTAAAAGTAGAATATTAGTTAACCATGGTTTAACTGAACCCTTTAGTTTGTCTAGATCAGTTAGACAAGAGTGCCCCTTGTCACCCTTGTTATACATAATAACGTTAAAACCAGTTTGGAAAGAATAAGACAAGATGCAAACATTACGGGAACCTTCGTTCCAGGTAAAGGCGAAAGGAAGTTATTAGCTTATGCTGATGACACTGTATTCTTTCCAACAACAAATAAGTATATCAAAAATATAATAGAAATTTTCACAGAATTTGGATACGCTAGCGAATCCAAACTGAATGTACAGAAATCTTGTATAATGGGAATAGGTAATGGGCCAACAAATAGGATATTCCTTTTCAGCTAACGCAAGTAAACAGAACTAAAATTTATGGAATAAGTTACTCATTCAACCCGCAAGACCCCAATACAGAAACATGGGCACAATTATTAGGGAAAATTCAAAACATGTTGGAAAAATATAAGAATAAAACAACTACCATTTTAGGAAGAAGTATTATAATGAATTATTTTATTATCCCTAAAATAATATATACAGCTAATATACAGGTTATACCTAAAACGATTGTATCAGAAAAAAAAAGCTGCTTAGGGCCTTCATTTTCAGAATCACTAGAACTAGTATAAAGCACCAAACACTAATACAACCAAAAAACAGGGGAGGAATAGCCCTACAAGATTTCAACACTAAAATAAAAGCTCTTAGAATCAAATATATAGGAGAAATCATTAAAAACCCAGAACTTTACCCAATAGCGCACTATTATAATGCGATTAGATTATCCAGTTTATGTAAACTTGACAATAATAAACCTTATTTTTTTTGGTACCCCGCCACCCTTTTACAGAATATGTATACAGAATTTAGAAGGGACGAACATCTAACAAAACAGGACACAAAACTCGTATACACACTTCTAGTAGAAACACAAGAACCACCTCTGAATACACATAAAAAAAGAGGTTACAACTTGTTTGTAACCGACTACACGCAGAGCTTCACAAACATTCACGAAATAAACGTTAAACCACAAGTAAAAGAAGTTACATTCAGATTACTGTATAGTTTAACACCCATAAGAGTAGGGAAAACACCACCAAAATGTAAACTGTGCAATGACAACATAATAGAAACAGAAGATCACTTGTTTTACACATGTAGGACAGTGGTCCCTACCCTAAACAAGCTAAGAAAGGAAATAACTTCCAACACACAACAAACACCAAACATGTACCGGGCCGTTATGCTCAACACGTTACTAAAGACACCGAGACAGACAGAACTTAAACTACTAACGCTGTTACCTGAATTTAGACATCTAGTATGGACTTGTAGAAACAGGGCAGTATACGACGGTACACAGTATGACCACAAAATATTTGCACAAATATACGCACGCAAAACACAAGACATAGCAGGACGGGTTTAAAAAACTTTGTCACTGAAATTTTTTCTGTGTTAATAAATGTATTAAACATTTATACTATAAATCACACATCCTGCCTTCATGGACTCTTTTGGTTGGTAATAATTATGGTCATCTTATATAATGTAATTTTTTTTTATTGGTCACCATGTAATGTAAAATTGATTTGTTAATACTTCTTTTCATCTGTACCATGCAACGCAATTTCCTTTCATCCTTATTTCTTAAGGCTATCTTTTATAATACAACGTTTTTGTAAATGTTTTTAATTTTTAATAATTAGGGTTATCTTATATAATATAAACTTTTCTCAAATGAGAGTGATTTGTAATAATGCAAACTTTTTTGTAAATTGATTGGTAATAATTAGGGTTATCTTAGTATAATGTTAATTATTATTTTTTTTTTAAACGCTATCTCTTATAACACAAACCTTTTTGTAAATATTTTTGATTTGTAAAAATCAGAGTTATCTTATATAGTGTAAACATTTCTTAAATGGTATTGATTTGTAATAATGGAAACTTTTTTTGTAAATTTATGGGAAATAATTAGGGTTATCTTATATAAGGTTTTGTAATAAATGTTTTTGTTTTTTTATAATTAGGGTTATCTTATATAATGTAAACTTTTCTTAAATGATATTGATTTGTAATAATGTTTATCATTCTTATTCCTTTGGGTTATCTTATATCATGTAATAATTTTAATTTTTAATTTTTGTAAATAATATCGATGTTGTAAAAAATAAAGGTTTAAAAAAAAAAAAAAAAAAAAAAAAAAAAAAAAAAACAAGTGTTGGGTTTTTTCGTCCTATTGCGTTCTCGTTTGGAGTTTTCGTGTGCTGTGGTGTAGCTTTTCAGCTAAGAGCTTTGTTTTGTTTTCGACATTTGGTTTTCGGACCAAGATAATTTCAATAAGAATATGTCAACAGCTGTTGTTCCAGTTTTTAAAATTAATATGGAAGAAGATCTGGAAGGAGGCGTCCTTCACAAACAAAGTACGTTAGTCTTTACTGTTACTGGGCCACAAGCCAATAGAGCATCGTACTCACTAATCGCAAGTATTCTGACGGGGCCTGCTGGTGTGGGCATGAGTGGCATTGCCACACTGTACCGCTTTGCGGGTCCCTTTAAGTGGTACGCCACGTTAACGGCGGCAGCACATATGAAACATTATCAAGGCCTACACGACAAAAAATGTGAGTGGACGAACACTCAAATGTCTGTTTATATTGAGCACCAAGACAAGGAAAAGTCCAAGGGTATCCTGCACTGGATGCCGCCCACAATGAAGACAGAGGCGGTGCAGAGGATCGCAGCTGCGGTATCGGGAGATAAGAATGCGGAGGTTTTTAGGATAAAAACCGCTTACGACAAATGGAATTTCTTATACAGGCAATCCACACACCAGGTCCCGCATTTCATTCATCTGAAGATGGCGGGTGCAGAGGAGAAGATTCAACGCGTATGGGTGTCCCTACCCAGGCGCAAAATTCAGTGTGCATTGTGTGGGCTTGACACCCACTGGGTAAGTTAATGCCCAAAAAAAAATCCCACTCCCCCCCCCCCCACCAAGTCAAACCATCGGGGTAGAAGAAGCTGTCGCTAACGCCACACCGGCGCAGTAAAGCCAACCAAGCCAAACAAGCGAGCTCCCTGCTCCAGAGAGCCCCGGGGCCAGTCCAGCCGAAGATGGTTTCACAGTTGTAAACCACAATAAGCGTACACCGAAGCGGAAAACATCAGTTTTCCAGGCAATGGACAAGCCTGTTAAACCAAAAGAGGTAAGGCGCAGCGAGCAAGCGAGTACGTCATCGGTCCAACGCTCACCGAGCAAACCACAAGACCTGCCTTTGTCGCCAAAGGCGTTCACAGAAGAGCCCTACCCTGGGTGGGTATAGTCAACACCTGTTGTCGACGAGCAAGACCTTGTCATGTCCCAGCCAAATGAGTCCGGAGGCAGAACGCCTTTGCAACCGGGTAAGTCGGGAGCAGAAGGCGTGACGGGAATGGAGCCCAAGCCTGACCAGTCTCCATGAGTGCCAGTGTCACAAGCATCACAGGACAAATTGTACCGTAGCTGGGCGACCCTAACGGAAGATGACGGCCTCGACTCCCTGATGACGCAGGCCAGCATCTTTATAGATGACCAGGAGTTTAACTCGGAAAGCGAATAAGCTTCCCAAGAGTTCGGTTTCCCTGCGCTGAGACCCAGTCCGGGTAGATATGTTCCAGTTCTGGGCGAGTAAGATGTATGTGTTCCAGAGGTCCGGAAACAAGTGGTGCATGTGTGAAGACACCCGAGGCCCGATGGGTTCTAGCCAAGCCCCCCCAAGCAGCATCTCATTGTTATCCTCCTGTAAGCTAACCGGGAAGATGAACAGAGAACTACCAGTGTGTGGGAAGATTAACAACCCCCAGCGGTCTCAAGTGGGAAACCTTCCAAGATGTAATATGAACATTCTAGTAATTATTATGAAACTTACAGTTTAGGAGTGTTCAAATTGTTAAGAAGTTGTTTTAATGTAAATAGTTGCCTGTTTTTATTACAAAAACACACACCGCACACACCAGCACACCATAAACATACACATAAACACAACAAAGCAGCTAACTCCTCCCCTCCCCCCGCGCTACGGCGGGATTGCCTGACAGCGCGGTTTTGCCCCTGCTTAGCCAATATCCTCAGTGCGGAACAGCAAGTGGCCAACCCTCAGCTACCACTGTGTCGGGCAGTCTAGTTATAATTTCTCTCAATATTAACGGATTGAGAAATAAACTAGAGCCCGTTATAAAACTAATACATAAACACAAACCAGATTTTTTATTCCTACAACAAACCAACATAACCTCTGGCACCCATGCTAAACAGTTGGTAACGAAATTAGGGCTAAAGCAGGGCTGATTTAGCTTCGGCACCAGTTATTCTGCAGAGTAGCTATTCTGCAGATTAACGAGGAGTGGGAAGCAGTACACAATAGGATAGACAGTTGTGGCAGAACTGTAACAATACAAGACAGAATAAACACAACAGACAAGACATACACACACTTATTAACATATACGCACCCGCGAAAAAAACTGACCGACCTATGTTTTATGACCGTTGTACGACATTTTAACGAGACATTACAAGGGAGCTAAAATAGTGTTAGGTGGAGACTTTAATTGTGTCTTATCCAATTTAGATCTTTCTAAAACATCCTCAGAAGCCCGAGCATGGGATATGACCAATGAAAAGTCTTTACATTTACGATGGATACAATCTATGTTGGACATCTACAGAATAGAACCACAAACACAAGCCTTTACATATCAGGACATGACAAACCCATATCTTAGACGTTCTTCGAGACTGGAAAGAATGTATGCATTTAGTAATTACAACATACACAAAACTTACCATATAAAAATACCTTTAAATTTACAGATCACCACGCAGTCTACAGAGTTTTAATTACCGGACACTCACACATGAAATCAAAGAGATCCCCGCATTGGAAGTTCAACAACAACATGTTAAAAAATACTTTCTTTACACAACAAATATCACAACTCATTCAGGGGTACGCACAGGATATACCCACTAACAACGTTGCAGAATATTGGGAACTGCTAAAAATACGATAAGAGATAGGACACAGATTTTAGCTACATATATATATACATAGGAAGTTTAAAAAGGAAGAGAATATACTAGAAGAGGCAATTAATTTAACGAACGTTTAGATAGCACAAACCCGCACATTCATATTTTACAGGAACAGTTAGAGCAATACAAACAGTACCTCTACCAAGGAGCTTTACTTAGGACAAAATTAAACACCATAATGCAAGAAATACCTAGCAGACAATAGTTAGGGATAGAGCAGAATGTACAACGCAGTAGACAGATACACGAAATTGTAGATATGAATGGACAGCAACAAACAGACAATACTAGCATTAGTCACGCTTTCTTCGAGTACTACAAGCAATTATACACCAAAGAAGAAACTAACACAAATATACAAGATAAATTTTTACAATATGTAAAGTGTTTAAGTGGAGAAGATAGCAAGAAACTAGATCAAACGTTAACTTTAGGCAATTTACAAGAAGCTATTCATCATCATCAGTTGCCATCTCCACAACGAAGGTTGGCTGTAATGGATCTCCAACGTCTTCTGTCTCTTGTCTTGGTGGTGCACTCTGATAGACTCTTTCCTGTCCATCTTTTGATGTTATCTTCCCACTTATAGCGCTGTCTTCCCCTTGCACGTTTGCCTTCAGCTCTCCCTTCTGTTATGGTCTTCTGAAAGGTGTTATGCCTTTTTATGTGGCCAAAGTATTTTAGCTGCCGAACTTTGACCTCCCTCATTAGTTCTCTTTTCATACCTAGATTTTCTAGGACCTCCTTATTTGTTTTCATCTCTTTCCATGAGATACGCCCCATTCTTCTATATATCCACATTTCAAGAGCCTCAATTCTTTCTTCCAAATGCTTATTCATCGTCCATGTTTCTGCACCATACAGAAATGCAGAATATATATAACACTTTATGATTCTCAGTTTTAATTTGTGAGATAACTGTTTGGTTGTCAGTATATGTTTCATGTTGTTGAATGTAGCTTTGGCCATTTCTATCTCTCCTTGATTTCTGTTTCACATCTGCCATCTTCTGTTATTATATGACCAAGATATACGTAGCTCTTGACTTGTTCCAGGATTTTCCCATTTACGCTTATCTTTAATGTGGGTTTATCGTCTGTTTTGCTAATTATCATAGTTTTTGTTTTCTCAATATTAATGTCGAGTCCATATTTATGACTTATACTGTTCACTTGCTTCACTAGTTCTTGTAACTCCTGTTCGCTTTCAGCTAACAACACAGTATCATCTGCATATCTAAGGTTGTTTATTGACCTTCCACTGATGTTCAGTCCTGGTATTTCCTGTATCTGTTTGAACATTTTTTCGGTGTATAAATTAAATAGGCAGAGGGACAGCACACAACCTTGTCTGACCCCTCTTTTTATGTCTATGTATGGTGAATAATTCCTTCCCGATCTTACTGTGGCAGTTTGCTCCCAATAAAGGTTACTTAGTATTCTTATATCCTTTCCATCAATACCTATGTCTTCGAGGCATTCAATTATTTTCTCGTGATGGACTCTGTCAAAAGCCTTCTTATAGTCAATGAAGCACATATACATACTTTTTTGGACCTCTGTATATTTTTCTGCTAATATTCTTAGGCAAAATATTGCCTCTCTTGTTCCACTGTTCCGTCTAAAACCAAACTGTTCTTCTTGGATTTCACTGTCTACTTTACTTTTTATTCTTTCCTGTATGATTTTGAGCATTATCTTAATTGCATAAGAAGCTACTAGTACTTTTCAAAAAAATAAAGCACCCGGACCAGATGGGCTCACAGCGGAATTTTATGGTTTCTTCTTCCCCATTTTAGGCACCCTTTTAATTAAAATGTTTGAAGAAGCCTTCAAGAAAGAAGAGCTCCCGGATAGTTTAAATAAATCTTACATCGCGTTAATATCAAAAGATGGTACCGACAAAAAGTCAATCAAAAATTACAGACCCTTTTCCCTTTTAAATACTGATTATAAAATATTGGTCAAAGCTCTCACTCTCAAGCTTAAACCGCTCATGCATAACATGATTCACGAAGACCAACAGTGTAGCGTGCAGGGTAGGAATATTTGTAGAGACACGCATTTCACAAGAGATCTAATCACATCCACACACGATAGGCAGTGTCAGAGTACAATATTATCACTATATGCATTTGATAGAGTGTCACATTCTTTTTTACACAAAAGTCTTATAGCAAGCAACATATGAGCATATTTTAGAACATGGGTTAAAATCTTATATAAAAAACCTAAAAGTAGAATATTAGTTAACCATGGTTTAACTGAACCCTTTAGTTTGCCTAGATCAGTTAGACAAGGGTGCCCCTTGTCACCCTTGTTATACATAATAACGTTAGAACCAGTTTTGGAACGAATAAGACAAGATGCAAACATTACGGGAACCTACGTTACAGGTAAAGGCGAAAGGAAGTTATTAGCTTATGCTGGTGACACTGTATTCTTTCCAACAACAAATAACTCTATTAAAAATATATTAGAAGTCTTCACAGAATTTGGTTTTGCTAGCGAATCTAAACTGAACGTTCAGAAATCGTGTATAATGGGAATAGGTAGATGGGCCAACAAAGCGGATTTTCCTTTCCAGCTTACGCAAGTAAATAGAACTAAAATTTATGGAATAAGTTACTCATTCAACCCGCAAGTCCCCAATACAGAAACATGGGCACAATTATTAGGGAAAATTTAAAACATGTTGGAAAAGTATAAGTATAAAACAACTACCATTTTTGGAAGAAGTATTATAATGAATTGTTTTATTATCCGTAAAATAATATATACAGCAAATATGCAGGTTATACCTAAAACGATTGTATCAAAAATAAATAAACTGATTAGGGATTTTATTTTCAGGAACACTGTAGCTAGTATAAAGCATCAAACTCTAACACAACCAAAAAACAGGGGAGGAATAGCCCTACAAGATGTCAAAACTAAAATAAAAGCTCTAAGAATCAAGTACATAGGAGAAGTCATTAAAAACCCAGAACTTTACCTAACAGCGCACTATTATACGGGGATTAGATTATCTAGTTTATGTAAACTTGACAATGATAAACCTCATTTTTTTCTGCCACCCTTTTACAGAATATATATACAGAATTTAGAAGGGAACGAACATCTAACAAAACAGGACACAAAAGTCATATACATACTTCTAGTAAAAACACAAGAATCACTTTTGAGTACACGTATAAAAAGGAGTTACAACTTGTTTGTAACCGACTACACGCAGAGCTTCACGAACATTCACACAATAAACGTTAAACCACAAGCAAAAGAAGTTACATTCAGATTACTGTACAGTTTAACATCCATTGCGGATAAACAATCATCAATAAAAGCAGGGAAAACACCACCAAAGTGTAAACTATGTAAGGATAGCATAATAGAAACAGAGGACCACTTGTTTTAACATGTAGGACAGTGGTTCATACCCTAAATAAGTTAAGAAAGGAAATAATGGCCAACACACAACAAACGCTAAACATGTACCGGGCTGTTATGCTCAATACGTTACCAAAGATACCGAGACCGGCAGAACTTAAACTTCTAATTCTGTTAGCTGAATTTAGACATCTAGTATGGATTTGTAGAAACAGGGCAGTATACGACGGTACAGAGTATGACCACAAATAATTTGCACAAATATACGCACGCAAAACACAAGACATAGCAGGACAGGTTTAAACACTTTGTCACCTTTATTTTCTTACCTTGTGTGTAGATAATGCCAATTTTATTTTATATGATATTGATTTGTAATTTGATACGATATTGATTTTAACAATTTTGCATCGTGTTCATCATTTCTAGTTCTTAAGGTTATCCCATGTCATGTAACTTTCTTTGTAAATGATATTGATTTGTATTAATTAAGGTTATGATATTGATTTGATATGATATTGGTTTGTAATAATTTTGCATCTTGTTTATCATCCTTATTCCTTAAGGTTATCTTATATTATGTATTTTTTTTCATGGTTAAGTATCATTGCCATTCGCATTTAAGCACTATGTACCATCAATAATCACATGCCTTCATGTCCTCATCGACATCTTGTTTATCATCGGTGTCCTTTTAGCCTTTATTGCTATATACATATTGGGGGGTTTGGGATGTCAGGTATTGGTAGTACCTCTGGTGAAGGAGCTGTCATGCCCTTTTCAGGGCAGCTCGGACACCTTTGGTCCAAACCTGGCATCCAGCTCTCACCTATGGCTCCTCATAGCTGTCAGCATGTGACAGCGGCCACCCCCCGGGCAACGGCTTTGACAGGCTGGCTAAACTAGGTGAGGGTAGCCGACTGGTTATAAACCTTCGGTGAGTTAGGGTCTGCATACCCATGCATACCCATGATTCGATAGACTGCGCGGAAGAAACCACCTATTGGTTCAACGGGCATGACGGCGATTACCAGCAACGCGCTGTGGAGCGTAAGGAGTACGGCGAAGCACGTAGAAAGCCCTGGTCATCCACTGCATCTGACTTCATCTCCAGTTGTCTTGACTTGTCTTGCCACTGGATTCAGATGGACCCAGGGGAGATAGTGAGGTTGACGAATTGCGCAACTCTTCCTTACTTTAATCCAAATCACTGCGCAAGTTACTCTTTCATCAATACTCACAACAAGTCCTGTGGCGATGGACGAGCGGCGAAGCGGCAGGCGTGGGTACGCTGGCAGTCGTAGTCGCAGACCTACACACAGGCGGCTCAGGCCATATGGTCGTCTTCCACTGATCGGAGCAGCAGTGGGATTCGGCAGCCCCCTGAGTGTCTGAGCATCCCTCTTTAGGAAAGCACTGCTCACCTCCATGGCACGAGGAAGGGGTTAGAAAAGGTGCCCTAAACATTGCCTGCTCCACCATTACCTAACCAGCTAACTGCGGTTGGTGGGTACCCTACTTCAGCGGGCGACACATAAGAAAAAGAAAGGACAGATTTTTCCCCCTCATTCTAGGCGCATTGAATGTGTACACTCTCCTTGACAAAGACTTTAACGCAAACAGACCTGAGAGGCGAACTGCCCTGATTGGGAGAGAACTGGCCAGATACAATATTGACATAGCAGCACTGAGTGAAACTCGACTTGCAGGCGAGGGCCAGCTTTGCAAAAAGGGTGCAGGTTATATATTCTATTGGAGCGGAAGTGGAACTGAAGAAAGACGAGAAGCAGGGGTTGGATTTGCAATCAAAACAGCACTTGTTGGCAGGTTAGCAGGGCCCTCAAAGGGAATAAATGACCGACTCATGACAGTCAAAATCTCCCTGCTTTATGGAAGAAAACATGCCACCATCATTAGCGCATATGGACCAACTATGACAAACCAGGATGACGTCAAGGATAAGTTTTATGAAGAATTACATGCAGTCATTGCATCAGTTCCCAAAGCAGATAAGCTCATAATTCTAGGTGACTTTAATGCAAGAGTAGGCTCAGATAACATCTCCTGGAATGACACTATTGGAAAGTACGGCGTGGGTCGCTGTAACAGCAATGGACTTCTTCTCATCCAGACTTGCGCAGAACATGGCCTCCTTGTCACCAACACCATTTTTCGACTTCCTACCCGCAACAAAACCTCCTGGATGCACCCTCGCTCACAGCATTTGCACTTAATTGACTATGTAATTGCCAGGAAGAAGGACAGGCAAGATGTCCAGGTGACCAAGTCTATGTGTGGTGCCGAATGCTGGACTGATCATCGCCTCATTGTGTCTAAACTTAAAATTTGTATCCAATCAGCAAGGCGCCCTCAGGGGAAGAAAACTCATAAAAGGCTGGATGTCACCAAACTAAAGAAAACAAAAATCAAACAGTCATTTACTGACACCCTAGAAGACCGTCTCAAATCTATCTCGTTAGACGGCCAAAGTGTGGAAACTAATTGGGCAGCCCTAAGTGAGCAGATCTACAACACTGCTACAGAGGTCCTGGGTCCCGCCATCAAGAAACAAAATGACTGGTTTGATGAGAACTCAGATGATATAAAGAAGATGTTGGCTGAGAAACACCATTTCCATAAAGCATATTTAAATGATCCAAAATCTACATCAAAGAAAGACGCTTTCAACAACATGCGTAGAATCGTCCAACATAAACTACGCCAGACGCGGCATTCATGGCTGAGTAATAAAGCAGATAAGCTCCAAGGCTTTGCTGACAGCCATGACTTGAAAATTTTTTACCATGCACTCAAAGCGGTCTATGGTCCAACATAATCAGGATCATTTCCCCTCCTTAATGCAGATGGAAAAACACTAATTACAGACAAGGAACAAATTCTCCAACGCTGGGCCGAACACTTTAATAATATTCTGAACCAGCCATCATCTATTAACGACGAAGCCATCATCCGCCTGCCCCAAATTCCTATAAATTAAGCACTATATGATATACTAACTCTGGAGGAAACTCAAAAAGCGATTCGTCAACTTTCTAGTGGAAAGGCCCCCGGCTCCGATTCAATTTCTGTTGAGGTTTATAAAGATGGCGGTCCAGTTCTGATAGAGAAACTTCGCATGATCTTTCAGCAAATGTGGCAGAGTGAAACCATCCCACACGATCTCAAAGATGCGTCAATTATACATCTATATAAACGTAAAGGTAATCGCCAAGACTGTAACAATCATCGAGGCATCTCTCTTTTATCAATCGCTGGGAAGATATTCGCCAGAATCCTTCTGAATCGCCTTACGGCTCATCTTGACAAAGGTCTTTTACCTGAAAGTCAGTGTGGATTCCGGAAAGAACGTGGAACCACCGATATGCTGTTCGCTGCAAGACAGCTACAAGAAAAATGCCAAGAACAGCACTGTTGAAGTTATTGTCCAGAAACACAGTAACAATAAATAATACGGTATCTACTGCTTGTTATGTTTCTTGATTTCGAGAGGGTATCTCGTTGTTATGAATGAGCATAACTTTATTTCAGCCTACTACTGTGATGACGTTCATTTTCGGTCACGTTGTTCCTAGCCTTCTGTGTTGTATACTAGGTGAAGAAGAAAGAGTTGATGGCATCGTAGAGAGACCAGATGTGTTTCACAACCACAAGTGTAAGTAATTATGAGACTAACTTCCCGTTTGCCATGGTAAATCTCTCAGTTGATTAAAATAGAAATTTTCTTTGTATTTCTGACAGCATTCGGCTTTGCGTTAAGAATCATCGCTCCGATGTTGTTATTAGCTGTGAGAGGAATGTAGGTCACCTTACGACCATGTCCCTAATCAAGCGCAGCATAGCCAGCATGTTGATCCCGTGTTGTATGACGTCACCCCGTGATGTTTATGGGATGCTATCAAGGAAGCCGGAGTTGTGCCCTATTTATTTTTATTTTCTTTAGGAGTTGGTTTAAGATTGCTACAGGGTTTCTTATACTTAATTTTTTTTTTTAGGATAATGTATTATTGTATAGTATAGTAGGATGCATTATATGATGTGGTATTAGATATTGTGTATGTTCATATTTATGCACTTTTTCTACTCCATGTTATTATTATACATGATTGTATTGTTGATAAACATTGTACGTATTATCATTGTAATGAATAGTAACATATCATTTTGTAGTGACTTGTCTTTGATTGTTTTTTTTATATTGATGAAATTATGGATTGTTGGTATTTTCATACTCAAGTCAGAAGACTATTCCACTTAGACTATATTATGTTTGACCATATGTGCTCCGTTGTGAGGTTTGAAGCTATGATAGTCGATACATCAAACATTGATATGTTTTTGGCAGTTTTGGATCTTGGGATAGTTTTGTGCATGATGAGATTGCCAGCCCTATGCACAAACTCATTAGCGAGGAATATGCGTTAGTCGCCTTCAGAGAGTCTTGTTATTTATTACATTTATTTTTTTCTTTTCTCGTATTCTAATGCTATGTTTAATTAAAATATTACCATATACAGAGGTTATATGAAGTAATTGTTGGGTTGTGGAATGTTATTTTGGAACTAAACTGTATATGTAGAATTGTCAGAGATAGTAGATACTGTTGTTTGTTTGAAGAATTTAGAAGTCTGACTTAAACACTTGTTCTGATATAATGTTATGTTTATATTTGCAAGTTGGTATGGAGTCAATAGTATGTTTTTTAGGTGCTCATTTGTGTCTACTTAGAAATGGGAATATATTTTGTTAAAGCTCATTTCACTTTTCATTTGAAAAAATTAAACTACCTATTTTTATTTAACTTAACGTTTTGAAAATTTTTGTATTGTATTTTTTTTTTGTGGTGGGAAATGTATGTTTTTTTTTTTTGTTGTTGTTGAAAGTGTTATATTGTGTTTGTGCCCAGTGCTTAACTAGGTGTAATAATATATGTTGATATTTCCAGATTTAAAAAAAAAAAAAAAAAGAAAAAAAAATATTAATAATCACGCAATTTTCGATCTTGAACGTCAAAGGACAATCTGGCAAATTTACTCAGTGACGTCATCAAAGCCGGCAGACGTTCAAATGACCATTTGTTTAACTTGGAGTCAAGAGATGGGGAGCCGCGCTAGCGTAGTGGTTACCACACCGCTCTGGCGACCGGGTGATACAGGATCAAACCCGGGTGACGGCATTTGAGGATTTTTCGTCGACCGGGATTTGGACTGGATTAACTAGAGACCTGGCGAGGACATTTGAAGGAGTGTCGTCGACCAGGGATTGGCGGCTCCTGAGCCGACCCAGCTGTAATGGGTACCTCCGAAATCGGAGAGTATTTGCCTGAATGGCGAGGGACACCTGTCTCTGTACAAGAAAAAAAGGGATACTCACGTAAAATCAATGTCAGGTTAGACATTAAAAATAACCTGAGATTTCGCCTCGAGTATTAGCGGGCGTACGAAAAAAAAAAAAAAAAAAAATTATTTTTTTTGAGATTGTGATAATTTATTTTTACATATCGCATATTTTTGTGTGATATCTGTGATAATTCTTTTTAGTTATGAAAAAGTTTTGTAGCTTGGCTAAATTATTTATTATGCGTTAGTTAGTTATAGCTTTCTATTGTGTTATGGTATATTTTTATATACTTTGTCTCTTTTATTTTATGATTTTCTGTCATGATTGCATTTATTTATAGTTATTAAGATGTATTATTGCCATCTTTCTATACATTCATTTCTTGAATTTCCTTCTTCCTTTACGGATTGTTCTTTGTTTCATTCCATTTTTTGTCTCTTTGATTTTTTTTTCAGTAGCGGTTTATACTTTGGTGATGCTTCTATGTTTCATCAAGGTGTCACTTAATTCTATTTGTATACGTTTACTTCTTACACTTCTTATACTTCCTTCTTTTGTATTGTTACGTTGATTGTATGGCTTGGTATGATGTAGCTATTTGTGTCGATTGTATCTAGTTTGATGTAAGAAGTTGGTTAACTTGATTGTTTCCATATGGTATTGTTGATTTCTTTTCCTATTTGATTTCATTGCTGATTTTCTGTGTTGATCATACTTATTTTGTTTGACCTTGTCTTTTACATTCCATTTATTGTATCCTGCTTGGTCTATAGCGAACATACTTAACTTTGTTTGAAACCAATTTTTTCGGTGTTCTTAACTGATTATTTGGTATAATTTTTTGTATTGTACACTTGCTTATATGTTTTGTCGGTGTATTATTATGATCTTAACATAAGATATTTTTGTAAGCGTATATTAGAGCTTAGCTGACACCTCATTTTGCGTGGATGTAGTTTTAAATTAAAAATAATGATAAATCATTTTTTTCTCACCGGGGGGTGTGGTAATATGTTAAGGTCAAAGGGAAGTGATCCTTAGTATGCTGGTTGGTCAGAGTGAATTTAGGATTGCGTCGCTTGTGGCGCTGGTTTACTTATTAGCTGATTGAATTGTTTTGAGAATATTCCCTCGTATGTTTGAGAAGTTTTGTAAGTCAGAAAAAAGAGCGTCGTGAGCGCTAATCATTTGGAGTGGGGAGATGAAGTTGTTCTGTATTGTAGAGATGTGAATAGCTCACGGCTAGTCCGTGAATGGACTGACTGAGCTGTGTTGAACAGCGAAGTCTTGTGTCTGTTGGGGCGGGAGATGTGTGTCCCCAGGCAGTCGGTTCTAGGCGCTGACGGTGGTAGTCAACCCTGGGTGTTTTTTCTTGGTGTGTTCCCGACCAGTGTTCGGTGAAGATGTTTAGAGTGTTTTTTCGCAATGGGTGTCTCGGTGGAGACTTTTGTACAAGCCAGTATTGAATGTTCTTTCACGTGTTAGATTATTTGAAGATAGTAGGGACTTTGATATTTATAACTGTGGTGGACGCAGCTTATGGAGAGAGTTTGTTAGGTGTATCTTATATGAAGTGCACCACTATGCAATAATTGAGCTCCATGGAGAAAGTATGATGAGGCCAGTATCTTGATGAATTTTATAGTACTGCGATGTGAGCAGTCTTTCTGGATGAGGCCATATGTATGAGGCCGTATTTATAACTGCGGTGTTTGCTGTGTGTGCAACAAACTGACTGCATCAGACCTGTACACAGCTTTCATCGACTTGACAAAGGCATTCGACACGGTCAGTAGAGAGGGTCTATGGAAGATCATGGCAAAATACGGCTGCCCAAAGAAATGTATCTCAGTAGTGCAGCAACTGCATGATGGAATGCAGGCTAGAGTTCAGGAAAACGGTGAGCTGCCGGAGCCTTTCCCCGTCTCAAACGGAGTTACACAAGGGTGTGTACTTGCACCGACTCTGTTCAGTATCATGTTTTCTGCTATGCTGACTGATGCTTTCAGAGACGGGGACACAAGAATCGACATCAGATATCGTATTTATGGAAAATTGTTTAATCTTAGGAGGCTTCAAGCAAAAACCAAGGTCAAATCACACACCATCAGAGATCTTCTGTTTGCTGACGATTGTGCCCTTAGTGCTGGCTCAGAGGCTGATCTGCAGCACAGCGTGGATAGATTCTCCGAAGCCTGTGCCAACTTTGGGCTTACCACCAACACGGAGAAAACAGAAATCATGTACCAACCAGCTCCTGGCACAGTTTATACTGAGCCAATCATCAAGGTAAATGGTGAGAAACTGAATGTTGTGAACAGATTCACATACCTGTCGCAAAATTGGTTTCAAGTCATTGCAAACGGGATCAGTTAGATTTATAAACCCGTCTACGATCGAACGACCGCTTTCAAAATGGCGGCGTATCAGCGAAATGTGTATCGGACAGAGGAAATCGCCAACGATAATAAAAGCAGAAGGGAATCAGTATGAAAAAGATTTTACATTTCAGTACAGGGAAGGATTGTGTATAACTGCATATAAGAAGGAACGGTAGGAAGTTCTCATTTTCGGAGATATATGCGTATTTCGGCTGCCCACAGTTACGCTAACAGCTGGTAAACCCACTTCTGTTCGAAATATTAAAATCAACATATAACAGTTTGGGAATTTACATGGATAGGAAGATAGAGTTTTATCAGCTGTATAAAACTAGATAAGATGGAACAATATGGATATTATATATGCTGAGAATGAGAAAGGCAAAATTTCAGTCGACGCACAGATCGGCTGAAATCACGGTTCGGGAAGGATTTTTTCAGGTCTAGTCTTAGGCTGTGACGTATCTGCTCTCCGATACGTTCGCGCTATCGTATATAAAGCGTTTCGGTAAAACTCTGAGAAGACCCAACGCAAGAGGTTGAGACAAGACTGAGGGCAGATAACGCCACGACTCTAAATCCATCTGAAGTGTGAGCGGATCGCCAGAAAATTTCAGTCTAAGTGTCTGGAGTCTGAGGGTAAGCGAATTTACGATAGCTATCCTGTATAATAATCTCTTTTATTTTGTATTACAGGTTCATTTAGAATTCACAAAATATGCCTGTATAATATTCATTGATATAACGTATTATTATTTTAATATGATTTATTCATGTGCTTAGTGGAAGATGGTTGCTTGTACAAAAACGTATCAAAACTAGCCCCACAGCCAAATAGAAAATATTTATTATATTTAATGCTGTATCTCGTCGATATTAAATGCATTATCGCTTACGAAGATAAAGGCAGTCCCATGACCAGAGATTGTCTTAGGGAAATAAATTGTTAGAAGCTTCAGCATGAAAGATACCGCTTTTACGAGGTTAGGTGACTAGTCCCCTTCCTCGCTGCCTTTGCCTTCCCTAGTTCGAGCGCACAACTTCGTACCCATTTACAGCTGGTAAACTGGAGTGTTCTACAGCCAGTTTCAGTAGAAAGCAACCTGATCACGTGGTCACTCACTCTATTTATTTTATGTATTACTTTTGTGTAGATGCTAAGAATAGCATCAGTATTTGAATTTGTATTTGATATGATTTGGAAGGATCAAGTTATAGAAAGGGATGTATAGGAGCGGAATAAACCAGATGATGTTTATTACTGATATGTTAATATTAATTCTGTATCATTGAAATGATGTTACTTGCTATGACTGTATAACTCTGACACCTGATGACTGACTTGTCTGACTTATGTGCTAGTCAGTTATACTTAATTGAAATGTTAATATTAATGCTATATCACTGAAATGATGTCCTTACTTACTATGATTGTATAACGGTGACATCTGATGACTGACTGGTCTGACATCTGTGCTAGTCAGCTACAAGTCTAGCCAGATACTAGCCAAGGCTGATATATTGCAGGTTCCATGAAATAACTCAAACCAGACTGTCCAGTATCAGAAGCCGGTGTAGTTCATCCGAGGCAATCCCACAAAAGTGCAGGACCCCAAAGAGTGAACTTCAACAGGTCATTGGCATCCCTACTGTTGGGCCTACCAAGTCTGATCAGCAAAGGACAGTTTCAGCAGTACCAAGTTGGAAAGATAAGTGTCCTGTTTGACACTGACCACCTATACATGTGAAACAGCCAATAGTTCAAAACAATAATTAACCATACAGAAACTCAGTCAACTGATGACAGTTATCCTTAAATTCAAAGGACTAATAACAGTGATTTCAGTAACTGTATTATTTAAGATCTTAAAGTCTACACAGACAATAATAGTAATTGTGTGAATATTTTAATATATATGTGTATACTCTTTTCCAACTAGTAGAAATAGAATATTAGTGTAATTATTAAACTATTTTAACTGTACCTGAGGATTTATTCACTTCTTCCATTTGTGGTTTCAGTGAATGTTCATTTTACTTATCCCCTAGAATATAAGTAATCATAAGATAGTCATAGGGAGGAGACACCTTAAATCCTGGTACTACTTCTTACCAACTGGGCCAGGGTTTTTACAGTCTGACTATTTTTATGATAACAATACACCAGTGCTTATTTCTAAGACTGGGGTATCACTTGTAAGGTCAGGACTCTTTACTGGCATACTCTTACACATAAATAATTTTAAATAACCTCCCGCTACAATACCTTGGTGGCACACTTTCCCAGAACATCGTCATTGATGATGAGGTAAACACCAGGATCTCCAAAGCCAGCAGCACATTTGGCAGACTATACACCAACGTTTGGCATCGAAGTGGCATTAGTCTACAGACAAAGCTGAAGGTGTACAGAGCTGCGGTGCTTCCAGTGCTGCTTTATGCATGCGAAACATGGACTGTATACAGGCGCCACGTAAAGAAGCTAAACCACTTCCATACAGTCTGTCTCAGGAAGATAATGAACATCAAATGGCAAGACAAGATCCCGGATACCGCCGTTCTTGACGGAGCTGGTATCCCTAGCATCCAAACTATTCTGATGCAGTAACAGATTCGCTGGGCAGGTCATGTAGTCCGCATGCCAGACCATCGACTGCCAAAGATACTCTTTTATGGTGAGATGCAGAAGGGTAAACGCTCCCATGGTGGCCAAAAGAAGCGCTTCAAAGACACGTTAAAGACGTCATTGAAAACCTTTGACATAAACTCAGACATATGGGAAGCTGCTGCGCAAGACCGAACTGCTTGGCTCTCATCTCTTCGTAAAGGTGCAGCGGCATGCGAATCATCCAGAAGAGCAGCAGCGGAACAGCGGAGGCAAGCTATAAAAGACCGTGAAATAAAACCTTCACATGACGCAAACATTCCCTGCCCACACTGTCCGTGATCTTTCAAGGCCCGCATCGGGCTCATCAGTCACCTTCGTACCCATAGAGTAATCTAACATATTCATAATAATTGGATGAACAGAGTGGTCTTCATCACCCGTGATGGACGAACAACAACAATATACATATTACTCTTCTTCCCTTGTTTGTAAATTATATAATGTTGTACAAATCAGAACCAAACCAAAAAAAAAAAAAAAAAGTTTGCTAAGAAGGAAGATTTTTACAGTGGCGAGCTAGGTTCTTGATGGGTGATGACTCTGGCGAACAAGCCACTGGATGTAGTTGGTTACTGTGGTTACAGGTGGATAATGAAGTTGTTGTGCCGAACCTACAAGTTGCTCGAGGGCCACTTTTAAAATAAAAATAGATGAAAGCAAGAAAGATGAAGTCGCCATAACAAGATTTATATTAACAAGGCATCAAGACTATTCAAGACGAACAGGTATGTTGAATAAGATAGCAGAGAAGATAGACAGTAGATAGGGCAGAGTGAAACAATAGTTAATGGATATAAATAAACAGCCCTGGTAGTTTGACGAGTTTATACAATAGATACCTCCAACTAGTTTCCACCAGACCTAAAGTGCCTCATCATGAGTAATAAAAAAAACCAGAGAACATAAATTCTTATACGAGCTAGTAAAGCTGCGTCAGACTATAAGTGGAGGGATTTGATGAAATGAGAAGAAACTTATTTCAAAGGTTTACTAAATGAATATAATTTTTGGTACAGTGTGGAAGAAGACCCGCCTCGATGGAAGGTTCGGCATGAGTACATTTTTTCGACGGATTATGTTTTTGTTTGTTGGATGACTACTGTAAATAAACATCATCTTGTTATTCACTGCTTGGTTGAGTGCAGTCCTTTACGATAGAGGTTTCTCCATCCATCAATTGTATCTTCGTGTGATGAACTATCTTCTAGAGATATAGTACCATAAAATCATCAACACCTAGTTGCCTACTGTTTGGGTAGTGAGACGAGTCCACGCTATACAACACTGTAAACACAAACATTAACCACACCATCACGGCTACAATACGCACCTAAAACAAACAAAAGCAAAAAACTCAGGCCAAATAAAGTCAAACTTTGATTAAAACTATATTTAAAAAATAAAACAAAAAGTTATCACCATCCCAACAACAGTTGATAATATCAAAGTTATAAAGGTTTTTTTTTTAAACAAGAAACCTAAAATGTCATAGAAAGATTTAATTTGCAATATTACACTGTATGGAGCACTAGAAAAACAAAGTAGGGGTAGAAAATAGCGATAGTTATCCAATAATAAAACCAGACATGAAGGAAATGGTGTAAGTTACCATAGACCAACAGAATTGGCATCTGAATTTGGGAACTTAATAGAACTTATGGCGAACGACAGACTAAAATTATTTTTAACACAATAAAAAAAGAAATTAAAAAGTATACAGTGTCCGGTTTCAGCAAAATGAAAAAAAAAAAAAACACACACAATGGACAAACTAATCAGACTGGAACAAATGATAAAAACAGAACTTACAGGGAATGTAAAAAATGTTTTTATACAAAAAGTAATAATAATAAAAAAAAAACAGTGCCCACATTATAAGAAATAGTAAAGGCGTAAGATAAACGCTGTAGATATTATGCAATCAGGGCATGCCTGAGTAAATAAACGAGCCCGATTGGAACCGATTTGGTGTTGCCCATTGGACGTACAATCTCTTTCAAATTAGACATCAGGAACATATGAGTTTAAATAATATTAAAGATAAAACAATAATATTGTTATTAGATACATTTTGTTACGAAGCTTATAAAGTAATAATATCTTGACTTTTGTTCCACAAACAGTTTCAAAATATTAACAGAGCTTTTTTTTTTTGTACCATCATATTCTATGGATAATATTGCAAGGTTGTTTATATCTTAAAGCGTGTTTGATCTTATATAAGATTTTGTCAATTTTAATTAGGAAGTATGCCTTTTTCCTGTATCGACTTTGACTGAAATAGTCAAAATTATCTGCAGTAGAATTTTAAAGAATGAGAAATCCAGTAGCTCTCTTATTCAAAGCAATGAATTTCAGAATTTTCAGAGGCTTTCTAATGTATGGTGAGGGAAGAACAGATTTCAGTGTTTCCATTTCCTCGCCCAGCATATGACCGTCTAAATCTCTTAACTGTACAGCCTTGACAATTTTGCTTTCCGGGAATTTTAATACTAATCTCTCTTTACAGTGTCCGACTGGCAGAGTGGTTACAGCGCTGACCTGTCTCGGGAAAATTACCAAGTTCTAAATCTGATAGTGTCAAGCTTTAGTCTACCTAGCTACAAACATGTACCTGACTCTCCTCTTGAGCATTTTCTCTCTCGTCTTTTCTGATGTAGTTTTTACTTTTTTTCCTTTGCTCTTAATGAGTCTTGGTTCTGAAACTTTTGGTTTTGTTTCTCTTTAAATCTGATATCGTGTTTTTGTGTGTGGTCTATTTCCAATGTCATTTCGAAGGTTTCTGTTGTCATGGTTTGTGCTAGCATTCTCTTGTTCCCAGTTCTTCACGACTAGTCTCATGCCATATATTATTAATCTGTTACCAGTGGCCTGCTACATTCTGTACAAGCTCTAGCGCTCTGTATATAATAGATATTGTAGCTGTTCATTTTTTTTTTTAGATATCTCATATTTACTTGCCTGTATTGGTGTTCATCTTTTGCAATTCAATTTCATTTTGCCTAACCCAAGATGGTGATCAGACGCCACACCTGCTCCTCTACATACTTTTATATCCTGCAATGGTGATCTAAACTTTTGATGATCTAATGTTTTGCCGTGTGATCAGGTGATAACCAAGTTCCGTTGTCTGTTTTCTTTGTCTGCAGAAATATGTGTCCTTCTACACCAAGTTGATTTAAAGCACATAACTTTATGAATATTTTACTTTTCCCATTCAGTATCCTCAGTCTATGTCTTAACATGGTCTCTTCAAAGCCCTTATTATCTGTTCCTATATCTGCATGTAGAAGGACTATTAAAATTGTGTCGTTATTTATTGCTTTTATCCATGATAGTTTGTAGCCTGGTGTTAAATTCTTCTTTCACGCATTCTGTCCTTGTATTTAGTTGGAGCATAACACTGGAAGATGTTAATCTTTGTTTTCTTTTCGGCAGTTATGAATATCGCTGATATTTTACTGGGTTAAACTCATGAAACTCTACACTTCCTGTGAGACACATCTTCACCATGGTGAGCGCTTTCTGCCTCATGTACCGAGGACACCTGCATTTCTTCCGCGTTCAATTTCTTTCGTTTCTTTTCCACTTTGTTTGGAAATGTGCCAGAATACTTATTTTCTAGTTTCTGATTTCTCCTGCGCCGGTGAATTTCATCTCACTTGTTTAACGAACTAACACTCCAGGCACCAATCTGGGGATTTCTTTTCAATAGTGACTCAGCAACTCAAGACTCTTTTCGGCTTTCTCTGAGCTGCGTCGGTTAGTCCTACCTATTTACAAAGGACCTTATGTATCGAATGGTTCAGCTGAATTATTTTAAATATATATATATATATTTTTCCATACTGTTGTTGATGTTTTTGTAAGTAAATAAATAAGGACTGCTGTAAAACTGGTAAGGAAATCAATACATATATTAACAATTTTTGTAGCTTAAAGTTTCTACAATATGTGCAAGCGGATCTCACGAATAACTCTCCTGAGCCACCTTTTACGACATTACCTTGTAGGTTGAAGTGTTGTTGTTATTCTGTGCTCCACATTCACACCCCGGTAACACATGGGCGGTGAAAATATTTCTTTGTCTGGACAACTTTCATATGGTGAATTATGACCTCGCTTCCCCCAACCCGATCGCTTCAACATAGTTAAGTAAACAAACTGCAGACAATGAGAATTAACGATACTTACATGTTGATAAGAAAGATACAGACCCGCCAAAATGATCCAGCTTGCAGTAAATACAGGTGAATTACTACACGACGGCATCACGACTGTATTTCTGCAGATGTTATACTGATCTTAAAAACAACAAAAAATCTAAGTGACGCTCTCAATAAATTATGCTGGTTACTGTGGGCGCTCGATGTTTTCGTCCAAGGCTGCCCTACAGAGACACCTCAACATGAAGGCTTGGAGAGTTCAGGAAGTAAAGATTCACCGTGGAAACAATCGATGCAAAAATGCTGCTGTGAAGTGCTAAACAAGTTATCAAATGCGTTCGGGAAGTTCTGTATTTTCCGCATGTAAATAGAAATCCTTAAATTTCTACTTCTTCTTCTTCGTACATTCTAAGCCGTCTACTCGAATATTTTCAAAGAAAGCAGTAGTAAGCATTAATGATATTTGCATCTGCATACATTATTTTCCAGGAATCTTACTAGTGACGGTCACATGTGCATTATTTCTTCCTCAAGCGAAGCAGCTTTGTAGAATCAACCATAACGAAAATGAGACTAGCTCCCATAAATGTTCACCAGATACCCTCCAAAAAAAAAAAAAAAAAAACTCAAAATTTGGAAACACCATCGTTTTCCTGAAATGATAGAAAACATTCCTGGTATTGAGAGAAATAATAGTCAGACTGCAACAGGCAGAAAAACAATAACGACAAAATACATAGAGAAACATTATCATTTGAGTTTAATGGCCAATTCTTTAACCAAGTTAGTGGCGTGGCTATGGATACTAAAATGAGCGCTAGTTACGCTTGACTGTTTATGGGCCACTTTGAGTATTTGGTCTTTCACAGTTACGATGGACCGATGCCTGAGTTTTAATGTCGCTATATTGATGATGAGATTGGCATTACAGTCATGTCTGAGGTTGACCTCCGTCGATTTATTGACTATGTTGGTAATTTCAATCCTGCCATCAAATTCAGTTCTCAAATTTTTACGACATCAGTGAACTTTCTTGACCTCACTGTGACTATTAGGCCTACTGGTCTTACAACTTCTGTCTATTATAAGCCTACTGGCGTTCATGGTTTCCTTCTTTATACTGCATCTCACCCTCTTAGTTGTAAAAATTCCATTCCCTATTCTCAACTTCTGTGCTTGCATCGGTTATGTCAGGATTACGACGATTTTCATGAGCGAGCTCAAGAGATGCTTGAGTTTTTTTGCCAACTCTTTATCCTGAACATGTTTTATCTGATGCTTTTAATCGTATCACACACGTCGCTCATCAGATGGCACTCACCACTAAACCTTCTACTAAATTTGACAGACACAAACTTGTTTTAACTTTCCATCACCACCGTTTGGCGGTGAAAAGAATTCTATTTCATCATCTTCATAATCTCAACTCTAATGCTGTTACCAGTGAGTTGTTCCATGATCCCCCTCTGGTAAAATATCGTAGGGATAAGAATTTCAAGAACATTCTTGTACACAGCGCTTGATGAATACTAGCCCACCATATTTTGGTACACAGTCTTGTCACCGCCCTAGATATCGAACGTGTGCGTATGTGCTCCAGACTCAGACTGCTTCATTTCCGAAGGGCAATTTTATTATTAGAGAGTCATTTACATGTGAATCTATGGATCTTATTTATGCCATTATCTGTAAAAGATGAAACATTACCTACAATGATGAAACTAGCAGACGTTTGGCAGATAGATTCCGTGAGCACTTAAATGATATTTATCACGCGGAACCTAGGCCTGTGGCCCTTCATTTTAATAGCCCTGACCATTCCGGTTCCCTTGATGCCCTGGTGACTGGTTTAAGAGCCTGCTTTTGCGATGACCGTACTCGCTTTTCTCTAGAGAAATCGTCTCATTTTCGAAATGGGCTGTCTTTTTCCTCATGGTTTAAATGAGCAACATCGTTTTGCTTAACTCTTTTCAGACTTCTTTATTTTATCCATCTCTTTTTCACGATTTTTCTTTTAAGTTTTTTGTTTCCTGTCCCATTTGTGCACTTTTATGACGTCTCATTTATTTGTGATTCCTATTGCCATTGTATTTACAGCTTCTCCGTATCTTTGGCCGATAGTGTCATTACAGGGCTTGTTTTGTTATTCCATTTTCTGCTTTTGATTGTCATTGATTGTTGAATTAATTTTCATTATATTTTTTCAGTTTTTGTATTTTCCTTGCTTTATTATTGCTCTTAACCTGTGTTGTTCTATTTCATTTATATAATAATATACACATTACGTGTTGTGTAGTGTCTAAAGTATATTTCTTTAACCTGTCTATATTTTTTATCCTTATTGTCTATTTGTAACTGTGGCTGACGAAGGGTGAAACCTGAAACGTCCCGTGTTTCTATAGTACCGTTAATTTGCAAAACTGATCTAATACCTCTTTATTTGTTCATTTATATTTAAACATTATCCAAGCAACACCTGGGCCCATGCTTACACAGATGAACCAGTAACAAATGCGACAGATGATCGAGGTATGTTTCTCCGCTTAAGCAGTGGTACACACAAACATTGTCAGTGGCAATAGAGAAATTCTCAAGAAATTTCAGAGCAGAGGAAGGGGCTTTAAAAGTTGCTGCAGAGTTTCCAATGGCAGAGAAAAGCACCTTAATCGTCTTCTTCACAGTAGTCGCAACTCCGAGGACCCAAATCAATGTAGATATGGATGCCCTAATAGTAGTGCTACACACACCATGCCAACGATTCAAAAGCGTTGTGACACAATGGATCCCATCTCATTGTAGCATCCCCGATAAGGAAGATGCCGACAGATAGGCAAAGGAAGGTAGAAAGCTACCTGTTAAGTTATTTTATATTCATAGAGGGGGTAGTTAAATGTTTGAGATCCTCACATGCACGCTTAGTATTTTGTAGACGCACATTTGAGCTCATCTATGATAATTGTATGTTATATTATTTTTGTACGACCGTGCACCATTATTAAACGGGTATGTCGCAGTGATTTGTTGATATACGGGCAACGTACTTGAGGCAGATCCAGATAACTAGCGTCGAGTATAGAGGTGATTGATTACGGATTTCTGACCCAAGTAACTCCGCCTAGGCCGTTCCCAAACCCGGCTGAAAAAGGAGGAGGGCGGCCTGCATGGAGGCCGTAAGGAGGCAGCCCCTCCACCATGCAAAGGCATAACAGGCCAATCACCTGTTTGCTTTAAATCACGATTATGCGAACGACAAGAGAGAAAACCGGACTGATTCTAAAGGCGACGAACTGGAACGGACTACGACTTATGGAACTTGGAACACAAGAAGTATAAATGGGAAAGAAGAGGAGCTGGTGGAAGAGATGAGGAAAGTAAAACTAGAAATCCTGGCTATAACGGAAACGAAGAAAAAGGGACAAGGAGTCATGGATCTCGATGGCGACACGCTGCTCTACAGTGGTGTACCCACATCTGAAAGAGCTAAAGGGGGCGTGGGTTGCATTGTGGCCAAAAACCAAAAAGATAGTATCAACGGATGGAAATTTGTCTCGGAGCTCATTATGATTGTAAATCTAAAAGAAGGAGAAACCATAGTCAACCTGGTCATAGTGTATGGGCCAAATGAGAATGAGAGAGCAGAGGTCAAGGAGGAATTCTTCGAGCTGCTTCAAAAGACAGTGGATGACTGCCAAGATGAAATTATCATGCTCGGAGATTTCAATGCCAGAGTTGGAAATGACCATGTTAGATGGGGTGGAGTAATCGGAAGATATGGAGAAGATACTTTCAATGACAATGGAAAGCGACTCCTTAGATTCTGCAGTGAGCAGAATCTGATCATTACAAACACAAAGTTCCCCCATAAGCGCATACATGCATACACTATGTGTGAACGAACAAAGAATGAGAAGTCAGTGATCGACTATGCCATAGTTAGTAGGAGCTCATTCAAATATGTCCGGCATGCATGAGTCTGGAGGGGGCCAGAGATTGGAAGTGATCACTACCTGCTTACAATCAAAAGAACAACTGAAAGAGTTGCACAGCCTAGAAACTGCCCAACATCATGCAAGAAACAAAGTAAACAAAAGGGATGAATGAGCATAAAGACCGACAAGCTGAGAGAGCCAGAAATTAAGACCAGATATCAGGAACTTATTGCTACAGCGGTGAGAAACACAGAAGAACAACATGATGACACGGAAACTGTTATGGTACTTCAGTCTGTTAAGTACTTAACCAGTTGTTAAAATATTCTTATGTGTAGTGCTCTCTGTTAAACTCTCATATGTGTAGCCTGGCATCGATGTAGAGGTAAAGGCTTCCTATAAGCGCCACACAGGCTACCAGTGGTCAAGGTTGTTGAAGTTGTTACGGACAGGATGATATGTGGTTTGGGTAACACACCCGTAAAAATTCATCACCGTTAAAGTATGCTCTTGTTATCTGTAGGAGTGTGGGTGGTTATTTCATAGCACAGTACACCGTTCATACCACATTCAGAAGTCAATGAAACGTTGGAAACGACTGGTGACGTTTCACATAGTTTAATACTGGACAATAGTGACATACGTTGACATCAGACAATTACACTGTCATATAAGCACATTTAACATCATGTAGATAGCATCAACTCATAGTCTTCAACACCACGAAGACTCTGCATGTAGAACCTGGCTACAAAATATACCGAACGAATGGCGTGCTACAAAAGACTACTGTTCTCTGACTTCTCGTGACAAAACAGGTCATGTAGGACTTGGCTACAAAACAAGCTGCACAAATGGCGGGATACAAAAGACTACTGTTCTCTGACTTCTCGTGACCAAGCAGGTCATGTAGGACTTGGCTACAAAATAAGCCGCACGAATGGCGGGGTTTCAATTGTCTAATAACAGTCTCCTATATTTAATACATCTCCGCACCCGGAGTAAGCCACCTCAGTAACAAAGTTCTGGGCTATAAGATTAGATTCAAAGATATCTTTACCTGACTGCCGTCCAGGAATAAGACACCACACAATTTTCACATCCATGGCTTTACAGACATAAGCCAGAATTATCACTGGGGAAAACTTAAATATCCTCTGACAAAGACTCCATTCCCCGAATAATAGTCAGAGACCAAACGCTGAACTTCTCAGCTCGAGAACCCCAAGTCGACTGCCAGGAAAAGCAGTCTTCTCGACCCGCGCGAATCATCACGCATGCACAAGCCCTGAATAGAGCTTACTCACGGACAATCCTGAACGTTCCACGAAAACAGTGCAAGAACGCTCCCTATATGGTCAACTGAATAATACATATCCTAATATGGACATCCGAAAAATGGACCTTGTCCAGACAAGGGAAATAACCACTAACTCTCACTCCGTAACAAAAAATACAACCGGTGGTTTCCCTTTGACCACAGAATACAAAAGTACAAAATCCGTATCTTAAACAGCTAGCTGTAACAGTTTATCGCCCCCCCCCCCTCCCAAGGGGGAAAAAAATGATAACATCATTTTTTTTTGGAAACCAAAATTACAATGACTGAAAAACCAAAGGAGGGGCGGAAGCATAGCAATATGTACCTACAAGTATATAAAGTCATAAACACAAGCGTATAAATAGTACTAAGAAATAGTAGAAAAGGACGACGAGTAAACAAAGACAAGATGGGATATGAATAGAGGGAGAAAAGAAGAAGGCAGAAAAATTAAGACATGGTAATCCATATACAATAAGCAATGCATATAATAATAATATAATCGCGTACATGAAAAACTAAATTAATATACACCAAAACAAAACATGATAATCCAGATAACCAGCCCACCACGCATAAATGAAGCGCAGCTAGAGGGCATCAACACATATATCGCCATAACATAAGGCAAAACTAATGCATAATAAAGCGTCGGATGAGAACAAACAATTATCTCACAACCTTAGAGAAACCATGTTCTCACAATGAAGTGCTGAGAAAATTACATAATTATGACTTCATATATACCCCCCCCCCCCCCCCCCAAAATATTACAGTATAGCCATATCTCGCAATGATGAATTACAAGAGTAGAAGTATCATTACCATATTATCCTTTTTACATCAATGTAAAGCAATATAGAGACACCGATATATATATATATATATATATATATATATATATATATATATATATATATATATATATATATATATATATATATATATATATATATATATATATATATATATATATATATATATATATATATAATTAACATAATATCATATGGCAATGTATAATAGTCTAAATTAACAAGTAGGAATCCCTGATGTTTACAGGAGTTCCGGAACATATAGTACAGCAGTAGGTACCACCGACATCTGACGAAGCGTCCAATGTCACAAGATAAGCAAGGATGTCACATCTTAACATAGCTGGCAAACAGTTAAGACTCCTCATTTAACAGCACAGATTCGTTGTGAGAAAATACAAATGATACACTATGATTGATAACCGTAGGGTTTGGTAATGTACAATAGTCAATCCTACATCTTTATTTATCAAATGTGGTTATGTAAACTTTTGGCCTATGTATGGATATAACCAAACCTTCCTCCGCTACTCTACAACAATAGCAGAGAAAGTAGTACAGTGTATTCTAGAGTCTTAACTTAACAGGATCATAGAAATGTACTACTCGAGTGTTAATCTATAAGCACGGTATCTAGTTAACCCCCAAGAAATCTATAACAAGGTCTAGGAAATGGGAGTTACTTAGAATCATGTGGACAACGGGACAGTATATCTGCCATTACATTATCCGAACTACGGATAGCTCGTACAGAAAAGTGAAAAGGTTGAAGAGCAATAGCATATCTAGCGGATCTTGCGCTCTTCAGATCCTTACTTTGTATAGCTGTGAAGGCCTTTTGGTCGGTTTCTACAATAAAATGCGCACCAAGAAGGAATCTCTGACGTTTAAGAATCGCCCAGACCATAGCTAATAATTCTCGGTCTAGTACAGAGTAATTCCGTTCTGCCGCATTTAGCTTCCTAGAGACATACATCACCGGATGCAGAGTTTCAGAATACTCTTGCATCAACGCGGCCCCATTCCTATGGATGATGCATCACTGCGAAGAACAAAAGTCTTATCTGCAGTGGGTAGTCTTAGGATAGGATGAGAAGAAAATAGATCCTTAATCATATCTAATGAGGATTGGCATTCTTGGGACCAGCGTACCGTATTAGGTGACCCGTTCTTCAATAGTGTAGAGAGAAGTGCAGTGATAGATGATAGATTAGGAATTGGATTAAGCCAAAGAGGCTACGGACTTGCTTCTTTGTTTTAGGAATAGTGATATTGAGAATTTTAGAGGTGTTGTCGTCCTCCGTATGCAAGAGGCCATGACCAACACGATGACCCAAAAAAGAAATCTCGCTAAAGCCAAAAAGGCTTTTGGCGGTTAGGCCGTCAAATTATGCGAGCGTAGAGTAGACAAAAGGTCAACAAGACCTTGATAGTGATCTTCCCAGGAATCACTAAAGAGACAAATATCGTCCAAGTACGCAATGACATCAAAACGATAAGAAAGGATATGACGCATCATGCGTATGAAAGTAGCTGGGGCATTCATGAGACCGAAAGGCATGAAGTTCCATTGGAACAAACCCATAGGTGTTGAGAAAGCAGTAAGAGGTCTGGCGGGTTCAGTGAGGGGAACTTGCCAGTAACCTTTGGACAAGTCGAGTTTGGTAAAGAACCTAGAATTAGAAAGCTTAACGAATAGATCCTCTAATAAGGGCACAGGGTCGGCATCGAATTTCGTTACTTGGTTTAATTTACGATAATCGACGCAAAGACGTATGTTATTGTCTTTCCTATGAACAATAACCATAGACGAAGAGTATGATGAAGTGGATGGTTCAATTATTTTCATCTGTATCATTTGATCCAATTCTTTCTCGACCTGTTTTTGGAAGTGTAATGGAATAGGATAAGGTCGGACTCTGATAGGATTATGATCAGTGAGTATTATGTCATGTTTAATAATTGATGTTTGCCCAGGAATGTCGGTAAGAACATCTTGAAAAGTTTGTAACAGAGAGGAGACTTGTTGCTGTTTCTCAGCAGATAACTCTGAAGAAACAGACACATTTTCCCATGATTCTGTTGAATGCAGTGGGATTACGGCGAGAGGAGGATTCACGTCTGATAAAGTAGACTCTTCCTCCTGAATGACCAACAAAGATGTGTAATGACCATGCGGGACTAGCGAATCGTCAGTCACTTCATAAATAGGTTGTAGGTAATCTGGTCGTTCATGAAATTCCGTTAGCATATTGACATGAAAAGTTTTGTGTTTTCCGTCCACATCGACGACATAGTCGACATCAGAAATTCTAGAGATGATAGTGTAAGGACCTTTCCAGGAAATAAGAAGTCTATTGCCTCTACATGGTAGTAATATAAGTACCTTGTCACCAGGAAACAGCTTACGCAAACATCTATTTTTATTTGCGAAATTCCTTGCTTTCTGCTTAGCAGACGCAGATGCAGACGTAGCTAATCTACATGCTTCAATAATTTTCTTCCTTAAAGCAATTACATATTTGTAAGAGGACTGAGTTTCCTCGCTGATATCCTCAGCAGTTGTTAAGTCATGCAGTAATGACATAGGACCGCGCGGTTGCGCACCAAAGACAAGCTGGAATGGGGAAAAGCCTGTGTGCTCATTGGGGACTTCTCTATACGCGAAAAGAGCAGCGGGTAAAACCATGTCCCAATCCTGAGGGTGATCCTCAGTTATCTTTCTTAGTAAACTCTTGAAAGTTCTATTTAGACGTTCGACTAAACCGTTTGACATAGGATGATATATACTACTCAAAGACCTTTCAATACGTAGTGTAGTCATCACCTGAGACATAGTGTTTGATATTAGTTGTGTGCCATGATCAGATAAGATTTCTTTTGGAAATCCTAGACGTGAGAATATTAACCAAAGAGCGTCTGCTATATCAGCAGTAGAAATTCTCTTGAGAGGTATGGCCTCTGGCCAACGAGTACACATGTTAATGCATGTTAAGATCAATTGGTGTCCTCTGGCAGACTTGATTTTAAAAGGACCAATAATGTCTATCGCCATCTTTTGAAAGGGACGGATAGGAATGTCCGCAGTCTGGATAGGTGCTGCATGGCGTGGACCTCTTGACTTAACTTCTTGTCATATCTTACAAGAGCGACAATAAATGCGTATATCTTTATTCACGTGTGGCCAGAAGAAGGAAGCAAGAACCCTCGATTTAGTACGGGAAAATCCCATGTGTCCAGCACACTGAGAGTCGTGAGCATGTTGTAAGATTCGAACTCTTATACTCTTGGGTACCAGAATTTGCGAATGTATAGATGCAGTAGAATCTTGCACCATACGAACTAGTACTCCATTCTTTATTGAGATCCAAGATTTACGATTTTTGTTATGGTTTGGATTATCATTCTTAACTAGAAGGAAGGATTTCTTCAAAGAAGTGTCATTTTGTTGGAGTTTTATAAAAGACTCACGGGAAATCACTGAGTGATCATCTTGGTTAAGCACTTCATTAATTTCGGTAGATGGAGTTTGAGAATTATTATGAGCTTGAGCTCTTGTGGTGACTGCATAAGCAGTCTGAATGTTTTGTTCTTCCCAGATAGTAATCTGCTCCGGGGTAAATTCTTTAACTCTGTATATACGTCCGACGATAAGGTCCGCAATAGGATTCGGGAGCAAACACGCGTGGACATCTCCCGTAAAAAATGGACTAGCTATGTGGATGATAGCGGTCGGATACTTTTCAAGTGTCCCACTAAATGTGACACATTTCACCACTTTTCCAGTGGCATAGGAAGGATGTGTGATAGAATATATTGATACAACGATAAAATCCTCCATTTATAAAGATAAAAGTTAAAATAAAATTTAGGGATAAAATATAGTTAAGATACACTGCTACTTCATCGCCCACGCCACAGGCATGTTGATGTTGGTAGACCGTACCATCGTTTTCTAGTGTCATTGAAAAAAAACTAGTTATAACATGGAGACACGAAAGGCCTATTCGTTCAGACATGGTAAGAAAACGGGATAAGCAACGGAGGGAAGCAAAAAAATGATGCCGTCTGCACGCGTTAGAACCTAAATTAGCATACGCACGAACTTGTAGCTAGTGGTTTGAAATACGATGTAAAAAGTAAGAACATGTAGTTAATTGGTCTCGAAAACAGGTTTAGCTCTTGTCTAGAATAACGTAATTCCCCACGTACTACGGGAGAACCACGTATTCAGCTCGAAAGTACTGCAAAAAGACATGAATAGGTGAATATTACATAAAAAATATGGAATTCCTTAATAATAGGTTTAGAATAATAAAAGTTAGCTAGTTTGATAGCCTATCTTTTCCTGACAAATAATATGCTTTCAAATAAAAGGACGAACAGATGAATCAGAAGTTATTGACAAAAGACTGATTTGTTCGATGCAGACTCGCAAACACATGTTAATTTTGCATTTACTAAAGTTACATTTGACGCGTCCTTGAGACGAAGGCAGGAAAAAAGTACATGTAAACAAGGGGGAGACAAGGAGGAGAGAATCTAAAAAAATCTTCGCAGTAGAAATCTAAGCAGTGGGTGAGGAAAAATTTGTGTAGTTTTTTTTTTGTAGTTGGGCCCAAAACCAAGTCCAAACTTGGGAAATGACAAATTCGGACAGACCGACCGACGGAAATACACTACACACTAGACCGAAACTGGACCCAAATTGGACATTTATGTTTGAAATTTTAAACTGTAGAGGGGAAGTACTCTCATTGGACGAAATAGTTAATGTTATTGAAAAAATTTGCCGGCAAGTTGCCATTTTGTCAAAGACTGTCCACATAAGCAGATCGTTGATGCTAAGAAGTTTGACGTCCATTAACTATATGTGATAATAGTAGTGGGACGCCCTAATCTAGCCAGCAGCTCAGCTGAGTTTGTGCTAATTCAACGTTTCTGTGTATTTCATTGAATTTTGTGGTAAGATTGAACTTATTAACCTTTTATTTAACATTTTAAGGGTGAGATACTGCCATATAATGAAAAATGATTACGACAAGTAAGTACATATTCTAGGTCCCCAGCCAAGTCTACAGAGTCTAGAGGCGGATAAATAATATGAAAAAAAAATATCTAAAAAAATGTAGAATACAGATCTTTATTTCAGGAGATCAGTAGGCCCCACCTTATTGTATAGAAGAAAAAAATTAATGATATATTTCAGATGCAGTGCAGCCCTTGGAGGAGAAGAATGGGAACTAGTGTTACCTGTTACATCATTGATGTAGATGGACTGAATTGGTCAGAGAGATCTGACTCATGTCTTTATTTTATGCCATTGTTGTTTATAATTACGGTGGAATAGGTATTATGCTGAGACTAGCTTAATTATGTGGTTTCAGGGGTTCTTGTCTGGTGCTGAGCTGGTGCAAGGTCTCCCAAGTGGTCAACACTGTTTGTAGAACTGCCTGCCATTTGTAACTCTGAGCCAAGGTGGAGAGAGCTGGAGTTTCATCTATCGTCCCCAGGCTAGATAAGTGATTTTGGCCTGGCTTGCGTGGATTCATCAATCTAGTGTATAATTAAATAACCACATTGTGAACAAGCAAACTATTCCACCTATAAACTGTACAACAACACCAATAAACTTGACAGGTGGGGACATGAGGATGATGTAAATACCCGACCAGACATCGAGAACTATAGAAGAAAGACTCTAGATTTAAAATCAGTATTAGTGAATTTTAAAGTATATGTATAACCATTGCTTCTGTGGTTAATTGATTACTTGTAAATATAATATCATGGATTGTTTTGAGTTGAAAGTCCTGGCTAGAAAATTCTAGGTCAGGACAAAATAAATTTTGGAAAAAATTGTATAATACTACACTTTACACAGAGTGTTAGTCAATTTAATCATAGGAAGTAATATTTGTGTTTGTGGTTGTGTTAGTGTAATAAATTGCCTACACACCATACTTTCATTACCCTAGACATTAGACGTAGCTATCATACATACTAGTCAAGAATAAGCCTGATTGAGGTCGTAGGTGGTAGTAGCAAGGTACTCTGTAAACTCACCAAAACTGTTATCCTCAGGGACCTTCACAACTGACCTCATTTAGTACACTAAGTCCCCATATAACATCAAAACCCACCACATATATTGGGGTCTCCTGGTCCGGGATTTAAACTATTAAATTATAAATTTGTATAAATTCAACATTGTACATAAAATAAAATTTTAAAAAAATATTCATGATAAAATATTTAAAGTGGAGAGTAAGAGTTGATGAGTCCTCGCAGCCAGAGTTAATTAAGTAATTAGAGTATTACCTTGTTAATTAGAAGTTGTCAATTGTCTTAGACCTTGTTAGAATTTGTGTGAAATAGAATGGCTGACCTAGCCAAATTCAGATCGGCTGCGAAAGAAATGAACATGGAAGGGCAGGTTTTGATTCAATATGTAACGTCAGAATGTGACAAGTATATTGAAAGGGAAGATAGGAGGTTAGCTGAAGAGAAGAGGTTACAAATTGAGGCTGACAAAGAACTTAAGAGGCTGCAGATTGAGGCTGACAAAGAGGCTAAGGCATTGGAGGCGGATAGGGTGGCTGAAATAAAGCGGCTCCAATTGGAAGAGAAGAAATTAGAAGCTGCGGAAAAGAGACTGGCTGCTGAAAGGGAAGCAGAGGAAAGGAGATTAGCAACAGAAAGAGAAGAAGAGAGACAGGCTGCTGAAAGGGAAGCAGAGGAAAGGAGATTAGAAACAGAAAGATAAGAAAAGAGACAGGCTGCTGAAAGGGAAGCAGAAGATAGGAGATTGCAGAGGGAGCACGAGTTACGACTAAGGGAGTTGGAATTACAAGGGCATGCTCCTGAAAATGGTGCCAGCCCTTTTCCCTCCGATGCCACTCCTAGTCAGGGAGCCTCAACCTCAGCTTTGGGTTTTCATTTAGACCATTTTGTTGAAAAAGGCGATGACATAGAAGGGTATTAAAGTAGGTTTGAACTTTTGGCTACCACGTATGGGTTAGAGAGAGAGAGATGTGGAGCCTCAAGTTGTCCCAGGGGCTTAGGAGTACATCTTATGAAGTTTTTGCCAAAATGAATAGAGACGACCAAGACAATTATGACATGCTAAAGCAAGCTCTGTTATTAAGATATGAAAAGAATGGTGAATTTTATCGTAAGAAGTTTAGAAATGCCAGGCTTTTGTCTGGGGAGACATACCACCAATTCTCTGCCAGACTGGAAACCTATTTGGAGAAATGGACTGCTCTGGGGAAGACCCAAGATCTTAAAGAAATGATCATGATAGAGCAATTAAGAGAGTCCATGGCTCCAGACCTGAGAAATTTTCTCATGGAACAAGGTGCAGAGAGGTTGGGTGAGCTATTGAATGTCGCTGAGAGGTATCAAGCAGCCCAGGCAGAGGTAGCTGGCACTAAAAAGAAACATATAGAGAATTTTAAAGCCACACAGAACTTTAATAAATTTGATAACAAGGAACAAGGTAACAAAGGTAAGGCAAATTTTGATAGGCCACGTAATGATTATCGTGATAGAACCCCACAGTTCAATGACCAAAAATATAATGAAAGAAAACCTTTTAACCAAGGAAAGAGGTGGTGTAAATGGTGTAAGAAGGACAACCATAACACCGAAGTTTGTAAAAGGAAACCTCCTAACTTTGCTGCAATGAAATCGGGGAACCAGAGATTAAAGGTTAAACCTATTGGACAGCAGGAACCTTATCACCCCCCAGTTTGTGAGGATGTTGTTTGTAACGGAGTCACCATAAGGTGCCTATACGATACAGGTTTGGATTTTGATTCAGTTGTGAGGGCTAGCCTAGTGAACCCAGGTCAGTATACCACAGAAACAGTGGAGATACAAGGGGCGACTAAGGACATACCACTCATGACACTTCCCATCGCCAGGATAACTGTAAAAACTCGCTATGTGGAAGGAGAAATCAGAGCAGCAGTGATAGATGAACCAATCTACCCTCTGATATTGGGGTGTAGATATGTCTTCTTGGGGAATCCCAAGAGTCCTGTGATCATGGCGACAGTGCAGACCAGGTCACAGTCAAAGGAAGAAGGAGGTGATCCTATAAATGCTCATCCAGAGGAGATGAGGAAGGCGCAGGCTGAGGATAGGACACTCAAGCCATGTTTTAAAAAATTGCCCAAATGTCACACACCTCCAAGCAAGGGAGAGTACTTTATGAAGAACAAATTGTTATACAGGAAGGCCGGAACTGGAACAAATGGTCACAGCCAGCTGGTTCTTCCCACTTCATATAGGGAGAAAGTGATGGAACTAGGGCATGCGATTCCCTTCAGTGGTCACATGGGGATCAGCGCCACAGGACAGCGTATAGCTTGTCATTACTTCTGGCCAGGGATAACGGAAGATATAAAAAGATATGTAAAATCCTGTCCAGAATGTCAAAGGGTAGCTCCAAAGCATTGGACTGCTCCTGCAACTCTAGGGGAAATGCCCATAGTGGGAACACCTTTTGAGAGGGTTGCAGTGGATATTGTGGGACCTCTCACTCGGACCAAGAGGAGGAACAGTTACATCCTTACTCTGGTGGACACTTGTTCTATGTGGGGAGAGGCGGTGGCCCTGTCGTCAATCGATTCGAAACATGTGGCAGAGGCATTACTTACAATATTCACAAGATTAGGATTCCCGCATCAAATCTTGACTGATAATGGCTCACAGTTCAAGGGGAAACTAACGGAAGAAGTTTTTAAGCTATTTCAAGCCAGACACTTTCATTGTAGCCCGTACCATCCACAAGGGAACGGCCAGGTAGAGAGGTTCAATGGGACTCTCATTTCTATCCTGAGAAAGCTGGCACATGAGAAACCTGATATGTGGGACCAGTTTTTGCCCACTGCGTTGTTTGCGTACCGGGAAGTTCCACATAGTTCAACCGAGATGGCACCCGAAACCCTGTTATTAGGGAGGCCAATGAAAGGTCCATTAGAAGCCTTGTTGAGGACCTGGACAGATGAGAAGGCAGAAGAGACTGTTATCTCATCATATCAATATGTGAACGAGCTGACCACTCGTCTGAAAGCTGGATGGAAACTGGCAAATAATAATTTGAGACAAGCCAGGAAGAAACATGCAGCTTATTTTAATAGGAAAGCAAAGGACAGAGAATTAGCTGTGGGAGAGAAAGTACTTCTTCTACTACCCGGCAGCAATAATAAGTTGCAAATTGGATGGCAAGGTCCATATACGGTTCTAGAGAAGGTGTCTAGAACAAATTATAAAATTGACAAAAAGGGGAAGGAGAAAATATATCATGTGAACCTTTTAAAGAAGTATCTGGACAGACAAATCCAGGAAGGCACCCCTTTACTGACCTTGGCTATCGCAACCGAAATGAAAAAGGAACCACTCACCTCACATGAATACCCATTACATTCCTGTGAGACAGCTGCAGAGGTAAAAGTCAGTAAGCACCTGACTCAAAATCAGAGGGATAGAGTTCAACAAGTTCTGGAGGAACATACAGATGTGTTAACAGACAAACCGGGGCATACTAATTTGCTAGAGTATGATATGAAGATGGGAGACTCAACACCAATCTGTATGAGAGCTTATTCTGTTCCGTTCGCTAAGGAGAAAGCATTGAAAGAGGAGATAGATTATTTGTTGAAAGAAGGGATTATTTCTCACAGTGAATCTTCTTTTAGCTCCAGTGTTGTTTTGTTGAGGAAACCGTCAGGGGAACATAGACTGTGCATAGATTACAGGAAACTGAATGCTGTCACAGAAGGTCAGGTAGATCCATTACCGGACACAAAACAGTTATTTGCCAGACTGAACAAGGCAAATTATTTTTCGAAGGTGGATCTTAGCAAAGGCTATTACCAGATTCCAGTGAAGCCTGAGGTTCGACCTTATTTAGCTTTTAGCACCTCGGAAGGGCATTATGAATTCAACATGTTGCCATTCGGATTGAAAAATGCTCCGAGTGTGTTTTCTAGAATGATGCGCAAATTGTTGGATCCCTTGAATAATCCATGTATCACGAATTTCATGGATGATATCCTCATCGCTACAGAAACATTTGAAGAACACGTTAACTCTCTGAATATGCTATTTGATAGGCTTAGAGAAGCGAACTTGACTGCTAGACCAACAAAATGTTGTATTGGATGCAAAGAGTTGGAATTCTTGGGACATACTGTATATCAGGGTAACATGACCCCTGATCCCAAGAACTTGGAAAAACTGCAGAGAGCACCTAGACCTCAAACAAAGAAAGACGTGCGATCATTCGTGTCGTTATGTGGGTTTTACCAAAAATATATCAAAAATTTTAACTCTATATGTGCTCCTCTGACTGACTTGACTCGCAAGGGAAATCCAGATAAAATTGTTTGGTCAGCGCAGTGTGAATTGGCATTCCAAGAGTTAAAGGAAAAACTCACTAGCAAGCCTATTCTCAAATTGCCTGATTTGACTCAGGATTTTGTGGTGAGAACGGACGCAAGCAATGTAGGCCTGTGGGCTACTTTGTTGCAACGGTCCTCTTCACCCAATGGGGAACTGAACCCAGTCGCGTATGCTAGCCGCAAGTTGAACAAAGCGGAACAAGGCTATTCCACAAGCGAAAAGGAGTGTTTGGCGTTAATCTGGGCGATAAAAAAGTTCCAAATCTATCTGTATGGTAGGACTTTTGTGGTCCAAACAGATCACCAGCCGCTCGTATTCTTTTCACAGACCAAGCATGAAAATGCCAGATTATTACGTTGGTCTTTATTATTACAGCCATATCAATTTAACATTGAATATTCCGGGGTCACAGAACGTCGGTGCAGATTTCCTCAGTAGGAACCTCTGTGATCAGATCTAGAGTATTCAGTAGGCGTAAGGAGGTAATTTTATCTATGTGTATCACTGGTTTTGGAACTTACATTAGTGCATGTTCTCCAGTAGGGAGATGTGTGATGGAATACATTGATACAGCGATAAAATCCTCCATTTATAAAGATAAAAGTTAAAATAAAATGTAGGGATAAAATATAGTTAAGATGCACTGCTACTTCTTCGCCCACGCCACAGGCACATTGATGTTGGTAGACCGTACCATCGTTTTCTAGTGTCATTGAAAAAAAACTAGTTATAACATGGAAACACGAAAGGCCTATTCGTTCAGACGGGGTTAGAAAACGGAGTAAGAAACGGAGGGAAGAAAAAAATGATACCGTCTGCACGCGTTAGAACCTAAACTAGCATACGCGCGAACTTGTAGCTAGTGGTTTGAAATACGATGTAAAAAGTAAGAACATGTAGTTAATTGGTCTCGAAAACAGGTTTAGCTCTTGTCTAGAATGACGTAACTCCCCACGTACAACGGGAGAACCACGTATTTAGCTCGAAAGTACTGCAAAAAGACATGAATAGGTGAATATTATATAAAAAAAGGAATTCCTTAATAATAGGTTTAGAATAATAAAAGTTAGCTAGTTTGATAGCCTATCTTTTCCTGACAAATAATATGCTTTCAAATAAAAGGACGAACAGATGAATCAGAAGTTATTGACAAAAGACTGATTTGTTCGATGCAGACTCGCAAACACATGTTAATTTTGCATTCACTAAAGTTACATTTGACGCGTCCTTGAGACGAAGGCAGGAAAAAAGTACATGTAAACAAGGGGGAGACAAGGAGGAGAGAATCTAAAAATATCTTCGCAGTAGAAATCTAAGCAGTGGGTGAGGAAAAATTTGTGTAGTTTTTTTTTTGTAGTTGGGCCCAAAACCAAGTCCAAACTTGGGAAATGACAAGTTCGGACAGACCGACCGACAGAAATACACTACACACTAGACCGAAACTGGACCCAAATTGGACATTTATGTTTGAAATTTTAAACTGTAGAGGGGAAGTACTCTCATTGGACGAAATAGTTAATGTTATTGAAAAAATTTGCCGGCAAGTTGCCATTTTGTCAAAGACTGTCCACATAAGCAGATCGTTGATGCTAAGAAGTTTGTCGTCCATTAACTATATGTGATAATAGTAGTGGGACGCCCTAATCTAGCCAGCAGCTCAGCTGAGTTTGTGCTAATTCAACGTTTCTGTGTATTTCATTGAATTTTGTGGTAAGATTGAACTTATTAACATTTTATTTAACATTTTAAGGGAGAGATACTGCAAAATAATGAAAAATGATTACGACAAGTAAGTACATATTCTAGGTCCCCAGCCAAGTCTGCAGAGTCTAGAGGTGGATGAATAATATGAAAAAAAATATCTAAAAAATGTAGAATACAGATCTTTATTTCAGAAGATCAGTAGGAACAAATCACCCACCTTATTGTATAGAAGAAAGAGATTAATGATAATATTTCAGATGCAGTGCAGCCCTTGGAGGAGAAGAATGGGAACTAGTGTTACCTGTTACATCATTGATGTAGATGTTCCGGATTGGTCAGAGAGATCTGACTCATGTCTTTATTTTATGCCATTGTTGTTTATAATTACGGTGGAATAGGTATTATGCTGAGACTAGCTTAATTATGTGGTTTCAGGGGTTCTTGTCTGGTGCTGAGCTGGTGCAAGGTCGCCCAAGTGGTCAACACTGTTTCTAGAACTGCCTGCCTTTTGTAACTCTGAGCCAAGGTGGAGAGAGCTGGAGTTTCATCTATCGTCCCCAGGCAAGATAAGTGATTTTGGCCTAGCTTGCGTGGATTCATCAATCTAGTGTATAATTAAATAACCACATTGTGAACAAGCAAACTATTCCACCTATAAACTGTACAACAACACCAATAAACTTGATAGGTGGGGACATGAGGATGATGTAAATACCCGACCAGACATCGAGAACTATAGAAGAAAGACTCTAGATTTAAAATCAGTATTAGTGAATTTTAAAGTATATGTATAACCATTGCTTCTGTTGTTAATTGATTACTTGTAAATATAATATCATTGATTGTTTTGAGTTGAAAGTCCTGGCTAGAAAATTCTAGGTCAGGACAAAATAAATTTTGGAAAAAATTGTATAATACTACACTTTACACAGAGTGTTAGTCAATTTAATCATAGGAAGTAATATTTGTGTTTGTGGTTGTGTTAGTGTAATAAATTGCCTACACACCATACTTTCATTACCGTAGACATTAGACGTAGCTATCAGACATACTAGTCAAGAATAAGCCTGATTGAGGTCGTAGGTGGTAGTAGCAAGGTACTCTGTAAACTCACCAAAACTGTTATCCTCAGGGACCTTCACAACTGACCTCATTCAGTACACTAAGTCTCCATATAACATCAAAACCCACCACAGGATCTATAAGAGATTGTTTAACTCCAACAGTTGTGCATCCAGAATCAAAGAGAACTGACACAGGATTATTGTTCACTAACCCTTTTTGAAGAATAAGAGACCCTCTTCCGTCATGCGCAGCTGCGGCAGGAAGAGCGGGTAGAGGATGACTACAACTCAAAGTAGATATAGTTGTAGGTTCGAACAAAGGTGTGCATTGTGGGCACTTTGAAGCTCTCTCGAAATCGAAAGCATAGCAAGCATTAGCATTAGAGGTACTATTACTATTGTCACCCTGATTATTCATATATTGGGATTCTTGTTGAGCAGAGTAAACATGGTGACATGACCTATTATTATGTTGCGATTTACCGAGACTATTATTTTTCTTGAAACAATTGTTATTTTGCCTATTAAAACTATTGTTCTGATTTGAACCAAAGTTTCCATGGTTGTGATTGTCATTTTCACATTGATCAGAATATCTCTTAGATGGGTTTTGTTGTCTCCCTGAAAAGTTATTATTTGTTCGATAACCTCTCTTATAGTAACCTCTTCTAAAGTTCCTATAATTATTAGGACCAAAATATTGAGGAATATTAGATTGCCTCCAATTCCCTGAAGAAGAATCATTATGTGATGAACCCCCTTGGTTCTGTCCAAAATCACGATTACTCCTCCTATCAAATTTGCGCTGAGCACCTTGATATTTACGACGAAAATTAATACCATATGGTGCTGCTGAAGCCACCGGTAAACCTTCTTTGACTTTAGAATTGCTAACAGTTACATTTGGGTGTGCAGTGACATACTGGCAACAATATTCTTCCATATCTTTTAAGTTCTTAGGCTTGCGCTCATGTAAAAAGGCAAGAAAAGACTCGTTAACCGATGACATGACTTTGTCACGAAGCAATAAGTCCATAAGGGCTTCATATATATGTTCAGTCTTTGAAAGTTCGACCCAACGTGAAAACGTTAGACGTATCTTTGAGATAAAATCTGAAAATTCTACCCCAGTTTCTGGTAGCATAGTCTTAAAGCAAAGACGGTAACCATCTTCATTAAGCTGATATTTCTTTAATACGGCCGCTCTGGCAGCATCATAGTTGAACTTGTCAGGTCCCTCTACCATACTTATAGTAGTCAATGCTTCACCTCTAAGTATTTCCATCAGTTGTGCACCATATTGCGACTTGTCTACCTGATGGGTTTCACATGACAGTTCAAATCTATTTAGGTAGAACGTTATATCGTCACAGGTAGAATTGAAAGGTGGTAATTTGACTTTATAAGAACCAGCATTTGTCTTATTAGAATTCGTTTGTTTATTTGAATCATTTTGCATATTATTCGCCAACTTTAATTTCTTCAACTCCAAAGCTAAGATTCTTTCTTCGTGTTCCATTTTCTGTTTTTCTTTTCTTTCTTCAGCCTGTAGCCTCTTTTGTTCCATTTCCAATTGGGATTTCCTATCGTCAGCCTCTCTTTCTGATTTCTTTTGTTCAGCTTCTAGCCTCTGTTTTCTTTCTTCAGCTTGTAGCTTTCTTTCTTCAGCTTCCATTTGCATTTTCAATCTTATATTTTCAGCTTCTACTTTTTGTCTCTCAGTTTCCATTTTTTGTATCTTTTCTTCAGCCTTCTGCGCTTTGGCATATTCACCACGTGCGAATTCTTCCAATTTTTTCCCTGTCATGCTAAGGGATTTCTCTTGTGCAATAAAGTAATCTAACGTAGACATTATGTCTAATTATGTGAGATCAATAACCTGTAAAACTCACTTTGTCCCAACTCAGTGGGTGACAAGCCTTTTCTCAAGAACTTGTAAAATTAATTTAACTTTCAATAATACACTAAATTACCAATATACTTATTGTGCATATAGTACTGACAGTGTATAATAACAATAAATAATAACAACTGGCAAGACAAAGACAAAGCATCAAGAACAAACAACAACGTCCGCAGGAATCAACAAAACACTAAAGCAAAACTAAAGAAAATGTTACAAAATTTGTAAAGACAACTGCGAATAATTACAATAAGACAATGACAACACAGTGTATAAACAAAAAGGTGTATAAAAATAAACTATAGGAAGGGGAGGCAGACAAATACAAACAAGTCAAATCAAAATTAAGAACGGAGAAAAATATACGAAAAAGACACTAACACATCTCGTCACAGCTAAACAACAAATATCAGCAACAAAAGTCGCCTGCAATTCCCACAGTGGGAAATTTGCAATAGTTCCTAAAGAACGCTGTCATAGGCCCTCGGTAAAGTGGGATACCCTACGACACTCCCCGCCCAACCGTACCCGCAGAAAAAGGACACATATAACATAAAAGATAGTCAAACTTATAACATAAAGATATGGGAAGGCTTAATTACCATACATATATAGGCACAGTCTACAACAACGAACAGCCACTTATCTTAAGCTGTCGAAAAAATCTCCTAGCCTCCGAGATAGCAGCAATGAAGACACAGGAACTAGCCTTGAACAACAGCAAACACAGTTCAGCGAGACTAAGATCCAACGCTGAAGGGATCAACAACTTTAATGACTCAAGGCGTCTAGAACATGTAGAACTTGCAGAAAATCCGGACTGGCAACACTGTAACTTGATTGGCATAACACTTGACAGGAACGAGGTCTGACACGAAGAGCACTTCCAGATGATGATGACGAAAATTGCACTATATAGATGACAGCATTAAGCTTGCTAACCACTGTTGCAGTATCGTAGTGGTAGTTCAGGAATATAAACAATGTTATCATCAATTATTCCGTTGCAGATCTTGACAAGTGCGAATGTCGTTAGGGATCAGAGCCCGTAAAGATGGTCCACCAGTTTGTTAAGGTGCTTCAGTCTGTTAAGTACTTAACCAGTTGTTAAAATATTCTTATGTGTAGTGCTCTCTGTTAAACTCTCATATGTGTAGCCTGGCATCGATGTAGAGGTAAAGGCTTCCTATAAACGCCACACAGGCTACCAGTGGTCAAGGTTGTTGAAGTTGTTACGGACAGGATGATATGTGGTTTGGGTAACACACCCGTAAGAATTCATCACTGTAGAAGTATGCTCTTGTTATCCTTAGGAGTGTGGGTGGTTATTTCATAGCACAGTACACCGTTCATACCACATGTAGCGGGAGGTTATTTAAAATTATTTATTTATGTAAGAGTATGCCAGTAAAGAGTTCTGACCTTACAAGTAATACCCCAGTCTTAGAAATAAGCACTGGTGTATTGTTATCATAAAAATAGTCAGACTGTGAAAACCCTGGCCAGTTGGTAAGAAGTTGTACCAGGATTTAAGGCGTCTCCTCCCTGTGACTATCTTATGATTACTTATATTCTAGGGGATAAGTAAAATGAACATTCACTGAAACTCCAAATGGAAGAAGTGAATAAATCCTCAGGTACAGTTAAAATAGTTTAATAATACACTAATATTCTATTTCTACTAGTTGGAAAAGAGCATACATATATATATATATAAAAGTATTCACACAATTACTATTATGGTCTGTTTAGACTTCAAGATCTTGAATATTAAAGTTACTGAAATCTGCAATCACTGTTTTTAGTCTCTTGACTTTCCAATTAATTGTCATCAGTTGACTGAACTATGGATTTTCACTATTAGCTGTTTTATATATATTGGTGGTCAGTGTCTTAAATGACACTTATCTTTTCGACTTGATAATGATGACACTGAACTGTCCTTCGTAGAATCAGACTTGGTACACCCAGCTGTAGGGATGCCAATGACCAGTTGAAGTTCACTCTTTGGGGTCCTGCACGTTTGTGGGATTGCCTCTGATGAACAACACAGGTTTCTGATACTGGACAGCCTGGTTTGAGTTATGTCATGGAACCTGAAACATCATATCAGCCTTGGCTAGTATCTGGCTAGACTTGTAGCTGACTAGCACAGATGTCAGACCAGTCAGTCATCAGATGTCACCGTTATACAATCATAGTAAGTAAGGACATCATTTCAGTGATATAGCATTAATATTAACATTTCAATTAAGTGTAACTGACTAGCACATAAGTCAGACTAGTCAGTCATCAGGTGTCAAAGTTATACAGTCATAGCAAGTAACATCATTTCAATGATACAGAATTAGTATTAACATATCAGTAATAAACATCATCTGGTTTATTCTGCTCCTATACATCTTTTACTTATCTATACTTTGATCTTGCCAAACCATATCATGTACAAATTTAATTACTGATGCCACTCCTAGCATCTACACAAAATTAATACACAAATAAATAAAGTGAGTGCCCGCCTGACCAAACAATCAAGTTGCTTTCTTCGGTAGTACAATTACATAGTTTTGGAATTGAAACCTGGCTGTGGAACACTCCATTTTACCAGCTGTAAATGGGTACTCAGTTGTGCGCTCAAACTAGGGAAGGAAAAGGCAGCGAGGAAGGGAACTGGTCACCTAACCTCGTAAACTGGGATCTTCTATGATGAAGTTTCTAACACTTCATTTCCCTATGACAATCTCTGCCATGGGACTGCCTTTATCTTCGTAAGCGATAAAGCAATATGATAAATACATCTTCATTAGGCTGTGGGGCTATTTGTGATTAATTTTTGTACAAGCAACAATCATCCACAATGCACATATTTAGATCATATTACAAATAACAATACATTATATTAATGAATATTATACAGGCATATATTGAGAAGTTTATATGAACCTGAAATTTAAAAAAATATTATACACGGTAGTTATCATAATTTCGCTTACCCTCAGACTTCAGATACTGGACTGAAAAATGTTTCTGGCGATCCGCTCACAATTCATATGGGATATGGGTAGTGGCGAAACTCTGCCTCCAGTCTGTCTCAAACCTTTTTCGATGTGTGTGTCTCCAGTTTACCGATACGCTTATATACGTATAGCGCGGACGTATCGGAGGGTACTGACGTCACGACTTAAACCTAGGCCTGACAAATCCTTCCCGAACAGCGATTTCAGCCGATCTGTGCGTCGACTGAAATTTTGCCTTTCTCATTCTCGGCATATATAATATCCATATTGTTCCATCTTATCTAGTGTTATACAGCCGATAAATCCCGATATTCCTATCCATGTAATTTCCCAAACTGTTATTTGTTGATTTTGATATTTATAACAGAAGTGGGTTTACCAGCGTTCAGCGTATCTGTGGGCAGCCGTAATACGCATATATTCCCGTAAATGATAATTTCCTACCGTGTCTACTTATATCCAGTTATGCACAATCCTTTCCTGTACTAAAATGTAAAATCCTTTTCATAATGGTTCCCTTCTGCTTTTATTTATCGTGGGCAATTTCCTCTGTCTGATACACATTTCGCTGATACACCGCCATTTTGAAACCGGTCAATCGATCGTTGACGGGTTTATTTTTTTTTTTTTTTTTTTTTTTTTTGCGTACGCCCGCTAATACTCGAGGCGAAATCTCAGGTTATTATTTATGTCTAACCTGACATTGATTTTACGTGAGTATCCCTTTATTTCTTGTACAGAGACAGGTGTCCCTCGCCATTCAGGCAAATACTCGCCGATTTCGGAGGTACCCATTGCAGCTGGGTCGGCTCAGGAGCCGCCATTCCCTGGTCGACGACACTCCTTCAAATGTCCTCGCCAGGTCTCGAGTTAATCCAGTCCAAATCCCGGTCGACGAAAAATCCTCAAATGCCGTCGCCCGGGTTTGATCCTGTATCACCCGGTCGCCAGAGCGGTGTTCTAACCACTACGCTAGCGCGGCTCCCGACGGGTTTATAAATCTACATGAACACGTTTGCAATGACTTGAAACCAATTTTGCGACACCACACTCAGAAGTCAATGAAACGTTGGAAACGATTGGTGATGTTTCACATAGTTTAATACTGGACAATAGTGACATACGTTGACATCAGACAATTACACTGTCATATAAGCACATTTAACATCATGTAGATAGCATCAACTCATAGTCTTCAACACCACGAAGACTCTGCATGTAGAACCTGGCTACAAAATATACCGCACGAATGGCGGGCTACAAAAGACTACTGTTCTCTGACTTCTCGTGACCAAGCAGGTAATGTAGGACTTGGCTACAAAATAAGCCGCACGAATGGCGGGGTTTCAATTGTCTAATAACAGTCTCCTATATTTAATACATCTCCGCACCAGGAGTAAGCCACCTCAATAACAAAGTTCTGGGCTATAAGATTAGATTCAAAGATATCTTTACCTGACTGTCGTCCAGGAATAAGACACCACACAATTTTCACATCCATGGCTTTACAGACATAAGCCAGAATTATCACTGGGGAAAACTTAAATATCCTCTAACAAAGGCTCCATTCCCCGAATAACAGTCAGAGACCAAACGCTGAACTTCTCAGCTCGAGAACCCCAAGTCGACTGCCAGGAAAAGCAGTCTTCTCGACCCGCGCGAATCATCACGCATGCGCAAGCCCTGAATAGAGCTTACCCACGGACAATCCAGAACGTTCCGCGAAAACAGTGCAAGAACGCTCCCTATATGGTCAACTGAATAATACATATCCTAATATGAACATCCGAAAAATGGACATTGTCCAGACAAGGGAAATAACCACTAAATCTCACCCCGTAACAAAAATATACAACCAGTGGTTTCCCTTTGACCACAGAATACAAAAGTACAAAATCCTTATCTTAAACAGCTAACTGTAACAGAAACCATCTGGCTTAAATTCAAGGACATCATAAAGACAGCTGCTGCAGAAGCATGTGGTGAAGTCCGACTTGATAACAAGAAAAAGAGGACACCTTGGTGGACAGAGGAAGTCAAAGAAAAAATAAGAGAGAAGAAAATGGCATGGAAACAATACTTAGGAGCTAAAAACACAGCAGGACAAATAGAGAAATATAGAGAATATGTGACACTCAAAACAGAAGCAAAGAACAAGGTGCTAGCAGCAAAACAGAAGTCCTGGGAAGAATTTGGAGAAAAGCTAGAAAAAGATGCGCACGAAAACCAGAAATTGTTCTATAAGACTCTAAAGAACATGAGGAAGGAAAAACAATGCTCTCTCAAATTTATAAAGGATAAGCAAGGCAAAGTGCTTATTGCCCCAAAGAAGGTAATGGAAAGATGGAAAGAATATTTCTCAGAACTCCTTGATGGTGAGCAAGGTCAAGCATCAGAAATGATAACCCCTAGAACAGAAGAGAAAACCAATGGTGGGGAAGATGACATAAAGATGGAAGAACTGAAGGCAGCACTGAAGAAAATCAAGATGGGCAAAGTAGCAGGGCATGATGGTTTAACACCAGAAATGGTTAAGTACATGGGAGCATCAGGCGACCTATTACTCTTAAGGGCCCTACAGGCAGCGTGGTGCAACAAGGCCATACCAAAGGATTGGGAGATTTCCATCATAACACTGATTTTGAAAATTGGTGAAAATCGACAATGTGGAAACCACAGAGGCATATCCCTTCTCAGTATCCCTGGTAAAATCTCTAGAATCCAACTCCTAGCTGAGCCACAATTGGATGAAATCCAGTGCGGATTCCGAGCAAACCGAAGTACTCAAGACCTAATCTTCACACTAAGACAGCTGAGTGAATAGGCCCTTGAGTATAAGAGTGAGATCCATCTTTGTTTCATAGATCTGGGAAAGACGTATGACAGGGTCCCCTAGAGCAAATTTTGGGACTGTTAGGCAAGGAAGAACATTCCAGCACCTCTTATTCATGCTATAGAGAGCTTCTACAAGTCTTGCAGAAATTATGTGAGGACAGCAAACTATAAGTCAGAAGATTTCAGGACCACCACTGGTGTAAGACAAGTTGATATCTGTCACCTTATCTTTCCATACTCCTCATGGACGATGTCATTAAGGGCATGTAAGGAGAGAACAAGAAAGTATTCAGTTTGGTACTGGAGGATGAGACAGGTCTGTATTTCAGAGCTGGCATTTGCTGATGATGTTGTCCTGATTGCTGAATCAGAGGCACATCTCCATTCCAACCTGCAAGTCTGGAAGAAAGAGCTGGAGAAGAGAGCGATGGTCATAAGAAGCTCTAAAACAAAATCCATGGTGATATCACGAGAATGGCCATCAGATTAAGCTAGGAGAACAGGTTCTAGAGCAGGTCGACCACTTTAAATACCTCGGAGCTATTATAGACCGAAAGGGGGGCATCAGAGAAGAGTCGGCCACTCGAAAGGCAGCAGCTGGGAGACTTTTTCAGGCCACAAATCGAGGATTCCTCAGCAAGAGAGAGGTTGGTAAGAAAACGAAGATGGCTGTATACCGATCAACCTATGTCCCAGTCTTGACATATGGATGCGAGTCATGGGCAATGACAGTAACCCACAAAAACCAGATCCAAACCTTAGAAATGAGGTATCTGAGGAAGGTGTTTGAAGTAACAAGAAGAGACATGGTCCGCAACCAGACGATACGTCTGTTGAGGATTGTTGCATGGGTTGCGAGCATTTTGGTTTGAACTTGATTCAGATGGTCGCACCACGCAACACCTCATGAGACCGAAATGAAATAGTTCGTTTATGGCGATGCATGACGCGTTAGGTTAGCAACAAGAGTCTTTTGTGTGGCCTTCGAGCCTGATGGCAGTGTTTTCAATGTGTGGCATGGGCACTTATTCAAGTGTAGAACCGCCTGAGTTCGGGCTTTTACTCTTGCAGGCCGGAATTTTTTCATCAGTTTTGCCAGAATTATTTTTGTACCTTAAAGCAGTACCTTTATAAATTCTAAAGTTACTGAGTTATTACACAACAAAGACACACATATTATACATCACAGTAAAGATAAATGAATGTAGAATTAGAATATGAAAGATTTTTAGTGATATTCTACATATAGTATTCAGTTATGAGTCATAATATAGACCACTTTCAAGAAAAGACTCATTTTAGTGAATGAAAAATGTACTCACCAACCCATGCATAAACACTGAAATATTATCCAGAGAGCTCCAGCATCTTTTAAAATATCACTAATCCATATATGAATATTATTTACAAGTGTCAGCTTCCTGTGATATTTTGTTAATGTTTTACAGACCATCCAGCAAACCATATAAACATTATAGACATTTGGAAAGAAAAAGGACATTAGAGGCCGCGTGAAGCTTTTAAATTAAATCATACATTGTATTGTTATTATACAACAAAGACACACATATTGTACATCACAGTAAAGATAAATGAATGTAGAGTTAGTATATGAAGGACATTTAGTGATATTCTACATATAGTAATTAGTGATGAGTCATAATATAGACCACTTTCAAGAATAGACTCATTTTAATGAATGAAAAATGTACTTAACAACCCATGCATAAACACTGAAATATTATCCAGAGAGCTCCAGCATCTTTTAAAATATCACTAATCCATATATGAATATTATTTACAAGTGTCAGCTTCTTGTAATATTTTGTTAATGTTTTACAGACCATCCAGCGAACCATATAAACATTATAGACATTTGGAAAGAAAAAGGACATTAGAGGCCGCGTGAAGCTTTTAAATTAAATCATACATTGTATTCTTATTATACAACAAAGACACACATATTATACATCACAGTAAAGATAAATGAATGTAGAGTTAGTATATGAAGGACTTTTAGTGATATTCTACATATAGTAATCAGTTATGAGTAATAATATAGACCACTTTCAAGAAAAAAATAATTTTAGTCTATCAAAAATATATTTACCAACCCATGCAATAGACTGAAATATTATCCAGAGTGCTCTAGGGTCTTTTAAAATATCACTAATCCATACATGAATATTACTTACAAGTGTCAGCTTTCTGTGATATTTTGTTAATGTTTTACAGACCATCCAGCGAACCATAAAAACATTATAGACATTTGGAAAGAAATAGGACATTATAGGCCGCGTGAAGCTTTTAAATTAAATCATATATTGTATGGTTTTTATACAACAAAGACACACATATTATACATCACAGTAAAGATAAATGAGTGTAGAATTAGAATATGAAGGATGTTAGTGATATTCTACATATTTTATAGACTACTTTTTAATAAAAACTCATTTTAGTGAATGAAAAATGTACTCACCAACCCATGCATAAAAACTGAAACATTATCCAGAGTGCTCCAGCATATTTTAGAATAACTCTAATCCATATATGAATATTATTTACAAGTGTCAGCTTCCTGTGATATTTTGTTAATGTTTTACAGACCATTCAGCAGACCGTACCATCATCATTAAAATAAAAAAGAAGATATTCAAGGCCACGTGAACTTTTAAATTAAATCATATATTGTGTTGATATTACACAACAAAAGACACACAAATTATGTTTCACAGTAAAGATAAATATATTTAGAATTATAATATTGGGGCATTTAAGTGCTATTCTTCATATTATATTCAATTATCAGTAATAATGTAAACAATTTTTTTTTTAAATTCATTTTAGTGAATGAAAAATGTACCCACCAACAGATGCATAAAGACTGAAATATTATCCAAAGTGCTCCATAGTTTTTTTTTAAATAACACTAATCCATATATGAATATTAATTACAAGTTTCAGCTTTCTGTGATATTTTGTTAATGTTTTACAGACCATCCAGCAGACCGTACCATCATCATTAAAATAAAAATGAAGATATTCAAGGCCGCGTGAACTTTTAAATTAAATCCTATATTGTGTTGATATTACACAACAAAAGACACACAAATTATGTTTCACAGTAAAGATAAATATATTTAGAATTATAATATTGGGGCTTTTAAGTGCTATTCTTCATATTATATTCAATTATCAGTAATAATGTAAACAATTTTTTTTTTAAATTCATTTTAGTGAATGAAAAATGTACCCACCAACAGATGTATAAAGACTGAAATATTATCCAAAGTGCTCCATGGTTTTTTTTAAATAACACTAATCCATATATGAATATTAATTACAAGTTTCAGCTTTCTGTGATGTTTTGTTAATGTTTAAGAGACTCTCCAGTGGACCGTACTATCATTATTAAAATTTGGAAAAAAAAGGTAATATTCAAAGTAAATCATATATTGTATTGTACTTACATTATTATGCATAAACAATATGTACACAATTTTATCTGAAAGGATATTTACATTTTAGTCAATGGTGGCTTGCGTATGCCATATCTTGAAGCAGTGTTTTGGTGGAGGTGAGGATAATCATCGCAACCCTCGCAAATAAAATTTGTTCTTTTTGGAGAATCTGGTTTGCTGCAGACTCTACATCTTCTGTCTTTTTCTGTGTAAGCTATCATATGCTTAGCTCCTTCAAGCCTCTGAATTGGGTTGGCTGTCCTTGGTCTTCCCGGGGTTGCCTTGATACTCCTCTATGGCTCGGGCATTAGATCTGCGGCCCACTGAAGCAAAGCATCAATCAGAGATATTTTGAACTGTTTTAATGTCATTTTTCTACTGCCTGTGAGCCTATAGAGGATGAAAGCATTGGTACAAGTAATTTCCATTATCCAGTAGAATATTTTTTCCACCACTTGTTGCTGCGTCGTTTGTGAATGCCATAATACCCAAGCATTTGATCAGCACGGTCACATCCATTCATGCTCTGATTATAGTCATGGACTGTTATTGGCTTTGGTTTTGTCGTGGTAGTCATTCCTGTATTTGTTTTGGTGGAAACATTGATTACTGGCTTTTTTGCTTTCTTTTCCCTCCATCCAATACAAAGCAAAGATGAATCTTTAGTTTGCCAGCATTTCCGTTCCATGTGTGGTATGGAAAGTGCTTTTATTTCTAATGGAAAGCCAATTCGGTTTGACTGGAGGGTGCCAGTATAGTATTGCTTTTGCTGAAGCAAATAGTCAATGAGTGCCCTGGTGGTGTAGAACCTGTCTGCAAATATATGATAACCAGTTCCAATTTGCTGTAATAGAGTTCTAAAGACTTTTATTGCCATCCCACTATTGGTGTCTGTGCTTGGATCATATGAGGTATTCGCTCCATAATACGTAAGCAGGGATAAAACATACCCAGTGGTACTGTCAACAAGACCAAAACTCTTTATATGATACTTACTAGGCTTAGTTGCATTAAATTGCTTGTATTTCCATCTCCCTTTAAATCCTACAATCATTTCATCAACCGAAACATTTTCAAAGGGCGTAAAGGCATTATTGAAATTTTCAATCAAAGAGTTGATGAATGGCTCCACTTTACTTTTTCCCTCAGCATCAGGCTGTCCCACATGCAACATTGTTTGATAGATAGACAAAAATCTATCTCTTTCAAAGTTTTTGTGATAAAATGGAGCATAAAGGCAATCAGTTTCTGATGAATAATAGTCTCTAATAGAAGGTCTGGGATCAATGCCCATAGCATTTATTGTAGCCATAAATTTTAACAACTCATAGTTTGATAGTGCTGTCCAGCTGGAAAATCTAGATCTTTTTAGGGATGGATTATTTTTAAGAACTTTAAGTTTTGCATACTCATTTACAGAATGTACTATTGAATTTGCAATGTCATCAGTAAACAATGTCCTATAGCAGTCAAAAGGAGTTGATGCCTCACTAAGACCTAAGTCATCGTGTACTCCTGGTTTACGACCATATTTGGGAAGAAATCTGAATGCGTTTTGGGTCTCTGTAATACTGATGTTTGGTACTGAAATCCATTCATTACTAATTGCCCCTTGTTGCTCCTTGGTACTAATGCTTTTCCCCCTTTTTGTCGATGATTTGGTCAAAACTTTTTGTCGTTTTGTAGCACTAGGGTCTGGCTGTGACCACGCCCCCTCCTCATTAGAACTAGCTTCTTCGTTAAGTTCTAATTCGAAATCATCATTTTGACTTTCAAAATCATCATTATCGCTAAACTCGTCAAAGATACACAGTTCCCTAGCTTTTTCTACAGATAAAAAAGACTTACGTTTTGATAAACATGATGTGGTTGGTTCGCTAGACATTGCCTGTATAAACAACAATAATCGCCGATCGAAAGCTAACAGATTTATCGTTTTTTCACAGTGAAATTAGCTAGAACAAGCGTGTTTCCGAATCACAACTCAAAGATAGCGCTCTTCTGAATAAAAAAATAGTAACTTCCGTTATGTTAAAATACCAAATTACTAAAATACGGAACACATTTCACGGAACACAAAAACGACGCTGGGATCGTCGTTTTGACTTCTACGGGTTTTGCGGATGTACGTTGGTAGCGTCGTTTCGGCCTCTAAGATTAAGCCGATATAATAATAAGTTAATACAGACCTAAGAGTCACTGTGTAGCCTTCGGGCAGATAAGAGTGTTTCAGGATTTGTGTGGTTAAATCACTAAAAGAGATATAAGTGTAGGCTTGAATGCCAAATATAATATAGACAGAGTTTTAAGATATAAATATTGGGCAGAGACCCTAAAGGAACTGTAAGCAGCAATATATTAATACTGCATGAAGATATTTATTATGCCAAGCATTTGGTTGAAAATTGATGAACATTAATTGAAACGATAAAGTAACAGACGTGCAATGTCTGGAACATAGTAGACTCTGTGCTGTGATGCATCAAGTGTTCTTGAATATGAATTACATAATTGTCGTTGATTCATGATGGAAGAATGAATATTTATTAAAGTTTAATAAGTTGTCAAAAACTGGTCTTATTCACTGAAGGTATTCAAAGTTCCAGTTCTGACTGTTTTATGAATAATGACCGTTGACCTTCAAATGAATACATACTCTGTCAACTGTTAATATGAAATGAAATAAGACAACCCGGCCATGGAAATATATATATGAAGTTTTATTGAACGAACCTTTCGATACAACCATTTAAAAGAATTACTAATCGAATCCATGGTTGTAATACAAATAAATACCGGATGAAAACAGAAAAGATAATCAAATAATTGCAAGAAAACGTATTACAAGATTAACCCACTCAAACAGAGAAAAGCCCGCAACATAGTCAAGGCCTAAAATCCCACCCCCTGCAGACCCAAGTAGAACAGTCCCAACTAAGATGGTTTGCCCATGTCTGCAGAATGGGAGAAGATCGGCTACCACGACAAGCATGGGAAACAAAGAGCCAGGGATCCAGATTCCTAGGACGACCCAGAGTCCGCTCGCTGGGAGGACAATATTAGACAATCTTTGAAGGACCGAGGACTAGAATGGAACCAAGCCAGGAGGAAGACAGCCGATAGGATAGTCAGGCGCTCTCTCTTCCAAACCTCTACACCTCACGGTAGGAGGGGAACGACTAAGTAAGTAAGTTCTTACACAAGTCAAGGGAAGACACGAATATGTAGTAACTATGATCATCTGAAAGATGAATACACTCTTCTTGAGGGAACTATGCCAAGAAGTTTGTAATTTGAATATTTAGCCAGAAACGGCTCGTTTTAAGTATCTTGCCTCCGATACTTGGTCTCATGTAACGTTATGGCAGTGCTTCAGATTGACCAGATATGTCAATTTGCAAGTGCGTCCCACGAACGCTAGGAACTAGTTGAAGCGTAACGGAGTATAGATAACTACGTAAAGAATATTAACATGGTCACTTCGTCAGAACCATGTATACTACCAATCCGTTAACCTTGATGTGGTAACGGTTAGTGCAGTCAGTCAACACCTTTGGTGAATTGTAATTGTGCAATGTCCATTTTCCTACCATGGCCATTGCTGATGAAGAATGTCTGTAAAATTTCTTCATGAATAAATATGTTGTTAACACTAACTCTTCCAACGAGTATAGTGTTTATCCGTGCCAACTGGTCATCCAGAATTGACCCATCCTGCGTCGTTACCGGGTCCTGTTATCATTAACCAGATCATCATCATACGCCAAAGAAACGGCCCACATTATATTCGCATTACCAAAAAATACTTCGGCCACATGTTTAAAGCCCGACAGCCCTGACCACATCAATGACAGTCCAGTAAAGAAAAACCACCGATAACACTACCTCATCCTGATTTTTTTTTTTCAGAACCAGATACAAAAACAAATGGGACACAGAGCATTCATGACACACACACAATAATGCATATTACCCGCTCAGCACACGGGAACTAGAGGTAATCTTCAGACTCCGCATGGGTCACAAAAGAAATTGCTATATCATCTATTCAAAAAGCTAAAAAGCGGAACTACTTGTGTGTGTAAATGTAGGTCTGATAAAATGACTGATGAACATATCCGTCAAAAATGCTCAAAATACGAGACACCTTTAAAATAAATCCTACGCCCATTAAATTTCAATGTCTAGTTTTGGAGTTGTGGTGTAATTCTGAACGAGATTAACAGAAACATATATAAAAAAATAATCTATGATGAAACAAACGGGACATAGAGAGTGTATAGGGAGGTTTGGTTTTAGTTTGGTTTTTAAGGACCATCTTCATTGCACACAGACAACTCAATCAGTGCTCCGATCTCTTCCCTTAGATCACACAAGGAATTTCTTAACACAGTGCACGAACTCCGTAGCACCGGTGAGAATCCAAATGTGTGTATTCAAGAGTCACACATTCTATAAATATTTGGTGGCTGGTAGTTTAGCTAATTTTCAAATTTTGCGAGGTCAGCGGTAAGGCCTACTGTTTACGATCTCCAACTGCCGTGGTACTTTTAACGTGCGCAACTTGCACACGGGACCTCCTATTTTTTCGCCCTTACTTAACAAGGCTAGACATCCGATCTCACTATCCAGGAGATCTCACTATCCAGGAGATCGGGGGGGGGGGGGGGGGGTTTTTACATCAATAGGAACCACTGGTTCTGATTAAAATGGCCATCAATTATATTCCGTGTACTGGGAGTGAACCCGGTACCTTTAGAGTTAGAGGCGGTCGCCATACCTCTTAACTGTGACCGTGTGGTCAACATCGATGATCAGTGCCGTCCCGTGATTAGTCATTCAAGCTCTCTTTTCCTTGTAGAGATGCTCACTAAAAGTATATTTTGTCTTCACTGTCAGATGGAAAGAACATTCACATAGTTTACATACTCAACGGTCAATGGGGTTTTCGAACTTCATTTAAGTTAACTGCTGTTGGATAGAACACACATCTTTCTCTGTCCATTTTCACTGGTCATTATTCAATAAAAGTTTCTCTAGCTCCATCTAGCTGCATGGAACTGTCTCTAGCTGTATCTGAATATTCATGGTGAACCGGGCTACCACCGGGGAGTATTCTTTTATCAGTTTGTAAGCTACTTTTCTTCACAAAGATGTCTCTGTACTTCTTATACATGTCAGCTCCTACACGCTGTCAGATTTGAGAACAATATCTGACTTCTGTCACTTTTCTACTGCACAAAAATTTGCCTACATACCAACGGATTATTTCACAATCACTTGATTTAGGCTGGATGATTGTTACTCGTGTCTCCTTAACAGTCACATTTGATACCACAGATGGTGGCGTGGGTTACAGCCACGTGTCTTGACAGTTGGAGGAATACTTCACGTCTGCTCAAATACCAGAAGAGCTGTACCCAAAGAGATCGTATGTCGTTCTGTTTGTCCTTATACACGGGGACCTAAGTCTATACCCAACGTGACTTCTAAGTAACTCTAGTCTTTGGTAAATATATATATATATATGTGGTCGGACCCAAAAGTCTTTTATATTTGGACATGCGCCCTAATATAACCGACTAGGTTGAACGGAATGTGCCTCGCCAAAAGGAGGCAAATTTTTATTTTAATAAAAATAGTCTTTGGTCATCTCTCTTAATTACTCTAGTCACTTCCCATGTTTGTTCATTCTTCATTCTCTGTATCATATTCTGTTATTCTATACTATGCTAACACAGCGGGGATATAACTACTCCGACCACAATGTGTATGAGCATAACACAGAAAAACGAAGACAATTAGGATCAACAAAACTATGGTTGAAATAAAACTGTATGTGGAAAAAATTCAAGCGCTGAGGTCAGTTAGGCTGATGTGAATGATGGTTTCGAAGGAGCCTGATAGAAGGAATGAAAAGTTACTTAGATGATGTATAGATAATAAGATTCCAGTCTGCGAGTTCGAATGAACTGCATCTCCTTGCAGAGAGGGGGTGCTAGGACGTTGATGCTCTTGAGGTTGATAAGATGGCACTGACAAACACTGGATGGATCTTTACTACAAATTTACCCAATTTAGGCCACTTCGTGTAACAAGCTACCGCTCGAGATGTCGGCTTCGAAGCGCAGGGTAGCAAGCACGTGATAGTTTGATGTACTTTCCCAACTCCAGAGTCTCGGGCAAAGGCTCCTGGTAAATGATGGTGATTTTTCTTTGACTCATTATATTAAGACAGGCGATCATTCTTCTTGTCATGTATTACGAAATAACACGAAAGCTGTTAGGTACTAGCACAAAACTCAGGTTTTATGACAAAAATAAAAATGTTTATTCGGGTCGCTTGCCAGCTGGTCACAACAGTGGGTGATAGATGTAACAGTCTGCTTTAACTGACAAATCTTACAAGTCTCTGCATGAATAAATGACATCAACAAATTCCAAGACGATTGTACATCAAAAAATTCCAGGACGATTGCTTGTGACACGTACACGCTCAAGTGACCTTAGTGTAAGAAGTAAAACTCTGGAACAATAACACTGTATTCTCTAATGATCGTGGTTCTGTCGCATTCTTGTTAGGACGCTAGTTTCTATATTAATCTAGAAAAGTTCTCGAATTCAACTTCTACTCACTGTTTGTTCAATACTCATAGGATTCTCTGAATTTCTGCTCGATCTACCGAATTATCCTGCAGCTATAACTTTCTGCATTCACGAAACCTCGTTAGCGCCAATCTACCTTCTGAACACTTAAGTTCCTAACCTCTCTCTCTCTCTCTCTCTCTCTCTCTCTCTCTCTCTCTCTCTCTCTCTCTCTCTCTCTCTCTCTCTAACTTCTCTTGAGTCTCAACCTCTGCTCTACCAGCTATTCTCAAACTGCCTGTGCAACCACCTGTTTACCTATCTTTCGTTGACCGCTAAGTGTCCTTATCGTTTGATTGGTCTCACCATCTGACCTAAGCCCAATCATGTATTTCGTTTTATCCTTTATCATCGAATTTGTATTGAGCCCTGGCGAGCTCGCGGCGAAGATCACTCCGTTCTATTTATAAGACGTAACTTAAGCTTAGCTCAATTTTCATTATCCGTTTAGCGTCAATCTTACTTTTCGTATCACTACGAACCAAAAAAAGTCGAACTATTTCTATTTTACGTTTGGTTTAAAAGTTGCATTCTACTCTTTACTGTATCTTCCTTAACAACTTCTATATCTCGACTCATACTCTCTACTACAGGATATAGACCAAAATAAACTCAGTTAAGATTCTGAAAACGTGCATATTTGTACCGTAAACCTACTACATTTAAAACTCCAAGAAAACAAACACATTTTCCATTAGCTGTCAGAGCAATGTCGTCATGACAACGTCATGTGGTCTCTGGAAAACTCCACTGTATACTCGTGAGAGAAAGCGGGAAAAAAGGAACATAAGGAATTTGATTATTATGCAGTGGCGTAACTAGAGTGAGGCAGGCGGGGCACGTGTTATGGGGGCCATTTTCATGGTTACAAAATTCAAAAATTCCACTTCTCATTTATGACAATCTCACTGATCCGCCTCCACATCTTTCAATTCATTTTAAAATATCTAGTAAAATAAACAGTCAATTCTTTTTTTTTTTTGGAGACTTTTTTCTAAAAATCAGTAACAATTTTTAAATATGCACTGGTAGTTTTTGCAATTTCTAAAATGAAATGGCATTGAAAAAATTAAGTTCGTCTTTACAGTTTAAAAAAATATATTAGCAACAATATAAGTTTTAATTTTTTAACAATAAAAGTTTATTCTGGTTTTTTTTTAAATTGTGTAACCGGTATTATAACGAGTAAATATTATGAGTGCCAATATAAGAATCGAGCCAGAATGTTAAAGAACAGTTATTAGGTGGCAGCATTTACTTATTTGCCCTGTGCGCCATCAACCCTAGTTACACCACTTATTCTTCTTTGATCCTTAGCAGCCGACTGTCAAAGCAGTCTGTGGCCATCACGCATGGTGGCGTCTTCTGAGCAGCAACAAACTGCTTCCACCTTGTTCGGTCGGCGGCCATCCTTCGTACAGTGTCCAAGCTCTGGTTTATTCTTTGCATCTCGGCCTCCACTGTTCGCCAAGTTGTTTTTGGGTCGGCCTCTCTTTCGCTTTTCTTTAGGGGTCCAGAGCATAGCTGTTCATCTGATGGCATCAGGGTCTCTTTTGAGGACGTGGTTAACCGAACTCCAGCTATGAAGGTGTGCATGTCCTCTTGGTTACTCCGAGTATGTAGTTCTTGGTTAGTAACAGTATTCGGCCAACAAAATTCCGAGAATTTTCCTTAGGGAGATTGTGTGGAAGGAGGCCAGTTTCGACATTTCCTTCTCTGTAACTCTCCAGCATTACGCACCATAGAGAAGCGCAGAAAGTACACAGCTCACATATAACCTTCATTTGGTGTTTGTGCTGTACTGGGAAGACTCCCAGATGTTGTTGAAACTAGCAAAAGCTGTTACCCCACTGTTATTATGAAATTAGTTTTGACCTCGAGGACCCCTAAAGGGTCTCGGGGACCCCTTAGGGTCCCCGGTCCACACTTTGAGAACCGCTGGTCTAGATTATTGAAAACCTTAATTGCATTCTCTATCCTGTGTTTCTATGTCCTAATAAAATTGATGGACAGTGCAAGCAAGATGTAAAGACTGAATGAATTTTTTAGAATGCGTATTCCCCCCTACCCCCACAACTTCCCAATCCCTTGTACAAACAGAGGCGGTAGACAATTAGTATCCGCGTTCAGGGACCTCACTGTCATCGGAGTTAGTTGAGAATTACCGTTTTAAATTATCTCAGTCTAATAAAATTCACTTTAGCCCAAACAAATCTGTTTGTATAAGGGATTGGGAAGGTGGGGGGGGGGGGGGGGGGGGGGGGAAATACGCATTCTAACAAATTCATTCAGTCTTTACATCTTGTTTGCGCAGTCCCCGTGCTGTGAGGTAGTCAATAACCACTGTCCATCAATTTTATTAGGACATAGATGGTGTTGCGTGTCTTGGTATAATTTGATCAGTATCTTTTGAGTAAACGCCTGCTTACTCTGGCCAAGATAATATTAGGGTAGAACTGCTTGACAACGCAGACAGCGATATAACTTGAAACATCAATGTCACCACAAAGGCCGAGTGGACAATTTACACACTGTTTATTACGATAAACTCTGCTCCAACATGCATAATCTTGAAAACCATTATATCTTATGGCATAACATATTCAGTCATCAGTATAGCTCTGTATCGTCAGTAGCTAGGACACTGTCCACGACAGTTTTACACATTTTTATTTAATCAATTCAACTAACGCATACTCCCTTTCAAATGAAGATATCTAGTACACCTCACACAAGATCTTCATGTACTAGTGATGGTACAACAGGGATATATCACAGAATCATAGACATCTCAGGTGCTCAGATACATATGTCCACTCGCCATCAGCCACACACAAGAAGACCCTAGCAGACGATATTTCCCCGTCTGACTTCCCTACCACGACGTCTGCCGAACTGCACCTCGAGGCAATGACGTCACTTCCTGTGTCACCAAGGACTACATATAATAAACAAACACAGAGCCTTGTCGAACCCCCTAATGATAACGATATACTCGTTATGAATTTTACTTATAACAGATGGTGACACAACATTGATCAGAATTATTATATATATAATTTACCAGCGGAAGCAAGCATACACCCCTGTTAACTAACCCACAAGTTGGTGATAGGACAGACAAATTCAACGTCGTTTTGTCTAGAGCAAAAGCTGATATAAAATCTAACAAACTAAAAGCACTTGGATATTGTTATTATTATTGTTAATCAGAATCGACCTCACTGCACTCCGGGCAAACCCATAGGTGTTCAGTCTCCCTCACCAAATGTCGAAGAATATTAATGCTAATTGTACCTGTAGCACGCTGGTTGTACATACGACGGATACATCCTCTCTCACGTCCATCTAAGCTAGTCCCACGTTTGATGCCAAACTCCAACAGTCTTAGCCTTGTTAAATCATCCATTGCAGTGTCATTATCAAGCAGGCGATCATTAATTGCCTTTAGTATTTCTTCTTATCCATGTCCAGTGTCCCCACTATTGGAGCTCTCAATCAGTCTGTGAGCTCTCTCATTGCCACGTACCCCTGCATGACCAGGACAGTAGATCCACAACAGTTCTTTAAGACTTGAGGATTCTATTGATGTTTTCCATTCTTGCCGCAACCATCTATTCTGAACTTTCCGACGCATGGCTTGAGAATCTGACAATATAACTGCCCTGGTTGATGGAGTTTCTGACAGCCACCTCAGTGCTGCAGTAACTGCCTCTACCTCCATTCTCATGCTGGAGGTTGTTGTCATGTATGCTCCACTCTGTTCAGCAACGACCCTGCCATTTATTCTCGCAGAGAAGCCCCATCCTGATTTCACACCATGCACTACAGACCCATCAGTGCACACAATGGTGTCATCATCCCTGGCGTGATCACTTACACTGGACAACAAATTTTGACTTTTTGTGTGTATCTGAGATTAAACCAAGTTACCTTTATGTTGTTTGGGCTGCTGAACATGAAAATGGCCGTTAAAACACAGATTAGCTCTAGTTTTTTAAATAATTGTAAAACAAGTTTTACACATTTGCATATACGTACCATATGATAATAATGCTCATAGCGGAAATGATTCACAGCGACGCCTTTTTGCCTGTCGCTTGTAATGAATTTCTGGAGCATCTCTCACAAGGTATTATATACTAACTTAACTAACGAAATAATCGTCAACAGTCAATATAGTACAGTACAATGTAACATAATTAACTAATAAGTGTGAACCAATAATTTTAAAAAGTAAGATGATATTGCAGTTAATTAATCAAAGTAATAAAATATAAATGTAATGTAACTATGTGTAGGTAAAGCTAACTAAATAAAGTTAGTTAATTAATCTAATATAGTATTATATTAAAATAACAAAGCCAAGTAATAATAAAAGCAAATATTAGAAGACAAACTATTTTTTGTGCTTACAAATAATTTGTAAAGCAAATTGCTAGTTATCTGGTTGACTAAGTGAGTGCATTAGTTAGTTAATGTGGCAATTCTAGAAACTTTTATGAAGATTGGGAAGGAATTTTCCTACAAAGGGGAGGCAGTTAAAGAATTTGCTATGGCTGAGTTAGCTAAACAGAAACAAGAATTAGCAGAACAGAAGGTTGAAGAAGAGAGCTTAACAGGAAGCTAGGGAAGAGAAGAGACGAGTTGATGATGACAGAAGACGTGTCTTGCTTAGACGGATTCAAACGACGAAAGGATACGAAAGACCGTTAGCATGCATTAGTGCAGCACCTCATTACGTCATCTTCCCCCAGTGACGTCTACACATAATCGCGTTCACTGACAATATCTTATAGTGTAAAATACATCATGTTGACTTCAGATAAAGATGTTAGCGAGTAAATTTAAACTGGTAACAAATCTAAACGAGGCCAACATGTAATAGACATAAATGTTCCTTAACAAGCCTTCAATCGTCGTCTTTGTAGTTGATGTGCAGTGCTGCCATCAGACCCAGTATACCAACGCAAGCAATGAGGTTATCTGTTATTTTGAAATATGGAAGCAGACCTTTTTGCCGAGCACGAAACACAGACACATTTACATTCTCTTCTAGAAGATTCCATTGCTGCAGTCTGGACCCCAACAGCTCTGCTTTATTTTTTGGCAATTCCAGATCTCTCACTAGATCATTCAATTCACTCTGGGTAATTGTATGTGGCTCTACAGACTCTTCAATCGGCACGAAATCAGGATCTCTTGATGTAGATGATTTCACGGGTGACGGATGTCCACTGGCCTTATTATCTTATTCATCATCCAGAGTATAAGATTCTGGTGGGTCAGGAACAGGAAGTCCTTCCCCGTGAGGCACTGGTCGCATAGCAGAGGGAATATTCGGATAGGCCACAGGCCGCTTTTTCTTCTTAGAAATACCATGTCCAATTGGAGGAGTCATGCAAAAGTAACAATCATTAAGATGGTTTGTTGGTTCTGTAGTGGATTTGATGGTACTGTATGGTTGTGGTATTACCTAGTGTGATGCATGAGGTCAGCTGTGAAGGCTCCTGAGATAAATGTAGCTGTGAATGTACAGAAGGCCCTTCTTGCTACCACTTACGACCTCACACATACCTTTTTTACTAATGAATGTGGCTACGTTAAAGATCTAGGGTACTGAAATGTAAGGTGTTGTATTAGTATATACAAGCACACACACAGATATTTAATAAGTCTAATAATATTAATAAAATTTATAACACACTGAACTAACTCAAGCTGTGTAAAATTTTGATATTAAATTTTCTTTAAGTTTATTTGTTCTGAACCAAGGTTTTATTTTGGTCAGAACATATGAAAGGTTTTGAAATTATGAATGAAATGCGTGAATATATGGCATAATAAATGAAAGGTGTACATATGTATTTTACAAGACTAGTTAATATTACTACTGTTTATATTTGTAATTTATCTGGGAGAACGATTAATGGATGTGCTGTTAGGGTGACTTCATCACTCCCAGTCTATGACTACCAAACATTGTCCATTTTCTGATGGGAGGAATACCAATTTTATTTCCCAACATGGTATGTTCTAGTTGATGGGAATATAATTGGTGTGTAGTAAGAACTAAGTTGGTGAATGTCCAGCAGGCCAGACGCTCACGTATCTTTGACTGAGTAGTTCTGGTGCTGGAATCTGGTGGCCCCACCTCTCCGTGCTTGGGGGCAATATAGGCTGCTCTGCCAAAATATTAGACTGCACGGGTCCTCACTTGTTTTTTACAACACAGCATTTGACACCACTTTGGTGCCAAATAAAAACTCACAGTTCTGAAATAAAAGTATTGGGTCATGGGTCAGAACTCTACCTCCTGAGCCACTTCTACACTCAACACTACACAACAACACCACATAGACGGGGTCAGATCTCTCTGACCATACAGCACATCTTACCAAGTTGGTTTCACATAGTATAAGTTCCCCAAGACTACATATTCTGAAATATGTTCATTAGCTTCCTGCCATTGAATAGGATAGGTGATATGTTCCACTGATCTCAACACCTGATCCGCCCTTCATAATCCTTGCTGGCGTTTATGTATTTTGTTTGTCTCTAGACCCTGAACTGGGGCTGGGGATCTAGAGCGAATCCTTACTTGTTGTAAGGGATAGATTATGATATGGCAGTATCAATTCACTTGAAACATTAAACAATATTAAAATATACAAAGAAATACTTTCAGTCTTACCAGAATTATGAATAGAGAACACAGTTATATGCTAGCAAAACTCAGCTGAGCTGCTGGCTCTAGTATGGCGTCCCTCTAAATATTGCACTTAGCTTCTGGGAATTTCACCACTGAAGAATTACTGTGTCTACTACTGGACAATTTATGTGGAATGGCAAAAATGCGCGTCTGAGCGCCGATAATATGTTTATCTGTGGCCAATCACCGCCTTTCCCCCTTTTCAAATTTCAAACCTCCTACCAAAAGTCAATTCAGTCATACCTCAGTCAAGTATGTATTATTGTCTGTTGGTCCGTCTGTCTCTACTTGCGTTTTTTACAAAAACACACTTGTTTATACCTGCATTTCCAACACGAATCTGCCTCTAGAGTTATTTTTAGCCACAACTTTCCACTAATTCCCCCTCTCTTTCATTCATCTAGATTTTAGCACTTGCGTCTCAAGGCCGCAATTTTTTTGAAAATTAGTGACATTTTTTTGTTTCAATGCAGTCGCTCGCTGATATGAACAACACAGTCTTTTATCAATATCTTCATTATTATCTATCCGTCTGTATAAATGAAAGCATATTATTTCTCTGCTCAAGATGGGCCATCAGGCCAGCTAGGTTTTATATTCCTAACATTATTATTAAGAAAAAGTTACTTTTCAAGGTTAGTCGTTTTTTTTTAAATATGTTCGAGCATCTTTTGTAATGCGTTTGCCGCTGAATTCAAATAAAAGGACGAAGTATCGTAAAAGCGTCCAAGAAATGACTGTTGCGTATAATAGCTAAGGTCCCTTTTGTCCATTTCTTTACCTTGTGTCACCTTGAGGACGTGAATTTTTTTCCTTTCCCCACCAATTGCGTCTTTTTAGCCTTGCTAGTTTCAAGCACGTGTTCAGTCATAATTTTTCTTTTTTATCTCCGTTCTCATCCCGTCTACAAGGGTAAATGTTTTGCTTTCACGTCTAACAAGTTAATTTCATGGCGGGTAGTGACCCGCGGCATGGGCGATCATGTCTTCTAGTAGCTTACGCATTATTTTTATCCTTACATTTTATCTTTGGAGATATTTTAACGTTGTATCACGGTTAATTTTATCACACATCTCCCTACTTGAAAACATGCCTACGGCAAGTTCCAAAACCATTGATACACATAGATAAAATTACTCCTCACGCCTGCCACTACTCTAATTTTGATCACAGGGGTGCGGACTGAGGAAATCTGCACCGACATTCAATTTGCCTGGGATATATTGGATACTAAACTGATAAGGTTGAAGCAATAAAGACCACCTCAGCAATCTTGCGTTTTCATGCTTAGCCTGAGAAAAGAATACGAGGGGCTGATGATCCGTCTGGACCACAAAAGTCCTACCATACAGATAGATTTGAAACTTCTTTATTGCCCAGATTAACGCTAAACATTCTTTTTCGCTTGTGGAATATCCTTGTTCCGCCTTATTCAATTTGCGGCTTGCATAAGCGACTGGGTTCAGTTCCCCATCAGGTGAAGATGATCTTTGCAACAAAGCCGCCCCGAGTCCTACATTACTTGCATCTGTTCTTACTACAAAGTCCTGTGTCAAATCAGGCAGTTTGAGAATAGGCTTGCTAGTGAGTTTTTCCTTTAAGTCTTGGAACGCTAATTCACTTTGCGCAGTCCAAATAATTTTTTCTGGAAGTCCCTTGCGAGTCAGATCAGTCAGAGGAGCACAAATAGAGTTAAAATCTTTGATGTATTTTTGATAAAATCCGCATAACGACACGAATGATCGCACGTCCTTTTTTGTTTGTGGTCTAGGTGCTCTCTGCAGTTTTTCCAAGTTCTTGGGATCAGGGGTCATGTTACCCTGATATACAGTGTGTCCCAAGAATTCCAACTCTTTGCATCCAATACAACATTTTGTTGGCCTAGCAGTTAAGTTCGCCTCCCTAAGCCTATTAAATAACATTTTTAGAGCGTCAATGTGTTCTTCAAATGTCTCTGTGGCGACGAGAATATCATCCATGAAATTCGTGATACATGGGTTATTCAGGGGATCCAACAATTTGCGCATCATCCTTGAAAATACACTCGGAGCATTTTTCAGTCCGAATGGTAGCATGTTGAATTCATAATGTCCATCCGAAGTGCTAAAAGCCAAATAAGGTCTCACTTCAGGCTTCACTGGAATCTGGTAATAGCCTTTACTAAGATCCACCTTTGAAAAGTATTTTGCCTTGTTTAATCTGGCAAATAACTGTTTTGTGTCTGGTAATGGATCCACTTGTCCTTCTGTGACAGCATTCAGTTTCCTGTAATCTATGCACAGTCTGTGTTCCCCAGACGGTTTCCTCAACAAAACGACACTGGAGCTAAAAGATGATTCACTGTGTGAAATAATCCCCTCCTTCAACAAATAATCTATTTCTTCCTTCAATGCCTTCTCCTTCGCGAACGGAATAGAATAGGCTCTCATACAGATTGGGTTTGAGTCTACCAGTTTCATGTCATACTGTAGCAAATTTGTATGGCCTGGTTTATCTGTTAATACATCTGTATGTTCCTCCAGAACCTGTTGAACTCTCTCCCTCTGGTTTTTAGTCAGGTGCTTACTGACTTTTACCTGTGCTGATGTTTCACAAGGATGTAATGGGTATTCATGTGAGGTGAGTGGTTCCTTTTGCATTTGAGTTGCGATAGCCAAGGTCAGTAAGGGGGTGCTTTCCTGGAGTGGTCTGTCCAGATACTTCTTTAACAGGTTTACATGATAAACTTTCTCCTTCCCCTTTTTGTCAATTTTATAGTTTGTTCTAGACACCTTCTCTAGAACCGTATATGGACCTTGCCATCCAATTTGTAATTTATTCTGGCTGCCGGGTAGTAGAAGCAGCACCTTCTCTCCCACAGCTAGTTCTCTGTCCTTTGCCTTCCTATTAAAATATGCTGCAGGTTTCTTCCTGGCTTGTTTCAAATTATCATTTGCCAGTTTCCATCCAGCTTTCAAACGAGTGGTCAGTTCGTTCACGTATTGATAAGATGAATTAACAGTCTCTTCCGCCTTCACATCTGTCCAGGTCCTTAATAGTGCTTCTAATGGACCTTTTATGGGTCTCCCAAATAGGAAAGTTGCGGGAGCCATCCCGGTTGAACTATGCGGTACCTCCCGATACGCAAACAATGCGGCGGGCAGGAATTGATCCCACAGATCCGGTTTTTCGTGTGCCAGCTTTCTCAGGATAGAAATGAGAGTCCCGTTGAACCTCTCTACCTGGCCGTTCCCTCGTGGATGGTACGGACTACAATGAAAGTGTCTGGCTTGAAATAGCTTAAAAACTTCTTCCGTTAGTTTCCCCTTGAACTGAGAGCCATTATCAGTCAAGATTTAATGCGGGAATTCTAATCGGGTGAATATTGTAAGTAGTGCCTCTGCACCTTGAGAGTGATAAGTCAACGAATGGGGTACAAACACCTGTTTTGAAACTTCCAAGAAAAAATTTTGTTGTTGGAACTTGGAATGTACGCACGCTATATGCGTGTGGAAAAGTCAAAGAACTAACACATGAACTTGTTAGATACTCGTGGGACATCCTGGGCCTAGCAGAAGTCAGATGGACAGGATTAGGTGAATTAATAACGGATGATGGTCACAAAATTTGGTTTAGTGGAGATGAGTCTAAACATCAGCATGGAGTAGGTTTTATCGTACATAAAGATAGATTGAACTCTGTCATCAGCTGCACCCCAATAAATAGCAGGCTTATCACCATTCATATTGCAGCACATCCAAAGAACATCTCCATCATACAGGTATATGCCCCCACTACTGACTATGAGGATGAGGCAATTGATACATTTTATGACAATCTGGATGAAGCAATTAAGAAAATTCCAAAGAAAGATCTTCTCATCGTTCTAGGTGATTGGAATGCTAAAATAGGGCCAGATGCATACGGTCACTGGGCTGGCACAGTGGGGAAATTTGGGACTGGAGAAACCAACGATCGAGGACTAAGGCTACTAGAATTTGCCAGCAACTATAAACTAACCCTTGCAAATACACTATTTCCTCATAAGTTATCAAGAAGAACAACGTGGCATGCCCCAAAAACTGAGATACATAACCAAATTGATTTTATTCTTGTATCCAAAAGATTCAAGTCCAGCATTAATAAAGCCAAGACTAGGACTTTTCCTGGCGCCGACATTGGTAGTGATCACGACATGGTATTGATGACGCTCAAGCTTAAACTCAAAAAGAACTATAATCAAAACAGATGTTCTCAGTTAAGATTCAATTTAGACAAATTGAAAGATCCAGAAATCGCGGGAATCTTTGAGGCAACTGTTGGAGGAAAATTCGCAGCTCTCAACTTTTTGGAGGATGATATCAACTCAATCACAGAGAACATGAAAGACGTGCTCATTGAATCAGCAACAGAAATACTTGGTAAAAGAAAGAAAATAAACAAACCATGGGTTACAGATGAAATTCTGAAGTTATGTGATACACGGCGAGAAATGAAAAAGGTTAAGAAAGAGGTTCCTGAAGCAGCATGGCAATACAGTATGGTGAATAAAAATATTAGAAAGAAAATGAAACAGGCCAAAGAAAAATGGGTAGCTGATCAATGTGAGTCCATTAATACGGGGCTAATAAAAGGTAACAGCAAGGCAGTTTTTGACACATTAAGAAGACTATCAAAACCCCAACAGCCCAGGGTAACTGTCATAGAAGATAGCAATGGGGCTCTGCTCAATGAAAAAACAGCTGTAATGAGAAGGTGGACAGAATATTGTAAAGAATTATATAACTGTAAACTTGACACTGACTTAGGCATATTAAACAACATTAAGTGCGAAAACAGAGAACTCGGAAATGCAGCAATATTACGGGAAGAAGTGGAAGAGGCTATATGTTCGATGAAAGGAGGGAAGTCACCGGGTGTGGATAATATACCAGCAGAGCTCTTGAAATATGGAGGACCAGATATAGTAAAAATCATGACAACAATTTGCCAGAAGATATGGAGTACAAAAAAATGGCCAAAAGAATGGACGCAGTCATTAGTAATACCGCTTCCAAAGAAAGGAAATCTAAAAATGTGCAAGAACTACAGAACCATTAGCCTTATTAGTCATCCAAGTAAGGTGATGTTAAGGATACTTTTGAACAGAATAAAACAGAAATCAGAAGAAATCTTGTCAGAGGAACAGGCTGGCTTTAGACCAAAAAGAAGTACCTCAGAACAAATCTTCAATATTAGATTACTGATCGAAAAACATCTCCAGCATCAACACGATTTATACCATAACTTCATCGATTTCACAAAAGCCTTCGATCGAGTCTGGCATGAAGGCTTATGGCAAATAATGAGAAAATTCAATTTTGATACCAACATCATAGATATCATTGAAGCACTATACAAGGACGCAAGCAGTGCTGTTTTTGCAAGCAATGACATTGGAGAATTTTTCAAAACAACTGTAGGAGTTCGCCAGGGATGTATCCTGTCACCAGTGCTCTTTAATATTTATCTAGAACATATTATGCAGGAGGCTCTCTACGATTATAAATCAACCATATCGATTGGAGGCCGACCTCTGTGTAATCTACGTTTTGCTGATGATATTGATCTGATAGCTGGAACAGAATCAGAACTTCAAGACCTTACCTCTAGACTGGAGAAAGTAACAAGAACATATGGGATGGAAATTAATATAGAAAAAAGCAAGATATTGGTGAATAGCCATAAGAAACATGTTCCGACCAACATTACGTTAAATGGGCAAACGTTAGAAGAAGTTAACACCTTTAAATATCTCGGGTCCACTATATGTAGTGATGGAAGATCAAATAAAGAAATCAAGACAAGACTTGAGATGGCCTCAGCTGCCATGACAAGGTTGAATGTGATCTGGAAAAGTAACATCAGTTTTCCTGTGAAGATCAAATTATACAAATCACTTGTATTATCTATTCTCTTGTATGGGTGTGAGGGCTGGACACTCACTGCAGATACGGAGCGAAGGATTCAGGCTTTCGAGCATAAATGTTATAGAAGAATTTTGCGCATTTGCTATAAAGAGCACAAAACAAATGTCTATGTTAGAGAGAAGATAAACACCTATGCAGGCCATCAAGAACCACTTTTGTCAATAGTGAAACGTCGAAAGCTTGCCTGGTTTGGCATGTAACTCGTCATGACTCCCTTTCGAAAACGATCCTCCAGGGAACAGTCGAAGGTAAACGGAGAAGAGGAAGGCAAAGAAAATCCTGGGCTGATAACATCAAAGAATGGGCAGGACACGGTTTCTCCACACTTGTACGCATTGCTAAGAATAGAGAGCAGTGGAGGACCCTGTCTGCTGATGCTTCCACCATGGCACCCCTACGACCCATGACGGGTTATGGGTTGAGATGAGATGATGAGTGTTGAGGATTGCTTCATGTCTGCAGCATGGCGCATTCCTCAAATGATTATATCTCCGCGACTGATGTCGATGATTGTTTCATGCTTACAGACATTTGGATTTGTGCTCGATCCGAATGGCTGTATCATGGAACACCTCAAACGAATAGAGATATATCTCATCGACCGATGTCGATGATTGTTGCATGTGTGCAGGCATTTGAGTTTGGCCAACTCGGATTGCTGCACCGTGGAACATCGCAATTGAATATATATTAACGACGTAGTATGCATATCACTATGCATGACGCGTATGTCTTTATAACGTCATTCGACGTGTGGGCTTCGGCCCCAACGGCAGCGTATGGCATGTGTGGCCATTGCCACTATATAATTCGACTTGTGGGTTTTGACCCGTACGGCAGTGTGTTTCAGAAGTGTGGCCATTGCCACTTATATTGTGTGGTATATCCACTTTTTAATTGTGTGGCTGGGAAGCCATTTGAGCAGTGTATTTCTTGAACCAAACGTAAGTCGTCGTATGAATAACGCAGTTTGCATAATTATGGCAGATTAGCCTGGCGTGGTATGCCAAAGGAACATTATGTTACTAGCAATAGTGTAAGACTAGTATAGATGGATATTGTACAGCTAGCGGCAAGCGTAAGCCTAGTGTAACGGATATTAAACGACTAGCAGTAGACGTAAGCCTAGCATAATAAGTGTATTGCAGAACTAGCAGGATAGTTAAGTCTAGTTAGCCTCTGAATTTATGCCAAAGGACATTGGCCGTTAAAAGGAACTGACCTCTAACCAGAACTCTAGATAGAGATTGTGAACATGTGCTTATGAAATAATGAGAACTCTTACAGATCGTACATGAATGTGATGTGACTTTTGTTCCCATGTAGTTGGTGTCTGCTCATGGTATGAAATTACTAATTAAATATTTTGAGTCGTCAAAATCACAGTCTTATCAACTGTCGTATTCGGAGTTGAGTTAAATGCTATTTATCTTCAACTGATCATGACCAGTGATGATTAATGTCTTAACACGCTGCATCTCACACTGCCAATATAATCAATAAGACAAGAGACTAATACAGGTCAGTCAAGGGTCGAATATTTAATATGAAACATGTTCAGCACAGAATGTATCACAAGGGTTAAAGCAGACATTATCGATACCAACGGACAGTATTACGGAATCCTACAAAAGTGATAAGAACCCGAGGGACTTTGACTCTATAAACTGAATACGCATATAATAACTTGGTCATCCTCAAATACTAGAAGTCATCGAAGCACCCAGAATATACTGGGGTCCCGGAAGAGCCCGTAACATACTGGTGTCAGAAAGTGTCTGGATTTCGTGAATACTGGATTCCCCCCCTTCAAGTATCGAAGAAAGTTAAACTGATGATGAACGTTTGAATGCAAAATCATTCATTCAATCCTAACCGGCAACTGAAATGCGCAGGACAGAAAGTGACGTCACTACATCGATGCCGTCAACGTTAGCAGACAACATTGCCTGAGAGAATCCGAATTTTCTTCCACCAAAGAGACTGATTCACGCAGATAGAACGGTAATCTTCCACTCGAGAACCTGAACCATTGGAGAATGTATCTCTTCATCAAATTCATCTGAGACTGCGACGCAGATCGATTGAAAAAACTACGTTCCAAGACCGAAGCAATACTTTCAAACGGTTACCCTGCTGCAAAGGTCAAGGTCTACCATCAATGGACCTCAGCTGTTGAAGACACTTGGATTAGAATTACATGCATTCATGTATTTCTCAGAGGGACAACTAAACAGATAAGTTCTTGATTTTACTTGGGCGCTTGAACATTATCATATTGTCCTTGCATTAGCTTTGGTCTACAGTTCATCATCACTTTACTTACTTTTTACTATCATCTGTGTTTCCCCATTCATGTTTTTCGTATATTCGTATATTCGTCGTGTTTAATATTGACTGGAATTTTCCCAGGAAAGCTTCAGTGAATGTTAACTTCTATTAGATTTACATGCTTATATTGCTGACTGAGGATCTGACTGATTATATTTTTTCTTTGGAGTCAGGATATAAATGTTTCTTCAGTTCGCAATATAACCATATTTTGTGTACTTAGCAGTTTCGTCAAGTGAATTACGTCCTCTTTATTTACATAACCTACTTTCAGTACTGTTGACAATTGTTGTCGTGTGTGATCTAAAACTTCTTTGTCTACACGTTCGTTTATGACGACTTGTCTTGTTATATTTTTGTGATGTAAATTCTTTTCTTTCTTTTACTGATTACTGAGTATAAGTCTCCTTTATTTACTTTATAAGTGTAAAGTGTTGTCGTATAATTGAAAAATCATTTCATTGTAACTCATTTGATTGTTTTCACTGTCTTTGTCACATGTTCTTGGAACTTGTTTGTTATTGATTAATATATTCATGTACATATTATAGTGAGTTCTATAGTCCTGGTGTATATTATAGACTATTGAAGGTACTCAGAAACCTATTATCATGTCTACACTACAGGAATTCATTGATATTGGAAAAAGTTATGGAAAATCAGGAGCGGAACTACAAAGTTTTGCAGATACAAAATATGATGAATATTTATCGCGTCTGGAAAGAATGGAACAGCGCGAAATGACTAAACGAGCTGATGAGCTTAGGAGGTTTGAATTAACCCAAGAGAGGGAATTGAAGGAAAAAGAAATATCCATGAAATTGGAATTAGAACGATTGACTATAGCTCAACAAGAAAAAGACAGAGAATTTGAGAAGGAAAGAATGGCACAACGTGATAAAGAATTAGCTCAGCAAGAAAAAGACGCAAAAGATAAAGAAATGGAATTAAGGAGAATGGAACTTATGCAACTGGATCAAGCCCATAAAAATGCCATGGAAATGGAAACATTAAAACTTCATGCAGAAAAAGAAAAAGCTTTAGAATTAGCTAAAGTGCAGTCTGAACAGACTAAGACTGCGGCTGCTACAAATATTTTTTATCCTAAGTTAAAAATGCCACATTTTGACCAAACTCGCGATTGTGTTGACTCTTTCATATCTAGATTCATCATCAAGGTCACAGCTCTGAACATACCCAAGGAAAGATGGAGCAGTCTTTTACTTGATTTTTTGACTGGTGACTCACTTAAATGTTTCATGAGTCTTGATGAAAAGAGCAGAAGCGATTTCGATGTCGTAAAAGAGGTATTACTAAGACGTTTCCAGTTAACTGAGTCTGGATTCAGAGATCGCTTTCATGCTGCTAAACCAAGCAAGGATGCAGATTTTGGTGAATTCATTGCATCTATTAAACATTTCCTTAGCAGATGGATTGATCTATCTGGTATAAATAAAACATATGAAGGTGTTATAGATCTCATGCTGCGAGATAAAGTTTTATCCGCATGCAGCACTGAATTAGAAGCATTTTTACAGGAAAGACATCCTAATTCTATCGATGAGTATGAAAAACTCGGAAGACAGTATCAAACCGCACATCAGAATAAAGATCTTCATAGATCGACTATTCGAGATCCTATGCCTGTGTGCGCTGCACAACATGATCACAGACCTCGATCGAAGAGCTTTGATGGACGTTGTCGTTCAGATTATTATCAATCCGACAGAGGTTTTTATAACTTCCGTCGTCATCGCTCTCCTTCGAATTCATATCGACGAGGTTATAGAGGATATTCACCTCATGATCGTGGGTATCACAGAGGCAGGGATTATGATGGTTCACATCAAAAAGGATACTATAAACAGAGATCATCTTATGGTAGAGATGCCAGGAAAGATGACTCTACTGATTTTTATTATAGCAATAAAAAGTCAGTCAATAATAACAAAGGTAATGCCAGATCTCCGTCGAGAGACAAAAATAAACAGAGACATGCAAATAGTTGCAGTGTTAAAAAGGAAAAAGGTAATGATGATAATGATCATGCGAACGCATGTATGGTAATGAATGATACATGTTATGAGTGTCAGTCGAAAAACAGATTAAAGTCTACAATTACACTTGATTGTGGTCATTGTATGCCAACAATGTCGGCATGTGTAAATGTCGGTTATCTTACATTTCATCCCGGAATATTGGATGGTAAGGTAGTAAGAGTTTTGCGTGACACTGGGTCTTCAACGATAGGCATTAAGCACTCGCTTATCGAGCCCTCTGCTTTTACAGGCAAATCAGTTAAGTGTGTCACATTTGGTGGGAATATAGAAACTTTCCCTGTGGCACGAGTATACATTGATACTCCTTTTTACACAGGCACTGTCTATGCCTGCGGCTTGAGAGCACCCATAACTGAAATTATAATAGGAAACATACCAGGAGTTAAAGATTGCACTCCTGAGGAGATTGCAATGTGGGTTGAATCTCACCCACAGGTGGCAAATGCTGTTGTAACGAGAGCACAACAGTTAGCTACGGACATGGCTACACCACCTCCTCCTATAATGGATACAATTATGTCTCAAGTTGGCACTGTTTCACCTTCTGTTTTTGCAGAAAAACAGAAGAGTGACCCAACTTTACAAGGATTGTTTAGCCGAGCAGAACAAAAAAACTATTAAATACACAAGAGGGGCTAAACAATGGTTCAAGATAAAGAAATCAATACTCACTAGATATTATGATGATGGCAAAACAATTATACATCAAGTGATAGTACCTAAAGAATACAGACCATTGGTCCTACAAACAGGTCATGACTCCCCTATGGCAGGGCATATGGGGATCAAAAGAACATTGTTTCGTGTTACGTCACAATTTTATTGGCCTGGGGTTAATAAAGATACAAAGTTATACTGCAAATCATGTACAACATGCCAAGGTATAGCACGTAAGGGCAGGTTCCATACGGCACCCTTACAGATTACAGACGTGCCTGAGAGACCTTTCAAAAAGATTGCAGTAGATATAGTGGGTCCGTTATCAATTGTTTCAAATAATGGATTTCGTTATATTTTAACTTGCGTAGATCTTTGCACGCGTTGGCCAGAGGCCATACCGTTGAAAACCATCACAACTGCATCCGTGTCTGATGCATTATTTTCGATATTTTGTCGAATCGGTTTTCCGGAGGATATATTGTCAGATCAAGGATCACAATTTACTTCCAACATTATGAGGGATTTAGAATCCATGCTATCTGTTCACCACTCGTTTTGTAGTGCGTATAGGCCTCAATCAAACGGTGTGTGCGAGCGCTACAATAGCACTCTAAAACAGATGTTATCTAAGATAACTGAAGAATGCCCTCGTGAATGGGATCGGCTTCTGCCGGCGGCCCTCTTCGCTTTTCGTGAAGTGCCTCACGAGAGCACGGGATGGTCTCCGTTCGAATTGGTTTATGGTTCGAATCCTCGCGGACCAATGATGATACTCAAAGATTTGTTGATTGGAGCGTCAATTGATACAGCCACTCGAAACAGCTACGAGTTAGTGATTGATCTCCGACAACGAATCATCGATGCGTGCACGTATGCATCCCAGAGTATAAAATCAGCCACTCAACGATCAAGATTATTACATAATCAAAAGAGAATATTAAGATCATTCAAACCAGGGGAAAAAGTTTGGTTGTTGCTACCTCATAACGATAACAAATTACTGATATCATGGCAAGGTCCATTTGATGTTATCAAACAAGTCACAGATGTTGACTACTCGGTAAACGTTAGAGGTAAAATCAAAACCTTCCATGTCAACATGCTAAAATTAGCAGTTGAAAGACCACAGGAATTAATTCCTGTCATTAACTCTATTGATGATTCTTCACATCATACTGCTTCTTTTGCAGTTGTTCATGAAGAAGATACTACTTCGTCTATCCCTTTACAATTCCAACTACCTTCTTTGCAATCATCGGAATCTTGGAAAGACGTGACTATTTCTTCGTCACTATCTTCGTCACAACAAGATCAAGTTCGGGATATTCTTATTTCTTTCAATGATGTTCTCACCGACCTTCCAGGTCAGACATCGCTTATATCCCATGATATTACTCTTACTGATTATAAACCTATCAAACTTAGACCCTATCCTATATCTTTACACCACAAAGATAGGGTGGAGAAAGAGTTAAAAGAGATGATACGTTTAGGTGTGATATCTCCTTCGGAATCACCATATGCATTCCCAATGGTGATAGTTAAAAAGAAGGATGATTCTTTACGTATTTGTATTGATTTTAGGCGATTGAATAAAATTACAATCACAGACGGTGAGCCTATGCCTCTTTTAGATGATCTTTTATCAGAATTATCTAATGCTACCTTCTTTAGCAAACTAGATCTCTCTAAAGGCTACTGGCAAATTCCTCTTGCCGAAAATGCCAAACCTTACACAGCTTTCACAACTCCTTTTGGGCTCTACCAATGGAATTATATGTGTTTTGGGTTAGTGAATGCGCCAGCGACGTTTGTGCGCATGATGCGCCGCCTTCTTGGCGATCGTAAAGATGTCATCACGTACATCGATGACATCTGCCTATTTCATGACTCGTGGGAAGACCATATTGATGGTTTAACTTCCCTTCTACATACGTTACGTATGCATGGTTTGACTGTGCGACCTTCAAAGGTCCAAATTGGTTGTCAGGAAATTTCTTTTCTTGGTCACCGCATAGGTAACCACAAACTGTATCCTGACGACAATACAGTCAAAAGAATTCTAGAGATTTCTACCCCTTCAACTAAGAAACAAGTTAGAAGCCTTTAGGCTTGATAAACTATTACCATAAGTTCATCCCGCATTTCGCACAACTATCTACACCTTTGTCCGCACTGTTGACCAAAGGTAGTCCTAATAAGGTACGTTGGGACAAAGATTGCGAAAGCGCTTTGGTAACAATTAAGAAATTATTTAGTAATGCACCAATTTTGTTATTACCAAATATACGTATTCCATTCATACTTCAATCAGATGTCTCGAGTTACTCCATGGGTGGTTGTTTGCTGCAATGTTACAAGGAAACACTCCATCCATGTTTCTATGTGTCGAGGAAACTGACTCCGGCTGAACAGAAGTATGCGACAGGTGAACGTGAGCTCCTGTCTATGGTATGGTGCCTGGAGAAGCTGTCAAGATATCTCATCGGCACGCACTTTTACATTATGACAGACCACAGTCCTCTTACTTACATAACAGCTAGAACTATGCGTAACGCTAGAATACACCGATGGTATTTGTTGATTCAAGAATTTTCATTTACGATCCTGCCTATTGCTGGATCAGACAATAACTTGGCAGATCTTTTATCGCGCAACGTCTATGAGAAAAAATTGAATTAACTCTTTAGTCACCATGTTGACAAGTGCTATTATTAATGTTATAAAATTTAATGTGTCTACTTAAAGATTATCATAGTTATAAGTAGGTAGTACTAATATTGATATGTTCGGGAGACGGGCGTCTTCTCCATCACTATCATCCGTGCCACAAGTGTCACGTTTGGAAGTGAGGGGGATGATGTTGAGGATTGCTTCATGTCTGCAGCATGGCGCATTCCTCAAATGATTATATCTCCGCGACTGATGTCGATGATTGTTTCATGCTTACAGACATTTGGATTTGTGCTCGATCCGAATGGCTGTATCATGGAACACCTCAAACGAATAGAGATATATCTCATCGACCGATGTCGATGATTGTTGCATGTGTGCAGGCATTTGAGTTTGGCCAACTCGAATTGCTGCACCGTGGAACATCGCAATTGAATATATATTAACGACGTAGTATGCATATCACTATGCATGACGCGTATGTCTTTATAAGGTCACTCGACGTGTGGGCTTCGGCCCCAACGGCAGCGTATGGCATGTGTGGCCATTGCCACTATATAATTCGACTTGTGGGTTTTGACCCGTACGGCAGTGTGTTTCGGAAGTGTGGCCATTGCCACTTATACTGTGTGGTATATCCACTTTGTAATTGTGTGGCTGGGAAGCCATTTGAGCAGTGTATTTCTTGAACCAAACGTAAGTCGTCGTATGAATAACGCAGTTTGCATAATTATGGCAGATTAGCCTGGCGTGGTATGCCAAAGGAACATTATGTTACTAGCAATAGTGTAAGACTAGTATAGATGGGTATTGTACAGCTAGCGGCAAGCGTAAGCCTAGTGTAACGGATATTAAACGACTAGCAGTAGACGTAAGCCTAGCATAATAAGTGTATTGCAGAACTAGCAGGATAGTTAAGTCTAGTTAGCCTCTGAATTTATGCCAAAGGACATTGGCCGTTAAAAGGAACTGACCTCTAACCAGAACTCTAGATAGAGATTGTGAACATGTGCTTATGAACTAATGAGAACTCTTACAGATCGTACAAGAATGTGATGTGACTTTTGTTCCCATGTAGTTGGTGTCTGCTCATGGTATGAAATTACTAATTAAATATTTTGAGTCGTCAAAATCACAGTCTTATCAACTGTCGTATTCGGAGTTGAGTTAAATGCTATTTATCTTCAACTGATCATGACCAGTGATGATTAATGTCTTAACACGCTGCATCTCACACTGCCAATATAATCAATAAGACAAGAGACTAATACAGGTCAGTCAAGGGTCGAATATTTAATATGAAACATGTTCAGCACAGAATGTATCACAAGGGTTAAAGCAGACATTATCGATACCAACGGACAGTATTACGGAATCCTACAAAAGTGATAAGAACCCGAGGGACTTTGACTCTATAAACTGAATACGCATATAATAACTTGGTCATCCACAAATACTAGAAGTCATCGAAGCACCCAGAATATACTGGGGTCCCGGAAGAGCCCGTAACAATGAGTGCCTCTGCTACATGTTTTGAATCAATTGATGGCAGGGCTACCGCCTCTCCCCACATAGAACAAGTGTCCACCAGAGTAAGGATGTAACTGTTCCTCCTCTTGGTCCGAGTGAGAGGTCCCACAATATCCACTGCAACCCTCTCAAAAGGTGTTCCCACTATGGGCATTTTCCCTAGAGTTGCAGGAGCAGTCCAGTGCTTTGGAGCTACCCTTTGACATTCTGGACAGGATTTGACATATCTTTTTATATCCTCCGTTATCCCTGGCCAGAAGTAATGACAAGCTATACGCTGTCCTGTGGCGCTGATCCCCATGTGACCACTGAAGGGAATCGCATGCCCGAGTTCCATCACTTTATCCCTATATGAAGTGGGAAGAACCAGCTGGTTGTGACCATTTGTTCCAGTTCCGGCCTTCCTGTATAATAGTTTGTTCTTCATAAAATATTCCCCCTTGCTCGGAGGTGTGTGGCATTTGGGCAATTTTTTAAAACATGGCTTGAGTGTCCTATCCTCAGCCTGCGCCTTCCTCATCTCCTCTGGATGAGCATTTATAGGTTCACCTTCTTCCTCCTTCTTCTGGGACCTGGTCTGCACTGTCGCCATGATCACAGGTCTCTCGCGATTCCCCAAGAAGACGTATCTACACCCCAATATCAGAGGGTAGATTGGTTCATCTATCACTGCTGCTCTGATTTCTCCTTCCACATAGCGAGTTTTCACCGTTATCCTTGCAATGGGAAGTGTCATGAGTGGTATGTCCTTAGTCGCCCCTTGTATTTCCACTGTTTCTGTTGTATACTGACTTGGGTCCACTAGGCTAGACTTCACAACTGAATCATAATCCAAACCTGTATCATAAAGGCACCTTATGGTGACCCCATTACAAATAACATCCTCACAAAGGGGGGGGGGGGGTGTGATAAGGTTCCTGCTGTCCATTAGGATTAACCTTTAATCTTTGAGTCCCCGACTTCATTGCAGCAATGTTTGAAGGTTTCCTTCTACAAAATTCAGTGTTATGGTTATCTTTCTTGCACCATTTACACCATCTTTTTCCTTAGTTAAACGGTTTTCTTTCATTGGATTTTTGGTCATTGAACTGTGAGTTTCTGTCTCGATAGTCATTTCTTGGTCGTTCAAAGTTTGTCCTACCTTTATTACCCTGTTCTCTATTTTCAAATGTATTAAATGGCTGTGGAGCTTTAAAAGTTTCTATGTGCTTCTTTTTCGTGCCACTTACCTCTGCCTGGGCTGCCTGATACCTCTCAGCGATATTTAAAACCTCCCCCAACTTCTCTGCACCTTGTTCCATGAGAAATTTTCTCATGTCTGGAGCCATGGACTCTCTCAATTGCACTATCATGATCATCTCCTTAAGATCTTGGGTCTTCCCCAGAGCCGTCCATTTCTCCAAATAGGTTTCCAGTCTGGCAGAGAATTGGTGGTATGTCTCCCCAGACAACAGTTTGGCATTTCTAAATTTCTTACGATAAAATTCACCATTTTTTTTTCGTACCTTAATAACAAAGCCTGCTTTAACATGTCATAATTGTCTTGGTCTTCTCTGTTCATTTTTGCGAAGACTTCATAAGAAGTCCCTCTCAGTCCCTGTGATAACTTTAAACTCCACCTCTCTCTCTCTAACCCATATGTAGTAGCTAATAACTCAAAACGTCCGAGGTACCCCTCGATGTCATCGTCTTTTTCAACAAAATGGTCTAAATGAAACCCCATAGCTCATGTTGAGGCTCCCAGACTGGGCGTAGCATCCGAGGCAAAAGGGCTGGCACCATTTTCAGGAGCATGGCCTTGTAACTCCAGCTCCCTTAGTCGTAAATCGTGCTCCCTTTGCAACTTTCTATCTTCTGCCTCTAATGCTTTAGCCTCCTTGTCAGTCTCAATCTACAGCCTCATAGCCTCAGCCTCAATCTGCAGCCTCTTAGCCTCAGCCTCAATCTGTAGCCTCTTAATTTCTTTTTCAGCTTCTAACCTCTTCTCTTCAGCCAACCTTTCAGACTCTAATTTTCTTTCAGCCTCTTTTTCTAATCTTCTTTCTTCCCGTTCAATATACTTATCACATTCAGCCGTTACATATTGAATTAAACCCTGACCATCCATTCCCATATCCCTCGCCGTTAGCACAGCTGCTGATCTGAACTTAGCTAGCTCCGCCATCACACAAAATACAATGATCAAGGTAAAATTTCCAACCACTAAAGTAATTCTAATTACTATAGTCTAAAATAATTCTAATTAGCCAGTTAAGTACTTAATTACCACTAGGCTGTAAAGATTCACCAACTTTTAATTTCACTTTTAATTTTAAGGGACACTTTTAATTTTTACAATGTGTTCCCCTAATTTAATTCTCCCACCAGGAGATCCTAATATTACTGTTAAGCTAATTATCCCTGGACAAGACCCCAATATATGTAGTGGATTTGATGGTACTGTATGGTTGTGGTATTTGCTAGTGTGATGCATGAGGTCAGCTGTGAAGGCTCCTGAGATAAATGTAGCTGTGAATGTACAGAAGGCCCTTCTTGCTACCACTTACGACCTCACACATACCTTTTTTACTAATGAATGTGGCTACGTTAAAGATCTAGGGTACTGAAATGTAAGGTGTTGTATTAGTATATACAAACACACACACAGATATTTAATAAGTCTAATAATATTAATAAAATTTATAACACACTGAACTAACTCAAGCTGTGTAAAATTTTGATATTAAATTTTCTTTAAGTTTATTTGTTCTGAACCAAGGTTTTCTTTTGGTCAGAACATATGAAAGGTTTTGAAATTATGAATGAAATGCATGAATATATGGCATAATAAATGAAAGGTGTGTACATATGTATTTTACAAGACTAGTTAATATTACTACTGTTTATATTTGTAATTTATCTGGGAGAACGATTAATGGATATGCTGTTGGGGTGACTTCATCACTCCCAGTCTATGACTACTAAAATTGTCCATTTTCTGATGGGAGGAATACAAATTTTATTTCCCAACATGGTATGTTCTAGTTGATGGCAATATAATTGGTGTGTAGTTAGAACTAAGTTGTAATGGACCTAAATGTTCCTTAACAGTTTCTCCGCCCGATCGGGTTAAAAAATCAATTATATTCATTTATTTATCATAATATCATTTAATATTATCAACGCAATTAATCTAATCAAAAGGAAAACGCGACAAAATTTTGAGACATACGGCCAGAGATGTTTACAATAAAACAGTGTCTAAGGTCGTTGTCACTATCATAGTTTTTCATACAATAAAATTATAAGTATTATATACTAACTTAACTAACGAAATAATCGTCAACAGTCAATATAGTACAGTACAATGTAACATAATTAACTAATAAGTGTGAACCAATAATTTTAAAAAGTAAGATGATATTGCAGTTAATTAATCAAAGTAATAAAATATAAATGTAATGTAACTATGTGTAGGTAAAGTTAACTAAATAAAGTTAGTTAATTAATCTAATATATTATTATATTAAAATAACAAAGCCAAGTAATAATAAAAGCAAATATTAGAAGACAAACTATTTTTTGTGCTTACAAATAATTTGTAAAGCAACTTGCTAGTTATCTGGTTGACTAAGTGAGTGCATTAGTTAGTTAATGTGGCAATTCTAGAAACTTTTATGAAGATTGGGAAGGAATTTTCCTACAAAGGGGAGGCAGTTAAAGAATTTGCTATGGCTGAGTTAGCTAAACAGAAACAAGAATTAGCAGAACAGAAGGTTGAAGAAGAGAAGAAGAGAGCTTAACAGGAAGCTAGGGAAGAGAAGAGACGAGTTGATGATGACAGAAGACGTGTCTTACTTAGACGGATTTAAACGACGAAAGGCCACGAAAGACCGTTATCATGCATTAGTGCAGCACCTCATTACGTCATCTTCCCCCAGTGACGTCTACACATAATCGCGTTCACTGACAATATCTTATAGTGTAAAATACATCATGTTGACTTCAGATAAAGATGTTTGCGAGTAAATTTAAACTGGTAACAAATCTAAACGAGGCCAACATGTAATAGACATAAATGTTCCTTAACAAGCCTTCAATCGTCGTCTTTGTAGTTGATGTGCAGTGCTGCCATCAGACCCAGTATACCAACGCAAGCAATGAGGTTATCTGTTATTTTGAAATATGGAAGCAGACCTTTTTGCCGAGCACGAAACACAGACACATTTACATTCTCTTCTAGAAGATTCCATTGCTGCAGTCTGGACCCCAACAGCTCTGCTTTATTTTTTGGCAATTCCAGATCTCTCACTAGATCATTCAATTCACTCTGGGTAATTGTATGTGGCTCTACAGACTCTTCAATCGGCACGAAATCAGGATCTCTTGATGTAGATGATTTCACGGGTGACGGATGTCCACTGGCCTTATTATCTTATTCATCATCCAGAGTATAAGATTCTGGTGGGTCAGGAACAGGAAGTCCTTCCCCGTGAGACACTGGTCGCATAGCAGAGGGAATATTCGGATAGGCCACAGGCCGCTTTTTCTTCTTAGAAATACCATGTCCAATTGGAGGAGTCATGCAAAAGTAACAATCATTAAGATGGTTTGTTGGTTCTTGTGGTGAAGTGGGATGTTATAAATATTTATAGGGGACTTAGTGTACTGACTGAGATCAGCTGTGAAGGTATCTATATCTAATAAGAGTAGTGTATTATAGATAACCTTACTTGCTGCCACATATATATATATCTCAGTCAGAATTATTCTGGAATAGTGTGATGACTACGTTGTATGTCTAGGGTATGTGTATGATGAAGTGTAAGTCATAACAACAACAGACAGATAAACAATTTAATTTATTCCACCACACTTGACAACACTGTGACACTCACATACATAAAACACTCTACAAGGATATCTTAAAGGAGTCACTGATAACTTTTCAAATAACAATATGTATTCATTTCTGTCATGAATGAATATGTGTCCTGATTCAAATACAAAGGGAACCAGGAATCACAATCAATTTTAATTACAAGTTATATGTACAGAATTTATCAATATGAATATTGTAGTGACATATATTATTAAAAGTATCCTATGTGTGTCAGTTGTGTAGTAGTAATATGAGGTAATACTGGTTTTGTTTTGTTCAAGCTCTGTTGGTATTTGTCATCATGACTTCAATAGTTTTGTCTTTATTGGAACTAGTATTGGAGATGTTCTCAGTTCCTGATATTAAAACAATTTACTTCCCCTCTTAAGTTTATGTTACAATGTTATTTTAAGATGGGGGTACATAATTTTGAGCTCAGCTGGCCACATCAGCTTATCTTGCGTGATGGCGGCAGGAAAGGACTCCTCTGCTCGATTTCTCCCCTGTGCTCTGGAGACACCTCACTGATAGCTAAATGGACCAAGGAGTATGCTGTCCGACTCTGGATTCAGCAAAGCTCTGACCAGGTGCTGCTCAATAACGTTAAGACCACAGTCCCTGAAAACAAGAAGGATGTACCTTCTACTTCATAACCAATTTATACTCTCTTTTTACACTGAGCACAATACATCACAAACATTGAGTTCAGAGCGTTAGGCCAACTGTCAGCTTCATCTGAAATACTTTATACCAGTATTAACCTCCTTAATGGTTACTACGCCTCTGCACTTCCAGCATTATTTCTTTCTAGTCAATCATCTAGGTGTCAGTGTACTGTTTGGCCATTCCATGCCGTTTTACTTTCCTCCGACACCTTCTGTTCAGGCTGGAGCATTATAGGCTTTACATCATGTTTGCTACTGAACTACACATATATACAGGCATAAATTAACAATTCACATTCAATTTTCATTAAAAGATACTGAATGTTTCAAGCTTACCACAATTCATGGAAACAAACACAGATACGTTGATTAGCAATGAATTCTGGCACAAATACTGGCACAAATTCCCATCTGCTTATGTTCCAGGCTTTTATTTAGAAAAAATATGAGCTGGCTTCAACGCACTGTTGCTTTATCAAGCTTATTTGAACTAGTGGTCTCGAACTAACGCTCCTAAGTGAGTATATCAGCGAGTCTGGCCAATGGAGCCACGTTTCGACAAGTGTTTGAAAAAATTTTAACTTCCTACGTCTCCCCTAACAACCAAGGATAGCATTTATAGCCCGACCAATCGTGTTTAGCCTTACATATCATTCCAGCCAATCAGTTCAAATGTAACTTGTGGCCCATTTCCCGTACAATGGTGGTGTAAAAAAATCTACCACTGAGCGATTCTGATTTTGGGTGTTGTCTGACAGCACTATCATTTTATTTTGGCTATAACTTGTTGATTCCTAGACTATTTGCATAACGTTGTACATATTCTTTGTCAGCAAACCCTAAGGAACCCAAATATATATATTTAATAGAGCTAAAATGCTGCGTTCAAAATATGCAATTCCTTCTACCTCCTGTTTCGAAGATGTGCTGTCTGGGTACTGTAATGTTTTCAAACGTAAACCCATCTATTGTCATCTTTCTAATAAGAGTTTTTCAGGATTTAAAAACCTAACTCTGGGAAGGTTAGTGTTTTTATCACTGTCCGTCCGAAAAAGTTAGTGCATGTGGCCTTACACGCGTGATAGTAGTAATTGTGTATCGCGCGACGCGTGTTTTGTGTTGCACGTGTTCGGCTTTATGCCTCTCCCTTCTCTCTATCCTTTAGTCCATCTGTCTTTAGTTACGCCGTGTATAAAATGGAATGAATGAAATATTAAAATTAGGTCATTGTTCAGCTTGGTATCTCAATGTTTTTGCAAGAAATACAGCACACGTTTCATTGAAGAACGCGGGTAATAATACAGTAGGCTTTTACTATCAACGTGAAAGCGTTACAATTTGCCGACGAAGTAGAAAACAAGGGGGATTTCGAGTACTGTCATTGTGACAGCACTGTTCTTTACCATTCTTCTTCCTTTATTTATTATATGTATTTATTAGGCTTTATATTTACTTGATAATTTATATATGTGGATTAGAATATTCCACGACAGTTCTGTAGTGGATTTGATGGTACTGTATGGTTGTGGTATTACCTAGTGTGATGCATGAGGTCAGCTGTGAAGGCTCCTGAGATAAATGTAGCTGTGAATGTACAGAAGGCCCTTCTTGCTACCACTTACGACCTCACACATACCTTTTTTACTAATGAATGTGGCTACGTTAAAGATCTAGGGTACTGAAATGTAAGGTGTTGTATTAGTATATACAAACACACACACAGATATTTAATAAGTCTAATAATATTAATAAAATTTATAACACACTAAACTAACTCAAGCTGTGTAAAATTTTGATATTAAATTTTCTTTAAGTTTATTTGTTCTGAACCAAGGTTTTATTTTGGTCAGAACATATGAAAGGTTTTGAAATTATGAATGAAATGCGTGAATATATGGCATAATAAATGAAAGGTGTGTACATATGTATTTTACAAGACTAGTTAATATTACTACTGTTTATATTTGTAATTTATCTGGGAGAACGATTAATGGATGTGCTGTTGGGGTGACTTCATCACTCCCAGTCTATGACTACCAAACATTGTCCATTTTCTGATGGGAGGAATACCAATTTTATTTCCCAACATGGTATGTTCTAGTTGATGGCAATATAATTGGTGTGTAGTTAGAACTAAGTTGGTGAATGTCCAGCAGGCCAGACGCTCACGTATCTTTGACTGAGTAGTTCTGGTGCTGGAATCTGGTGGCCCCACCTCTCCGTGCTTGGGGGCAATATAGGCTGCTCTGCCAAAATATTAGCCTGCACGGGTCCTCACTTGTATTTTACAACACAGCATTTGACACCACTTTGGTGCCAAATAAAAAACTCACAGTTCTGAAATAAAAGTATTGGGTCATGGGTCAGAACTCTACCTCCTGAGCCACTTCTACACTCAACACTACACAACAACACCACATAGACGGGGTCAGATCTCTCTGACCATACAGCACATCTTACCAAGTTGGTTTCACATAGTATAAGTTCCCCAAGACTACATATTCTGAAATATGTTCATTAGCTTCCTGCCATTGAATAGGATAGGTGATATGTTCCACTGATCTCAACACCTGATCCGCCCTTCATAATCCTTGCTGGCGGTTATATATTTTGTTTGTCTCTAGACCCTGAACTGGGGCTGGGGATCTAGAGCGAATCCTTACTTGTTGTAAGGGATAGATTATAATATGGCAGTATCAATTCACTCGAAACCTTAAACAATATTAAAATATACAGAGAAATACTTTCAGTCTTACCAGAATTATGAATAGAGAACACAGTTATATGCTAGCAAAACTCAGCTGAGCTGCCGGCTCTAGTATGGCGTCCCTCTAAATATTGCACTTAGCTTCTGGGAATTTCACCACTGAAGAATTACTGTGTCTACTACTGGACAATTTATGTGGAATGGCAAAAATGCGCGTCTGAGCGCCGATAATATGTTTATCTGTGGCCAATCACCGCCTTTCCCCCTTTTCAAATTTCAAACCTCCTACCAAAAGTCAATTCAGTCATACCTCAGTCAAGTATGTATTATTGTCTGTTGGTCCGTCTGTCTCTACTTGCGTTTTTTTTACAAAAACACACTTGTTTATACCTGCATTTCCTACACGAATCTGCCTCTAGAGTTATTTTTAGCCACAACTTTCCACTAATTCCCCCTCTCTTTCATTCATCTAGATTTTAGCACTTGCGTCTCAAGGCCGCAATTTTTTTGAAAATTAGTGACTTTTTTTGTTTCAATGCAGTCGCTCGCTGATATGAACAACACAGTCTTTTGTCAAAATCTTCATTATTATCTATCCGTCTGTATAAATGAAAGCATATTATTTCTCTGCTCAAGATGGGCCATCAGGCCAGCTAGGTTTTATATTCCTAACATTATTATTAAGAAAAAGTTACTTTTCAAGGTTAGTTTTTTTTTTTTTTTTGAAATATGTTCGAGCATCTTCTGTAATGCGTTTGCCGCTGAATTCAAATAAAAGGACGAAGTATCGTAAAAGCGTCGAAGAAATGACTGTTGCGTATAATAGCTAAGGTCCCTTTTGTCCATTTCTTTACCTTGTGTCAACTTGGGGACGTGAATTTTTTTCCTTTCCCCACCAATTGCGTCTTTTTAGCCTTGCTAGTTTCAAGCACGTGTTCAGTCATATTTTTTCTTTTTGATCTCCGTTCTCATCCCGTCTACAAGGGTAAACGTTTTGCTTTCACGTCTAACAAGTTAATTTCATGGCGGGTAGTGACCCGCGGCATGGGCGATCATGTCTTCTGGTAGCTTACGCATTATTTTTATCCTTACATTTTATCTTTGGAGATATTTTAACGTTGTATCACGGTTAATTTTATCACAGGTTCCTCCACACCACTGGAACTGCAAAACGCATCGATCTTCCTTTTCGGTTCAACCAGCAGCGCAGATTCGTTGCACAGGATTGAGAACATGTATGTGGGGCCCAATAGCGGTCCTGGTCACCGATCTCACAACAAAAATAAAGGCTGTAAGCTTTCTTTAAATCCCCCCCCCCCCACTCCGATCTTGAAAACTAGAGCTAATTTGCGATTTTTAAGTTCATATTCGTGATCAGCATGTCCAAATTAGTCAAAAATAGCTACTTTTGTCTCGGATACATTTTGGCTGTTGTCCAGTGTTATTAGCTGATTAATCTCCAACTCTGCTTTTCCATTGCCCCAATATCTGCACTCTGCCAAGGCTAATGATGACCTGCTGGTAGTTTATCCAGTTCTCCCCTGACTTACTCTACTCTTCCCCTTTGGATATGTTTTCAACCCTGGTCACATGACCAATCGTAACCTCTGCCTGTGCCATCCGTGACATCCCCCACTTTATTCTTGCTCATTTGATGTCAGCTACGTTATCATGAAGGGGGTGTCTTTTTCGGTTGTTACCCGCATAAAGGCTTTTGCCTGGACCATGCGCATATCTGGATCTAATCGACAGCAATCCAAGCATGTATCTAATTGTCACAATGGGGGTATCACGCATACAGCCCAAACCTAGTCGCATTCCTTCATTTTGAATGCGTTCCAGTCGTTCACATTGTTACACTGACAGCGTGACTTTTCCTAGCCCATACTCGATTACTGAAATCACGAGCCGTTGATACAGAAGAAACAGTAGTCTCTGTTCCAAGCGAACAGCAGCCATTGTTTTTAAAGCTGCCATTCCTCGCTTGCATTTCTGTATGATCAGTTCGACATGATACTTGAACGATAGCCACAATCAAACGTTACTCCTAGATACTTCAGCTTGTCTTGCCTTTCAGTGTTCTGCACATTGAAAGTGATGTCTGGAAGGTCTGCTTTCACTATGGTGTTGTTCAAAGAGCACCACATCACATGGGCCTTGTTAGGATTGACCTTTGATCCGCTTTCTTTACACCATTTGGAAACCCCATATAGTGTCACTTGCATGTGTGACAGAGCAGTCACTGTACCGTTTCGTATTGTGTGGCCGTTGCTTACCCATGATTTCTTTGCCTCAGAAGGTAGCGATCAACTTTATGATTAATGAATGGTTACAACACACACAGTGAGCAACGACACAACGCTAAGCAGATTTTCTATACAAATAGGGAACGCTACAGTCAACTGGAATACTGTTTATTTACAATGTGGACCACTGCTGTTAACCGGACCTCCAACAATCTTGGTCCCTCATACTTCCTCTTTAACACTCGCTCACCATTGAGAATTATATTCAATATTGTAATGTCTTTTATCTACTATTGTTCAGATATTACTAGTATCTACATCATTTCCTCCGTCTAATAAACAAATCGTTGTCTATTGATACTATCGGTTTAGGTTCAGGTTATTGAAGTGATAACCGGACTCCTCCGGAGTTGTTCCTTTCCCTGGTTCTAGATGGCCTCTATCTTAGCCCAGTAACAGGACTACGGTATGGACGTAACTAATTCACTCTACGTACCCTTTTCTGAGTGGAGCCTAACTCGCTCCTTCGTTCTTCAGTCTTGTCAAGAATGTATAATATCAATATGTTGGGTTATTGCCATACAATCTTGTCTCCGTGAATTTAAGAAATTACACTTAACTATAGACTTCAACATGACTGCCTCTCCTACTTGAGTACCTGTCCTGCTCGGCCTAGATCACGCTTCTGCCTCGTGCTGAGAAAACGTGCCTAACCTCTGTTCTGTTTTGACACATCTTATGCGCAACCCTCTTTTTGCGCATCCCCTTTTTCTACCCCCTCTATACCAACTCAGGTTAGACTTTTCACTCTTCCTTCCCTTACTACCATATGTGCCTTGGACCATTTCCTGTCTGTCTGGGCCAGTTCTGTATATAAGTAAGTTTGAGATAGAAGAGCCGACAAGATTCCAGTTTAAGAAATAAGACCTGTTGGAGTGTACAGAATTGTGCGGACAAGAGATGACTTATATATTGTAACGTTTAATCTAATTTTGCTCAGTTAAAGAAAACTCAACACAAAATTAAAATTCTCTGACTAGTGATGACACTATCATCTCATTGATAGTAGAAGGAATGAAAATCTATAAATCTAATCAATGTACTTACGATGATTTCCATTTAACTTAATTTAATTGTTTCAACTGAGGTTACGATTTTTCCGATTGTTGAAACTTAACTGTAATTTAATAAATATCGTTATTCTATATTGATATCATATAATAAAAAGAGTTTCGATTTTTTTTTTAACTCTTAATGTCCTCTTAGTGTATATCTTGACCTGGTACGTCAGTGGAGGCATCGACTCGAGCCAATTCAATTCAGGTCAAGTCTGACCCATTGCTCTTTCTTTTCATCTGATTTCTGGTCTAGTTCTGAATGTGGTGATGGAAACAAAACATTGCGTTACTACTTTCATTTTTCCGTAAAAGGGCAGCAGTTTCCTTCTCTTTGAGCTTTTATGCTGTGACAAAATAACCTCGATCGTCACATTTTCCTGTGTCATTCTGTGCTCGTCACTTTGTTTTTCCCACCTCTGACAATATTTGGTAATTTCGTTTCATTGTTTACACTTCATTTCTTCAATTCTTGTAATGTCGGGGCTTCATCGACCATCCTTTCTGATATGGTAATCAATAACTTTCGCATGAACCCATATTGACACCTGGATCTGTAGAGTGAAATGCTGGTTACGAATGCGTAACACATTTCGAAAATTTTATCTTATCACTGAAGATATTTTCTGTCTGACAGGTATGTTGCTTGATAGTTTTTTGCTGAACCAGATCAATGAAATAATCATTTCCGGGCATACGTGTTGTAGGCAATGGTTGCGATACGCTATCCTTCTCGGAAGATGTTGTCTGTGATTAATCTATGATGTCGTGAGTGAAAACATGATTAATATCTACAGAAGCAAGAATACCTTATATGAGAAATTATTTGAAAAAATCACGTTCTATGCGTCACGCAGGAAGTTTCCATGAGAGGGTAGTGGGAATATACCCCAACCAATTTACGCAAGTTTCGTACTATTGGTTTGACATTTGAGATGTTAAAGTACAACATTTCTAATTGAAGCCTTGTCATATAGTAGCAATGTGGATGCATGGGCCGAATGTTGCCTTATAATCTAGCCTTTTTAATCTACAGCACTGATAAATCCAACTCTTCAAAAAGACATTCAGCCAAGACATAATAAGGAATAGAATCAGGATTCCACTTTAAAGGACCGTAAAATGTGTTTGAAAATCTTGTGAACTTACACTCCATGAAAAGTCTACCCTCATTAATACGGAAAGCCCGGAATCCTAGGAACCTGAACACTAAGTCATAGTGGGACTCTATTTTAAAGTAATACCCCAGACCGCGTGTAATAGGCATCTTAACCAAGTTGCCGTAAATATAGCTCTGAGCCAGAAGTCTGTATTACCTAAAGCTGTTTTAGGGTGAGTTGCATATTTTTAAAATTTTATATTTAACATTATTAACATGTGAAATTTGCCAGTGGATGTCCAAGTCAGTCGAGGCTGGCAACCTCAGTATATAGAACAATGGTTTCATGAACCACTCTGCAAGAGCTGATGGCTGCCTCATGCGGGTTTTTATAGAGAACCAAAAGCAGAGATTGTCTCAAGTTCCATATGGAACAGGGAGTGGATGATGATATAGAAATAATGTATATGCGTATTAAATTAACCTTTTCAACCAGTTCATATGTAGAAGTAAACACATTTTAGATAAATGCAGTTTTCTGCTCACTGGGATTAACATTAATGCTCAGAGAGGGTAAAGTTCTGAGGTAGATGGGATGTTGAAATGAAATTAGGGGTCTAAATCCCAATGCTCAAGAGAGTATTTGTTTCTCTCTTATTTCATGATTCTAGTAGATGGTACCAATCAATGGTATTAGTCTGTGAAACTGTCACGTCTAATGGAAATGTAGCCTACAGTGTCTGACAGTTTTTCGTGATCTCGCAGCGTCTATGATTCGCTAGAATAGCCATGCAACTTACAGCCTGCGTTTACTCATTTTAATCCACGCCTCTTTTCCTTGAGACGTAAACAAACGGAAATATTACCAACTTCTGCGACCTGACAGTCATAACAGGGTGCGAACCTGGTTTATTTACCTAAGTTTCTCACGCGACCTGATCTGTCAATCATCAAGATATCAGACAGACGCACGTGGAAACACCGGACCTTTTTGAAGTAGCCGCACGGGTAGAAATATTTTCCCGAGGGGCCTTGGGATTTCGTTGATAAGTGCAGATGTGATGAAAGGGAAATGATCTTGGGAAATACGTGTTGAGTAGAGTTAATTTTGGGTTAGAGTACTTGCTTACAGATTGGTATGGATTTGTTTAAAGATATCTCCTCTTAGTTTCGTGGAAGACAGTATGTCAGATAGCAGGTGAACTCTGGTCATAATGAACTGTTTCTGTACTGGTTTTAAGTGATGTGTGAATAGCTCTCGCGGCTAGTGTCCGCAGGGATTTTTGAGAGCAGTGTTAAGAGAACAGTAGATTCTCGTGACTGTGTGAACGGGGTGTGTTTCCGTGGGTTCAGTCTATGCAGGGTTTTTGACTGAGGTGGTCAGCCCTAAGGTGGTTTTTGGATAATGTATGCCTGCGCAGGGCTATAGAGATTTGGTAGGCCTTGATTATTATATATCTGCCGTAGATGCAGTATTTGTGCACTGATGTGAAGTATAGAGATTTTGTAGGCCTTGATTATTATATATCTGCCGTAGATGCAGTATTTGTGCACTGATGTGAAGTATAGAGATTTTGTAGGCCTTGATTATTATATATCTGCCGTAGATGCAGTATTTGTGCACTGATGTGAAGTATAGAGATTTTGTAGGCCTTGATGATTATATAACTGCCGTAGATGCAGTATTTGTGCACTGATGTGGAGTAGAGATTTTGTAGGCCATGATTATTATATAACTGCCGTAGACGCAGTCTTTGTGCACTGATGTGGAGTAGAGATTTTGTAGGCCATAATTATTATATAACTGCCGTAGATGCAGTCTTTGTGCACTGATGTGGAGTAGAGATTTTGTAGGCCATGATTATTATATAACTGCCGTAGATGCAGTCTTTGTGCACTGATGTGGAGTAGAGATTTTGTAGGCCATGATTATTATATAACTGCCGTAGACGCAGTCTTTGTGCACTGATGTGAGGAGTAGAGATTTTTGTAGGCCAGGATGTGTAAGGGCCGTATGGTGTGTTAACTACATTATGAAGATTCATGTTTCGATGTAACTGTATTCGTCTAGATCTACGTGATGTTATAATTGTAATAAACCATGGTTAAAATATCATCAGACGTTACACCATTCCATGACTTGGTGTGTGCGCTACTGTGAGTGACTGTCCCAAACCACGCTTCACCTTCTTCACCATAATTAATTACATATAACATTTGGATTCTCCTTCTCTAAAAAACCCTTTAATTATCAGTGGTGGACCAAACCAACGGGTCGTAACACCCACATTACATTCGCGTAACAAGAGGGTAAATTAGGTCAGATTCTGGACCAGTCATTACAAGTGGGAACACTGAACTGTGTTATGTTTGGCTCTGTGTGGGCGTGGCTTAATTCAACTGTACACAGGTATCAGCTGACTGCGCATATCCATCCTCATATCTTGGCGTGTTGTAGCAACTAAACTGACTTTATCAGTTGGTTTCCATATCAAACAGCTGTTATCTGATAGCGACATTGATGCCATAATTGTTACAGTGCTTGTTCCAGTCTTTCCATATGCAGATTCAACTATAGGTGCAGTATTTTGGAGAGTTCGTCTGCACGTATACCTCAAGTGATTGCGGGGTTGCTGTGATCGGTTCCTGTCGTCTGATGCATTGTTGAGGACATACTGTACAGTGGCAGGGATTTGAAGACAAGAGTGCCTAGTCCTTGTACCTTTTCTGCAGTGGAGTGTTTTAACGTCAGAACTTTGTGATATCCAGTGTGTTGGCGGAAGGGTCAGGATTACCTTCAGTTAAGTGCTTTTGTTGTGTGTAAATGTTGCCACTTCTGTCCATGTCAACAAGCCTCAATCTGCACTATCCTATTCTATTGATAACTATTGTTGTTGTTGTCGATAATTATATCGATTAATTATAGAATGTGATGATGTACAGGGATTGATGATACAATATTTGAGATCTAAACTTGATTTGGTATAATGAAAGTTTAATTAAGACATATATGGTTGACTAAGTAAACAAGTCACAATGGATTCTGATACAGATCCGGAGGATATGAGACCTGTATTAGAGTATCTGTTTCAGGAAGGGACAGATTATCAGGGATTAAAAGGCCCAGAGCTTGAGTCACATGTTATGGACAAGTTTTTGGTCTCTGCATCGAGATCTCTAAGAGAGTTTGCTAATGAGAGATTTCAGTCAATTCCTCATGTGAGTATGGCTGAGGATCTGGCAAGGTTATTGGTTTTGGACCTTCGTCTGTTCTTGGACAATTATATTAGTATTAAACGTGATAGCATATTGAAGAGTATTCGTACGTTATTGCTCGACGGCATATATAGTGACCAGGAAGAAGAGTTAAAAGAGAAGAAGCAAATAGGAGACATAAAACAGAGTACCCTAGAGCAAAGGGAAAGTTTTATAGAATGTACTGCTGAAGTAAGTGAGTTACATGAAAAAGTCTCTAAACTTACAGATGATTTAGGCAAATCAAACTCAGAACTTGCTAGTGTTCAAGCAAGTTTGGATTCAGCATTGTTGAACATAGAGCAATTGGAAGTTCAGATGAAAGAGAAGCAAATTGAGGTTGAAAAACTTACACAGGAGACTCAACAAAAGAAAGAGACATTAGTAGAGTTGATGGTTGAGAAAGAGAAGGTTGATAGGCTTACGAATAGTCATGATATTGAGATTGAGAGGGTTGATAAAGAGAGAATGAAAGAGTTAATGATGGAGAAAGACAAATTGATTAAGATTGAAAATTTGCTAGCAGAGGAAAGCTGCAAGGTCTTAAAAGCGGAGAGTTTAAACAAGAAATTAAGTGAACAGATTGCACTTAAGGACTTTGAGATTGTAGAAGCAAGAAGAAGAATAAATGGTCTGCTTGACGTAGTCTTGAATAGCAATATGTGGTCTTCCGTCAGTGTTGACGATGATAGACAGAAAGTTTCTTATCATCAGAACACTAAAGCAAAAAGCCAGCCTTATACACTTTTTGCGGATTCTACGGTCAAGAATGGTGGACATAGATCTTTCCGTGGGAGATATAACTTCTCACGCAATACAGATGATTCCAATGATAATGATTGCTGGCGGCAGAATAACAAAGGAAAATCTACAGTAATATCCAGTCCTGTAGATAAGAAAAGAAACAGTGCTAAATCTCAAGTCAGTGTGTTAAAAACCAACAGCGTATTTATTGACAGATCTGATAAATTGGTTACAAGTAACAAACATACTACTGCTTGTTCCATGAAGGAAACAAATGTTGTGAAAAAAAATAAAGAGATTGTCAAACCTTCTAGTCATACCCAGTCAAGGCAGTGTGACTCATTTTTTAAACACATTGCCACAAGCAAAGAAAAAAATAATTTTGATAGGAGACATAACCCTAAGGTTATAAAGTACCAAGGGAGTTCATCCTACGGTAACGTTTCTTCTCCCAAAAACAAGAAAAAATGTGACAGATCTCAACATTGTGATTCTAAAAGTTTAGAAAACTATAGCAGAAGTAATTATATGAAAGTTCATCAGTCTAGTAATAATTTTTCTGCTAAAAAGTCAGTTCTATCTGATGGACATTGTTATCTGGGAAGAAGTATTAAGAATAACTATTGTAACTGGGATTTAAATCAGTACAACGGTGTTAATAGAGCAAATAACAATGCTCTCAAAAGAAATTATACAGATCGCAACCAGGTTAACTGTGCTCCACATAAGAGCAAGATTATTATTAATCAGAGTAATAGGAACGGTAATAGGTTCTTAAATGCTTTTGCTTGTCATGCTGATAGGTTTGAGAGATCATCTCGGTCTTGTGAAGGTAGTAAATTTTTTTCAGCCTACCGCACTGACAACTGTGAATTATAGGTCAGGTTGTCCCTGGGACGTCTATGTTGTCTGCTATGTGACGAGAGTTGTTGACATCGCAGGAGGGCCACAACCTTACACCACGGAGTTCGGGTAATTGTGTAGTGAACTTTTCCGTGTTTCCTCATAATCTTACCATGGATTAAAATAGATATTTTCATTTGTATTGTCTCACAGCGAGCGACTTTGCGAGGGGAATCACCATTCTAATTTTACATTACCTGTGAGAGATGTAGATCACTGTGTACCATTTATCCATTCAAGCGAGCCTAGACAGTACGTTAACCCACCGTGTCATGATGTCACCTTGCGTGTTGATGAGATGTTCGCAAGACCTCGAAGGAATTTATTTTTTTGTTTGTTTTTAAAGGTCCTGTTTATTTTTTGTTCTGTTTACAAACACTGAATGTTATTGTATTCTTTAGTATAGAACTTTATATGTTGTTAATGAAATATTATGTAATCTTTGTAACATTTGATTGCCATAGTGTTTTGGTTGTTACATATGTGACTGTATTTTAATTATGCATTAAATAATTTCTATGCTCAAACTTATTTACTGAGACAATGTAATAGTCATTTTCATAGATAGTCCTGAGTGTTTTTATGCACTACTTAAAATTTTGGTTTTGTCTTTCATCATGGGTTTCATACCATGTTTAGTTAACATATTTATATACAAATTATTTGAATTAATTGTTTAGTGAAAGGTAATTTTAAACATAACTTGTATGTATTATTAATGATTTTGCGTTGAAGTTAAGGACGTATTCTGAAACTTGGTTTTCATTTTTTCTAAATTATGACATTTGATAATTTAAACGATTCGATTTTTTGTCAGCTAGAATTAACTTAAATTTCCTATTAAATTAAGTGGGTAGAATTAACAGCGACGGCTGATTCTCTTGTTCATTTAAAGAATTTAGATATCTGATTATAATACATAGTTAAGATAAATAATATTACACTTATATATTTATAACTTTGTAAGCAGTTCAACAGTTTATTACCCAATGGGACGTTTCTTTAATGTATTTTTTTTTTAAAAAGAAGAGAAAAAAAAAACTTACACGTTTTGATGTGTGTCTATTTAAAGATAAGATTATTTTTATGTTACTCAGCTAATTTAATTGTTAGTTATTAATTATAGCTACATATTACTTAGAAATAAAAATACTATTTTTATTTAACCTAACGATAAGAAACATTTTTTGTATTGTACCTTTTTTTGGAAAATGTGTTTTGGACATTGTGATATTTATTTTTTTCTGCGCCAGCGCTAGATTGTATGTTAGGGTTACTATTATGTAGTGACATTAATTCTTTGAAAATGTTGTGATGTTTGGATGTATTTTTTGGTTGTTAGCGCTTGACTATGCGTCAATGCGGAACTTGTGTTATCGTTAATAATTTTTTGTTTGGGTGATATTTGATGTAATTTATTTTTAGTTATGTATAAGTTTATAATTTAGTTAAATTACTTATTATGCTGTGCTTGTCATAAGCTTTCTTTTTTGTGTTAGTATATAAATATACTTTAGCATTTTTGTATTTTACAATACGTTGTTATATTTGGATAGTTCTTGTTAGGTGTTGTTACCAACTTTCTTTACATTTGCATCTTTACTGTCATCTCTCTTTGTTGACTATTCGTCATTTCTTTACATCTTTTCTGTTGTCTTTTCAGTAGTGTCTGATATTTTGTTTATGCTTCCGTGTTTCATCTTTGATGTAATTCATACTTCTTGTATACTTTTTTTTTCGTGTTACGCTATTTATACTTTCATTCTTTGTAGTGTTAAGTTAATTATATGACTTTAGATAATGTAATTGGTTCTTATAGTTCTATTTGTTTTACATGTATGGAATTGTTGTCTTCATTGTCATCTTATGATTCTATTTGATTCTTATCATATTCCCATTTCATATTTTGTCTTTTCTCGTATGATAATTTATTTTCTGTTTAGTTTGTACTATGTATACTTAATTTGGGTTTTGTATTAGATTAATTTTTATTTTGGTATGTTTGAATGATTATGTTGGATGATTTAGTCGTTATCTTACATTTATTGATGATATTTTTGTAGATGTGCTATGTTCTCTTGTCATAGGTATATTTTTGTAGGTAATTGATAGAACTTCATTAATTTTTAAAAAAATTTTTGGGAATTAATTTAAGAGGTATCTGATATAACTTCATTGACCGTTAAATTTTTGGGAGTTAATTTTCAACAAAAAAAAAAAATGATATAACCATTTTTTTTTCCCTGGGAGTGTGACAAACTGATAAGTGCAGATGTGATGAAAGGGAAATGATCTTGGGAAATACGTGTTGAGTAGAGTTAATTTTGGGTTAGAGTACTTGCTTACAGATTGGTATGGATTTGTTTAAAGATATCTCCTCTTAGTTTCGTGGAAGACAGTATGTCAGATAGCAGGTGAACTCTGGTCATAATGAACTGTTTCTGTACTGGTTTTAAGTGATGTGTGAATAGCTCTCGCGGCTAGTGTCCGCAGGGATTTTTGAGAGCAGTGTTAAGAGAACAGTAGATTCTCGTGACTGTGTGAACGGGGTGTGTTTCCGTGGGTTCAGTCTATGCAGGGTTTTTGACTGAGGTGGTCAGCCCTAAGGTGGTTTTTGGATAATGTATGCCTGCGCAGGGCTATAGAGATTTGGTAGGCCTTGATTACACTGACAAACAACATTTTTCTTTCTTATATAAGAATAAGTGTTCTTAGGTCAGTTTCTTGCGCTGATTTCAAATCTGAAATCCGTTTATCTCTATCACGTCGGGTTCTTAAGATATTTGTGAATAAATATATTTTTGGGAAACCGTTATTTGCTCCGTTTCATTTTTACTATATAACTTATTAAAAATTAATAAAATGCAAAATAATTCTACTTTTTATACTGCTAAAAGATGCATGACATATGTTACGCTATTTTTCAAATAGTTACTGTATTTTGAAATAATTCTGAGCGAAATATGGCTTCTAGAAGTTGTAGAATCGGTATCGAAACCAGTGCCTCATGATCCAATCACGTGTCCGATCCCAGTTCCACCATAACAATATCCTTTGGACGTGAATGAACCATCAGAAAGTGATAGTTTACCTGCTTTAGAAACTAATTCTGACTCGGATTATATACCGGTGAATGATGGTGTTCACTTAATTAACCATTCAGAACTTTCAGATCTAATACGTGATCTCGCTCTTACCAAAGGACAAGCGGAATTACTCGGTTCGCGACTCAAAGAATGGAATCTTTTAGCGCCCAATACTCCGATATCTAAATTTCGTCATAGACACAGAGAACTTGTTCAATACTTTGAGATGGATGATGGCATTTGCTATTGCAAAGATGTAAACGGTCTAATGGTGCACCTCGGTCGTGAGCACATAGTCAACGAATGGCGACTTTTCATCGATTCTTCCAAGACTAGTCTAAAAGCCGTGTTATTGCATAACGGAAATTTATTTTCATCAATTCCAGTCGCCTACTCTGTTCATATGAAAGAAACTTATGACAATATGGCTATACTTTTGGCAAAAATAAAGTACAATGACTACCAATGGCGGATTTGTGGAGACCTAAAGGTCATTGCAATTCTCACGGGCATGCAGACTGGGTATACTAAATTTTGTTGCTTCCTATGTGAATGGGACAGCCGCAACAGACAGGAACATTATGCAAGAAAGGTGTGGCCTATCAGGGATCGTATGCAGCTCTGGCATAAAAATGTAATACATGAGCCATTAGTTAACAAAGACGGCATCATTTTACCACCGTTACATATAAAGTTGGGGCTCATGAAGAATTTCGTAAAAGCGTTAGATAAAACGAGCAAAGCTTTCACTTATCTTCGAGAAAAGTTTCCGCAAGTTAGCGATGCAAAGATAAAGGAAGGTATCTTTGTAGGACCTCAGATTAGGAAAGTTATTGCAGACAAACAATTCGAGAACTTGTTACATGGTAGTGAACTTCGCGCATGGATGGCATTCAAATCGATCGTCGATAACTTTCTGTGAAATCACAAATCTGTCGACTATGTGCATATTGTTAAGCAGTGCATAGATGCATACAGAATTATGGGATGTAACATGTCCCTCAAAATCCATTTGCTTGATTCGCATCTTGACTTTTTCCCTGACAAACTTGGCGAAGTCAGCGATGAACATGGAGAACGATTCCATCAAGATATCGCCGTAATGGAATCACGCTATCAAGGACGGTGGAGTGTGACCATGCTTGCCGATTATTGTTGGATGCTTCATCGCGATGTACCCACATGCCATTCACCGACGAAAGTCGACTGCAAAGAAATTCTTCTTCTTCTTCCATCCTTAGCCATCAACCGGCAAAGCAGTATGTGGCCAGTACGCCTAGTGGTGTCTTAGGGCAACAACAAATTGATCAATCTATCGCTGTTTCCACCACGCCTAGTGGTGTCTTTGTGGAACAAAAACAGACCAAACAATCTATCATTGTTTCCGTAATCAGATTGGTTGGCAAGCAGGTGATCAGCCCACTGTGCGAAGTTTTTACGGGATGGGGTAAACAGCCCCATGCCCATACCCTCCTTAGTCGCTTTTTACGACATGCGTGGTAGGGTGCAGTGTTACTATTCTTTGCTCCCCTTTCGGGCCCCGTTACACACGGGTGTAAGAAATTCAAGCCTACATAACTGTTACACTTCTTGTATGAATGATGTTATAATACTTTATGCCTTGTTAAAAAACTTCAATTGCGTATTTCTAGAGATCCCGACCTGATAGAGAAAAACGGTTTGCAGATTTAAAAACAGCGCATTAAAATTGACCAGAAAAACATAGAAATGTTAGAGAAAGAAAAAAAAAGTTTTTTTTTGTTAGTCAGTGTTATTATATATCTGCCGTAGATGCAGTATTTGTGCACTGATGTGAAGTATAGAGATTTTGTAGGCCTTGATTATTATATATCTGCCGTAGATGCAGTATTTGTGCACTGATGTGAAGTATAGAGATTTTGTAGGCCTTGATTATTATATATCTGCCGTAGATGCAGTATTTGTGCATTGATGTGAAGTATAGAGATTTTGTAGGCCTTGATGATTATATAACTGCCGTAGATGCAGTATTTGTGCACTGATGTGGAGTAGAGATTTTGTAGGCCATGATTATTATATAACTGCCGTAGACGCAGTCTTTGTGCACTGATGTGGAGTAGAGATTTTGTAGGCCATGATTATTATATAACTGCCGTAGATGCAGTCTTTGTGCACTGATGTGGAGTAGAGATTTTGTAGGCCATGATTATTATATAACTGCCGTAGATGCAGTCTTTGTGCACTGATGTGGAGTAGAGATTTTGTAGGCCATGATTATTATATAACTGCCGTAGACGCAGTCTTTGTGCACTGATGTGAGGAGTAGAGATTTTTGTAGGCCAGGATGTGTAAGGGCCGTATGGTGTGTTAACTACATTATGAAGATTCATGTTTCGATGAAACTGTATTCGTCTAGATCTACGTGATGTTATAATTTTAATAAACCATGGTTAAAATATCATCAGACGTTACACCATTCCATGACTTGGTGTGTGCGCTACTGTGAGTGACTGTCCCAAACCACGCTTCACCTTCTTCAACCCAAAAGATAAAAAAGTCATTAATTATCATTCGTATTTACAGGGGGAGACAAATCTTTGATTTCCAGAAACGGGGAAAATCTCGGAAGAATCCCGTTACACGGTTTAAGTCTCTGTTGTCGATTGGCAAGCACAAACAGGGCCACCGTGAAAACCTTTTATCAGGGAAAACGTAGTTTTCTGATTTCTGCTATGCGCTATAGTGTGAAAAGTAGCATCCTCTGGAGAGCAGATAACAATAATGTATATAAACTGCGTCTTCTCAAACCAGTTACCAGTTGTTGCTCAGAATTTTCGGATAGTCTAAACACGTAGTCTAGAACCATTGTAGAAGATGTGTTAATAGTTTCGTGTGGATTGTTATTCTGATTTGTGGTAATAAAAATTAGCATTTACGTGATTTAATGTGTTAAGTTCTACCATTATAATTCACTGTGATTTCCTAGCGTTAGGACTAGCGAAATAAATAACGCAAAGATATTTCTTGCCAGGTGTTCAGTTTAATGTAATTCCATCAATCGCGTTATCACACCAGAAGATACGGTTTAGCTGACTGAATTAATATGATAAGCGTGACTGATATTGGACCATAGAATTCACGTTATAATTCATTTTGTGTTATTATATAAGTGACTAGTGTTTAATATCATACGACTAAACAAACAGACGCCGACAATCTAATAGCCATTAATGATAGGCGATATTTGTTAAGTGCGCGTACGGATAATTAAATAATAATTGATATTGTTCGCTGATTGTTGACCGGACCAGGAGGGAAAAGGCTGCATGCCTCAACCAAACCGGCACTCGCTCAGCGACGCGCGATAGAATAGGCTAAAGAAACCGTGTGCCTTTTAACTTTAATAAGGACTGACGGAGAGGATAAGAGATCGTCTTGTCCCCTTCGGTGTATATATATGTAGCTATCTATATTAGCAGCATTTCTTTCATAAATGTTCTCTTTTTCTCGCAGACCTGATCAAACGGCGACCAGCGGTTTAATTTGGACCTTTTCTTCATTTACTGATTGAATTAATGTGGTCTTCTTCTTGGCTTACACGCCCCCAAGTTCATTTGTGAACAGGATTGGCGAAAGAGACACATAAACATTTTAAATAGTAAAGTTATCTGGACTTACAAATACACAGATATGTTTTTTCAAATTTATCAGCCCACCGTCGCGTAATACCAATAACATTTCTACCTGCCTTTTGACAGTCGTAGCAACGGATTAATCCAGCAAGTTACGCTGTTTCAAAATCGGCACTCACCATAGAGTCAGCCGATATGATTTACCATCAATCATCAATTAACAATCGCAACAGTCTTTTTAGCAACTAGAGTTTTCCAAATACTGGAAGAAATTTTTTTACTGTTTGCTGTGAACACCAGATCTCGGTTCTATTTCACTATTCGAGGTGACATTTGTTGATCAAGGAATACACCACCAACTTTGGCGTCCGCCTCCTAAAAATCTTATTTGTTATAGAGGGTGGACTGGGGCCGACTTGGATAATACCCCTGACACTTTATATATTGAGGAGTCATCGTAATTCCAAAAGGATATCACCAGGATAGGGTAAGCTTGATTGATGTGGCCACGTATGACAGAGAGAGTGAATACTTTCTTAGTTACAAAAACTGTACCATCATTCATTTTCTTTGCTTAAATATTGTTTACTTTACTGGATAGCATTTAGTGGGAACTTTGTTCTTCTCTTTACTGTCTATGCTATAACATAGGGCTAACCTTTGACCTTTGGGGTTATTAACTTGTTGGGTTCTTTCTTTCTCAATAAGGGAGAGGGCACATGTACTCTGATATTTTCTATGATATGTATATCTGATTTTGTTGATCTTTCTTTAGATATTCGATGTTGTAAAGTATAAATGATAATAAACAACAAATGAACTTACCTTTGTGAGTTGGTCAGACCCATACCCAATTAACCATAGTTGTTCACGTTTGTGTGTCTTGTTGTCACATAGCTGTGTGTGTGTACGTAGTTAAACCTATATGTATATATGTAGGGAGGTGCTATATTGTCTTGTACTAAACGATAGTCGTATAGATCGTCTGGACTAGAGAAACATCTCATTCCAGAGACAGATCTTCTCCTTAAACTGTTCACTCGTGAAATCTATTCTCATACCTTTATTTCTCACGTACTCATATCACCATCCACTCTACTCAGGCGGGACCATAAAGATCTTTCAAACCTATCTAAATTTACGACAGAAACGAGTGGCCTTCCGTCAAATCTAGACACAAACATCAGACGGGTCTTAAAAGACTCTGGCCCATCTTCGCAATTATCCCACGAACCTACGAGGGACGTGTTGTGGCCACCAGTCCACAACCTGCAAAGAGCTCGCTTGGCTTAGTAGAAGCCAATTAATATCTTACTGGCTGCTAAATGCTCATTCAGAGCTGCCAAGTGAACTCTTTTTCTTAAGAAAATCTTTCAACACAATATCCAGATCACTACCAGTGATGAATCCTTTAAGATTATTCCTAATTCACCCCACCCTTATTTATTTTACATTGTTACCTGTAATTGATCATTACATTTGTTATCTGTATATATATATATATATATATATATATATATATATATATATATATATATATATATATATATATATATATATATATATATATATATATATATAGTTGATTTAATCATTTTGGGGGAACTGCACCCGTATTTCTCAGTTATTTTAAATACCTATAACAGAGCTATTGAAGTACTATTTTACTGATTTAAATCAATTGATGGCTCATCAAAACGAGCAAAATTCTTACGCCTCATGGAAGGTCAGGGAAGATAGAAAGTTTACATGCCCTGGATCCTATCAGCCGTAGTACTAGTTTTCTTAAATTCCTGTGATGCTCCCTAGAATTGATGCACCATTCTCTGCCAAGAGTAATCTTGAGCTAAATGTAGATAACTCTGAAGACCCTCAGTAGGTGCTCTGAAGTGTGACCACTGTTGGACCATCACTTCAGAGCAAGAGGAGAAAATTCCGTGATATATGCTCATTCCATACGAAAATACCTTCACCTTCTTCGAGAAAAACCTATCTTAGAGGCACATCAAGTGGGATTATCGAACTAATGACAATTCTATAAATCATATTATCTACTACTTCACAATATGAAACTTTCATCTATATGTGTATATTCGCACAGAAAACCGTTCTCATTCCAATATATTCAATTTTTTTTTTTTTTTTTTTTTTTTACTGGAGCTAGTTAAGTATGATAATGTTAAAACAAATGTTCTCTTGTGTAATTCTTGAACATCTTTCATGTACTGTAACGATGGTGTCTTTAGATGTTTAAAACCCACAGTATGCCCGAGTTCATAGAGTCTTCTGGGCTATATGTCTTCAACACAGCAGACTGGCACAGGAATTCACAAAATTCATCGAATAACACGCTGTGTACAACAGCACCACAATTTATTTGACGAAACCATTGAAATTCACAAAGGATGGGTAAGAAACAAAAATCGAAACAAGATGATTCTCTTACGAGGAAAAAAGACAAGGAAAATAGCCAACGTCGCGGCCACAAAGCCTTCGTCAGAGAAAGGAAAGAAAGTGAGGGCTAGATAGGACACATACGAATCTAAAGAAATATAAAAATGAAACCTGGGTACTTCCCTAAAGGCAGCTAAGTCCAAACACGCTTGCCGCCGAACAGACGTGCGTCCCCGGAAAAGGAAATGACTGCGACTTCCGGATGTAAACAGTACATACTAAGAAACTAAAAAACGACACTGAACAATAAACTACACAACCGTAATATTTATGAGGACAGGAGATAGAAGAGGACAGAATGAGTTGGAGATAAATAAATATTAAATAAAAAATCAAGACATATTGAAAACAATTTTTACATATTTTTATATTATTAGAGGGCGACGAAGAAATAGAAAAATAGAATAAGAGTGGAAAGGGTAAAAATAGAACAAGAGTAAAAAGGGTGACCTCAGACAAAGGTGTGTAGGGTGTTAAGACCAGCTGGTTTAAGACACCCCATGCGATGGATAAGACGGTTCTCAAGCTGTTCTCGGCTAGCAGCGTCAGAAGCAGAATCTGATCGACGTTACCTGGATATCGGTGGGTCCACGGTGGTCAGAACCATTAAAGTCTATGGCAATTGGTGTCGATTTTTGCTGAGAGATGTCATTAAGATGCTGCCTGAATCTGTCCCCAAGTCGTTTGCATGTTTGACCAATATAGGATTTGCTGCAACGTTTACATATGATTGTATAAATGAAATTGCGCGACTCACACAAAAAGCTACTGGTGATGGTGAACGTGGCCTTAGGAAAAGACACCTTGTGGGTTTGGATGACATACTTATCCCGCTCCATCAACTTCGTCAACCACAATGTTAGTTCTAAATAAAACTATCACATTCCACAAAGGGGTGGTTTTATTTCGTTTTTACGTTTAACTACGTCTTCCACTTAAATTCTTCCATTTTTTTCGGAGACTGTAGACCAGCTACAGAAAACCAAGAAGCTTTGGGAGTCTACTTTAGAACCAATGAGCTCTCTATAGATGTACCTTGAAGGAATCATGTGTGTTTTTATTTTTCAGAATATTTAGAATTTTGAATAAATACAGTCTTATTGTCACTTCGACAAAGCGTTGACAAATTCAAAAAAAGTTATTTTTACTGATATGTTAACGTCACTTTAAACAAAAGGTCACTTCCTGTCTTAATGCAAGTCACGAATTAAGTGAAATATTGTAAGTTAGCTTGTGGGATTTCACTGGAAATGTGAAAGTAGGTTTTAACATGGGGACACTGTACTTCTAAATGCCGGAAGGAAACGCCAAGTCCACAATTTACTTTCTTGAGAAATTCTTTTTTGCATCTCCGCCATCAAGACATCTACCAAATGTTGCCTAGACATCTACCAAATGATGCCATGAGATCTACCAGTAGATCAAGATCGACCGTTGCTGACCTCTGCAGTAGAGAAATATTTACTTAGTCGTTCCTCTTCTACCCTGAGGTGTAGAGGTTTGCCAGAGAGAACGCCATACTTTCCTATCGGCTGTCTTCTTCCTGGCCTGGTTCCAATCCAGTCCTCGTTCCTTTAGAGATTGTTTAATGTTGTCCTCCCAGCGGACTCTGGGTCGTCGTGAAGGTCTGGATCACTGGCTCTTATTTTCCCATATGTATCTTAGTAACCGATCTTCTTCCATTCTGCAGACATGGCCAAACCATTGTAATTGGGACTGTTCCACTTGGCTCTGTATGGGTTGGAGAGATATAACTAAGTAAAAGTTAATACATTTGACAGAAAAATGTAATGAGAAAAATAAAATGTTGTCAGCCGACATTTCAGTACAAAGATAACCAGAAACATATTTCTTCATCATGACCTATCAGCTCCCAAAGGAGCATAGGCCTTCAACAAACATATGCCAAGTCTTCCTGGCCAGTGCCATCAGATCAAGGTCTTTATATATCTTCTACATGTTCTTCATGTCTGTCTCCAGTTCTCTTCTACATATTTTCTTGTGTCTCCCTCTACTTCTCTCATTTGGGGAATTGCAGAACAAAGACTGCTTTGTAAAGCTATCAACAGGTTTTCTTAATGTGTGTTATCCTTATCCAGAAGACGAAGATTTGTCAACGACAAAGATAATAGAGTATTACAGTAGATAACCATTTCCACCGAAAATGTCAAGTTAGTCTATTTCTATTCTTACAGAAGACAGCAGGCAACTTGGTGCTACTGGCAACTGTGACCCCGTGTTGTTGTAGGATTTCTGTGATGTTGTCTATCCATCTGGCTCTTGGTCTTCTCCGTGCCCTAAACCAGATTTTCAACTGCTGTAGGAGCGTAGTGGTAATGTATCAGATGTCATTCTCATAAGTCGGCCAAACCACTTTTTTTCTGTCTCTCTATATACTTGATGCAGGATCTGGTTGCTACAATGTGGCTGTGGTCATAATTTCTCATTTTGTTTCTCTTGGTGATCCTACTGTACTGTTCAATATTGCTGGGGATTCTTGTGCCCAAATATTTCGTAGAATGTTTGTTTATATTTGGAACTCATCTTATAGTAGAGAAAAATATTAGCACTGGAATTCACGGCCTGAAAGATGCCGCTTATTGACCACATTGAGATAACTGTGTTGACATACTTCTTTCGCAAATCAAATTCAGGTTCAACAAAGGTCACCATGCTGACCATTGCGCTCGGAGTAAAACAAACGATCAGAAGGCATGCAATGACAATGATTAACTTGACCATCTTCTTGTCACGGTTAGACAAGATACCACCTTGATCGCTGCCAGACGTTACCTTTTTACGCCACTGGGACGTCTGCTTCAGTTTCGCTACCAAAATAGCAGTAAATATTATTACAGCTAGAAATGACGTCACTCCTGTAACGAAGCTCAGAAAGAAGACTATTCCAGACATTTCTTCTCTATTGCTGGTGAAAGCTAATGACAACAGTGTTCTATTTATATTTGGGAAAAACTTCCATTCAAGATAAGAAGTCATATACTCTGGGATAACCGTCAGGATATTTAGAAGGTAGATTAGACAAACGGCGAAAGTAGTTCTTAATGGCGTAACGATTTGTTTGACCTTCAAGGGAGCTAGAACACATAGACATCGCTCTCCTGTGACGTAGACAGTGATGTAGCTAGTTATTCGCCCGGAAATGATGTGAGGCCATGCCGCTGTAAGATACTGAAACTCTTCAGAGACCCAAGGAGCTGCTGCTCTGGCGAAGAAGGGGTTCAGGCAAATAGCGATCCATTGGAGTGACAGAAGACAACACAGATCGGAGATGGCCAGTGCAAAGAAGCTGATGTTTACAGTATTTTTAAATCCTTGTTTGAGGAACACCATGATATTCATAACGTTGGCAATTATTCCCAGGAAGCAAATAATAGTGCAGATAGTATCAAAATTGACGATAACAAACAGATCTCTCTGCTCGTGAGTCAAAATGTCATATTCTTGATTAATATCTGTAGGTTTTTGAATCATGATTGAAATATACGATTGCTATTTCATGACTTCAACCCAGTATTGCCACTTACAACATAACCTAGTTAATAAAGACACAGATGTACTTGTACTGTGCATTTTTTGTACATTCATAACTGTTATGATGTAGTTCAGACAGTTAGAGCAAGCTGATTTAATCATATTTTTCCCCTTTGTTTTTCTCCCCTGTGATTCCGTTTATCTTTCTTAATTATTGAAAGTGGCCAATAAGAAAAATGTTACTTCTTGATCCGAAACAATGTTAGCTTTTGCTATTACGCTCACATTTTTGTAATTTTTTTTTTAACGTTAAAATTCGAGCTTTCACGCGAGTTTAAACAATATGAGCCTGAGGCAGCCAACTGCCATGACTGGTACTGAATTATGTTTACTATTATGCATTATAATATTCTGCGAAATGTGAAATTGTATGCAGTTTCATTTATGCTGTAGTTTGTATCAAAACTTTATTTATTACAAATGCCTTATGAAAACAGACTGTTAAAAACGGTCATAATATGAACGCCTTAGGACTAAATAAAAGTCAGCCACGTTTCTGTTAATAGCGTGGTTGCAGGGCGTAAGTGGGGAGAGGATAGAAGGGTGGAACAATAAACAGATGAAATCTCTGTCAACTTTGTTATGACTAATGTGGCATCACACTTAATAAGTGGGTTTGGAAGATAGGTCAAGAAGTACATTAAACATATAACAGTACAGGAGCTTGTGCTTTTAAAATGTGTGCTCTGAAATTAATGTTCACGAACATATTATAAAATGTCATAAATAATTATATCACAGCAGACGACAACTGATAATTGCTAGTTCCTTCCCTTTATGACAGCAATTTATTTGCCAGGAGATTTATACTTGTCTGTTTGCGTATATTTATGTCAAAATATTAAATCTTTACTAAATTTAGAAATAAATGCACTTGGCTGATAATAAATTTGATGACTTCTGTTACTAGTTTTCTTATAGATACTTATTTATTTCTTCGTTCTATTGATGACGTGAAGCGTAGTACGAAGGTGAAGTTTGCATTCTTGAGTCAAGAATGTCGCACTGATAGTTGTAAGTCCGTGTTGTTTTAGGATTTCTACGATGCTATCTATCCATCTGCAACTTGGTCTTCCCTGTACCCTGGATCATATATTCTAGTGTTGTAGACCCGTCGTGATAATTTTTCGGGCTCCATTTTCGTGAGATGGCCCATCCACCAAGAAGAAAAAAAGTTTTTGTTTCTCTGTAAACTTGTTACAAGACGTAATTCCTACAGTTTTTCTTATATCACAATTCCTTCTTGTCGTAAATTTATTTTGAGAGAAAGAGTCTTAGAAATAGTAGTCCTGTTTAGAGTGGAGAATGGTGGTGAAAACTCAGTGATAGAAAAGGTAGAGAGTAAATAGTTGCTTCACAGAGTGCTGGAGAGAGTAAGGACAGACTTATTTACGACAAATCGTTCCTCTCAATCTTCTCTTCACTCTCCTGGTCAAACAATTATTTACCAGTTTCCAGACACACACCTGCGCTCACACCGATTTGGTGCTTCAAACACACAGACGCACGTGGATACAAACTATATTAAACAGATAGGGGAAATTTTGGGCTTTGGGTATTCCAACACAGTACTAAATAAGTTTATGATGTTTATTATCATTTAAAACAATCACAACAACTATCAAGTGTTACAGAAAAAATATCATAAGTACATAAAATACAAATAACAAGGTGAGAGGGGTGAAGAAGATTGGTATAGACTAAGCCCTTCCCGCTTGTATTAGACAAAGATAAACCCAGTCCAAAGATAGATAGTTATCAGGAACATAGGTAATGTAACCCAACAGTGAATTTAATTACTCTGAAAGAGGTGTTACAATATTAAGTATAGGTGGTAGACAAAAATCCTGTTATTCTCACTTTTTCTTCCCTTTACTAAGCAAATGAAAAAGGAAGGGGGGGGGGGTAAACAGAGTTAACAAAATATCCCACCTAAAGGAACAATGCAGAGTATACAGAAAATGTTTTACCCGGTAGGCACGTAAACAAATGGTTTGCAAAAATTAATCTCCTGTCATTCATGCACGCGCGTGAGGATCCACACTCATATATACACACACACACTTACCGATTGCAGCATCAGACAACCCATAGAATTACATAAACAGCAATTACACTCTTGACATATGAAAGTGTCTGGTACTTCGATGTCCCGCCCCAGATGTAGCGAGGTTAGCTGATAGCAAATATTCCCACTTATCACCGGACTTGAAGCCTAAGAGTTCTTGTGTTTTATTATATAAAAAGGAGTCTATGGGATGGCACTGACACAATTCAACATAGGGGTGAGGATGGAGTGGTCTCTTTAATTTCGCTGCTGGAGGTAAAATTCTTTCAAGGCGTGATGATAGCAACTGACCGGTAGGTGTTAAATCTAGTGAGGAAAAACTAGGCCCAGTCACAGTTCAGGTAAATATGTACTCTCTCACAGTAGGGCAGTAAATAAAATGTCGCTACTGACACTGTTCATCTTCCAGTTTATCTTACAGATTGTAATTTAATTTGATGGTTTCTTTATAAATATTCTTGGGTAGGCTTTCTTTCATGTAATTATGATAGCTAGGCCGCATCGGACCGCCACAAGATTAAATTTAAAATGTTTCATTAATATGTCTGGAAGTTTTTTAAGATGATTTCTTTATTGCTGGGATCGCAGGTTACGATCACTCTGTATGAAAGAAAAAAACATGTAATATACCGAAAAATCAAATAACACTCTAAAGCGCGATGAATTTCCCGTTAAGACTATAATATACACTCGCGTATTTAATTATAAACTCCGCCAATGCCGGTCCCAAGCCCGGATGAAAAAGGAGGAGGCCGGCCTGCATGGAGGCCGTAAGGAGGCAGCCCCTCCACCATGCAAAAGCACAACAGGCCAATCACCTGTTTGCTTTAAATCATGATTACGCGAACTACAAGAGAGAAAACCGGACTGATTCTAAAGGCGACGAACTGGAACGGACTACGGACTACGACTTATGGAACTTGGAACACAAGAAGTATAAATGGGAAGGAAGAGGAGCTGGTGGAAGAGATGAGGAAAGCAAAACTAGAAATCCTGGTTATAACGGAAACGAAGAAAAAAGGACAAGGAGTCATGGATCTCGATGGCAACACGTTGCTCTACAGTGGTGTACCCATATCTGAAAGAGCTAAAGGGGGCGTGGGTTGCATTGTGGCCCAAAATCAAAAAGATAGTATCAAGGGATGGAACTTTGTCTCGGAGCGCATTATGGTTGTAAAACTAAAAGAAGGAGAAACCATAGTCAACCTGGTCATAGTGTATGAGCCAAATGAGGATGAGAGAGCAGAGGTCAAGGAGGAATTCTTCGAGCTGCTTCAAAGGACAGTGGATGACTGCCTAGATGAAGTTATTATGCTCGGAGATTTTAATGCCAGAGTTGGAAATGACCATGCTAGATGGGGTGGAGTTATCGGAAGATATGGAGAAGATACTCTCAATGACAATGGAAAGCGACTCCTTAGATTCTGCAGTGGGCAGAATCTGATCATTACAAACACAAAGTTCCCCCATAAGCGCATACATGCATACACTAGATGTGAACCAACCAAGAATGAGAAGTCAGTGATCGACTATGCCATTGTTCGGAGAAGCTCATTCAGATATGTCCGAGATGCAAGAGTCTGGGGGGGGGCCAGAGATTGGAAGTGATCACTACCTGCTAACAATCAAACGAACAACTGAAAGAGTTGCTCAGCCTAGGAACTGCCCAACATCACGCAAGAAACCAAGTAAACGAGCAGGAGAAATGAGCATTAGGACCTACAAGCTGAGAGAGCCAGAAATTAAGACCAGAGATCAGGGGCTTATTGCTACAGCAGTGAGCAACACAGAAGAACGACCTAATGACTTGGAAACCCTCTGGAATAAATTCAAGGATATCATAAAGACAGCTGCTGCAGAAGCATGCGGTGAAGTCCGACTTGGGAACCAGAGAAAGAGGACACCTTGGTGGACAGAGGAAGTCAAAGAGAAAATAAGAGAGAAGAAAATGGCATGGAAACAATACTTAGGAGCTAAAAACACAACAGGACAAATGGAAAATATAGAGAATATGTGACACTCAGAACAGAAGCAAAGAACAAAGTGCTAGCAGCAAAACAGAAGTCCTGGGAAGAATTTGGAGAAAAGCTAGAAAAAAAGATGCACAAGAAAACCAGAAATTGTTCTATAAGACCCTAAAGAACATGAGGAAAGAAAAACAATGCCCTCTCAAATTTATAAAGGACAAGCAAGGCAAATTGCTTACTGCCCCGAAGGAAGTAATGGAAAGATGGAAAGAATATTTCTCAGAACTCCTGGATGGTGAGCATGATGAAGCATCAGAAATGATAACCACTGACACAGAAGAGGAAACCAATGATGGTGAAGATGACATAAAGATGGAAGAACTGAGGGCAGCACTAGAGAAAATCAAGATGGGCAAAGCAGCAGGGCATGATGGTATAACACCAGAAATGGTTAAGTACATGGGAGCATCAGGCGACCTATTACTCTTAAAGGTCCTACAGGCAGCATGGTGCAACAAGACCATACCAAAGGATTGGGAGATTGCCATCATAACACCAATTTTCAAAAAAGGGTGACAATCGACAATGTGGAAACCATAGAGGCATATCCCTTCTCAGTGTCCCTGGTAAAATCTACTCTAGAATCCTAGAGCAGAGACTCCGACGCCTAGCTGAGCCACAATTGGATGAGGTCCAGTGCGGATTCCGAGCAAACAGAAGTACTCAAGACCTAATCTTCACACTCAGACAGCTGAGTGAAAAGGCCCTTGAGTATAAGAGTGAGATCCATCTTTGTTTCATAGATCTGGAAAAGGCGTTTGACAGGGTCCCCTGGAAAAAACTTTGGGACTGTTTGGCAAGGAAGAATATTCCAGCACCTCTGATTCATGCTATACAGAGCTTCTACAAGTCTTGCAGAAATTATGTGAGGACAGCAAACCATAAGTCAGAAGAGTTCAGGACCACCACTGGTGTAAGACAAGGTGATATCCTATCACCTTACCTCTTCATACTCCTTATGGACGATGTCATCAAGGCATGTAACGAGAGAACAAGAAAGTATTCAGTGGGGTACTGGAAGATGAGACAGGTCTATATTTCGGAGCTGGCATTTGCTGATGATGTGCCCTGATTGCTAAATCAGAGGCACATCTCCAATCCAACCTGCAAGTCTGGAAGGAAGAGCTGGAGAAGAGAGGGATGGTCATAAGCAGCTCTAAAACAAAATCCATGGTGATATCACGAGAAGAAAGAAAACATCAGATTAAGTTGGGAGAACAGGTCCTGGAGCAGGTCGACCACTTTAAATATCTCGGAGCTATTATAGACCGAAAGGGAGGCATCAAAGAAGAGTTGGCCACTCGAAAAGCAGCGGCTGGGAGACTTTTTCAGGCCATAAATCGTGGATTCCTCAGCAAGAAAGAGGTTGGTAAGAAAACAAAGATGGCTGTATACCGCTCCACCTATGTCCCAGTCTTGACATATGGATGCGAGTCGTGGGCAATGACTACAACCCACAAAAGCCAGATCCAAACCTCAGAAATGAGGTATCTGAGGAAAGTGGTTGAAGTAACAAGAAGAGACATGGTCCGCAACCAGACGATCCGTCAAGGCCTAAAATCCCATCTGCTGCAGACCCAAATAGAACAGTCCCAACTAAGATGGTTTGGCCATGTCTGCAGAATGGGAGAAGATCGGCTACCACGACAAGCATGGGAAACAAAGAGCCAGGGATCCAGACCTCCAGGACGACCCAGAGTCCGCTGGGAGGACAACATTAGACAATCTTTGAAGGACCGAGGACTAGAATGGAACCAGGCCAGGAAGAAGACAGCTGATAAAATGGTCTGGCGCTCTCTCTTCCAAACCTCTACACCTCACGGTAGAAGGGGAACGACTAAGTAAGTAAGTAAGTATTTAATTATATATTTAAGAAGACACTTCGCGAGTTTAAATGGTTAAAACACACATTTATATATATATGACTTAACTCAATTAGTTATAAATTCCTTCGCGACTTTTAAAAGTTAATTTAAGCATTTAAGCATCTATTATCTTTTGAAATAATATAATAGATATATCATTACATTTACAACTGGAACTATTGAGATGGTTTAATTTAATAGATTTAAATTAACACAAAATCCAGTGAAATAGAATGAATGAACTAGATCACTGATCACTTTACACAATTATATTTTACCGTTTGGAAAAGAATAGAATTCACTGCAAATATATATGAAAATCCAGGGGAAAATCTAACACGATTTCAAATATAGCTAGTGCTTCTGTCAAGGTCTGGCCTACGAGTGATAAAATGCATTTCTTCATGGTCTATATATATCTAAAATGGAATGTAAGATGAGTGGGACATGTTATAATTTGACACCTTTTTAGATCTCTGGAGACTTTCGGGGATCTGACCACCAGACTAAAGAGAGATGCCGCCCCTGGTCTTCCGTATCTCCGCTCGCTGCGTGCGCGTCGGCTTTCCCGTTCGCTCCCACTGCGATCGGTTCTGCGGGTAACACCGAGATGCGAAATACCGGCAGGAAACTTGCGTCGCTCGTTTCAGGGACCACTAATGCCTTTTTGATAGCGTGCCGCTAGTCTTTCCTGAGATCCCCTCGTGTCTTTGATCGTGGTCGCTACTACCGTTTGATGCTGGCAACGCCCCCCCCCTCCCCCACCCACTGGCCAAGTTAATGAAAATAACTGCATATGATTGCTCAAGAGATATTCGTGGGCGTGATTTAACCTCTCCTTAAATCAATGCGATGACAGAATGAACGGTAGATAAACTGTCCACATATTAATCAGCAAACGTGTTGACCATCTGCGTGGAAAGGTTGCATAGCTAATGAGTCCAGGTGAAAAAACCCGTTTGACGAAAAGTTACCAAAATATTCGGGGGCACTGATGCTATCCGAAAGGGTCGTTACGAAGGGTCGTACCATATCATCCAACACTTCAGGGGTACCGATCTTATGAGAGGGTTCTTACCATCATCTAACAAATTCAGGGACGGCTAAGTTGTCTGTCACAATCGTCCCCTCATTGAGACATGAAAACATCTTTTCATGTTTGATTTATGACAATGAAGCTGCCCTCATCGGTAGCTTTAGGATGATTGGTATCTTCAACTTCCTTCTCTTCATCCGTAGTCCAGTTTCTACTCAGGAAATCCGCCCCGACATTCTGTCTTCCCGGAATGTATTCCACTTTGAAAGAATAAACGCTTAAAAGGAGGGCACAACGCATGATCCTTGCGTTAAATTCTTTATTGGCACCAAGAAAGGCTAACGGAGCGTGGTCTGTTTGCACCGTGAAAGATGTACCATAGAGAAACTCATGATGGCGTCTGATACCGTCAATCAGAGCGTGGCATTCTCTTTCAACTACGCTGTAGTTCCGTTCAGCTTTATTTAATTTCCGACTGCCATAGGCAACTGGAAATAGCATGTTCAGGTCACTGTCCTCGGCTTGAAGGAGTGTTGACCCGATGCCCTGACCTGACGCGTCGACCCGCAGTACAAAAGGTTTCTTGAGGTCAGGCAACCTTAAAAAGGGTATGCAGACAACTGTCCTTTCAAAGTGCTGTACGCGTGTTCGCACTTTTGATCCCTTATGACCTTATCAGGACAACCTTTCTTTGTGAGGTCAGTCAGAGGTGCTGTCAGTCCGTTGAAGTTCTGGATGTATTTCTGATAATATGCACATAGTGATAGGAAGGAACGTACGTCTTTCTTCGTTCGGGGTCTTTTGGCTGCAGCTATTTCTCCACGTTCTTCTTAATAGGCCAACTGTATCCGTGAGAAATAGTATGCCCCAGGAAGTCTAACTGTTCAAACCCGATGAGACATTTGCTAGGTCTGGCTGTGAGACCAGTTTCCTGTAGTCTCCCGAGAAGCAAAGCAACAGTAGCAATATGTTCTTCGTAGGTTTCCGATCAATTAATATGTCATCCATAAAATTATGGATATGGAGACTTTGCAAAGGTTCTAGAAGCTTCCTTATCATCCTGGTGAACACTCCTGGTGCATTATGCAATCCGAACGGCATCACATTAAATGTGTAATGTCCTTCACTAGTGCTGAAAGCTAACAAAGGTTTAATTTCCTCCTTGACTGGTATTTGATAATAACCTTTTTTGAGGTCAATCTTGGAGAAAATCTTTGCTTTGCTGAGCTTGGTGAACAACTCAGAAACAGTTTGGAGAGGTTCGGGCTGGAATTCCGTTACAGCGTTTAGCAGCCGGTAATCTATACACAGCCGAACTTCCTTATTGGGCTTCTGCAACAGCACTACACTCGAACTGTAAGGAGATGTAGACTCAATGATAATTCCTGCCTGACGCAGCTTGTCTATTTCTCTGCGAAGTGCATCAGCTTTAGCGTACGGGATGGGGTAAACTCTGGTTCGAACAGGGGTCTCGTTTGTTAATTTCATATCAAATTCGATGAGATTTGTTCGACCAGGTACATCCGTTAAGACTGCACTGTACTGTTTTAGTAGCTTACTGGTTTCTGTTTGTTGTTCTGGTGAGAGATTGTCGCCGAACTTGACATTTTAAAAGGATTCTGTAGGTTGCAATGGGTACTCCATGCAACCATCATCATCTTCCTCGTCTTCCGTTGCTATGGCGACAGCCAGGATATGCTCGGAGGATGGCACCGGTCTTTCCAAATATTTCTAAAGCAGATTTATGTGGAAGACCTTCTCCTTTCCTTTGATGGAGATCTTGTAATTGGTACGTGAGATCTTTTTAAGGACGGTAAACGGCCCTTGCCATCCGATGCGAAGTTTATTGCTTCCGGTTGGAAGTAGCAACAAAACTTTCTCTCCTGGTTGTAGTTCTCTCTCTTTTGCAGCTTTGTTGTATCTTTTAGCATGTTTAGCGCAGGCTTTCTTAAGGTTGGTAGTAGCTAGATCCCATCCTAGCTTTAACCTTTCCTTGAGCTCAGATACATACTTGCATGCAGAGACGACTGTCTAGTCAGCCTTTTGGTCTGTCAGGGACCGAAGTAAGGCTTCTAGTGGCCCTTTTATAGGTCTGCCAAATAAAAGTGTAGCAGGCGGGAATCCCGTAGACGCTTGGGGAACCTCTCTGTAGGCGAATAAGGCAGCCGATATATATAGGTCCCAGTCTTCCAGTTTCTCCTGACCCAGCTTACGTAACATGGTGGTGAGCTGCCATTAAACCGTTCTACGAGCCCATTTCCCGCCGGATGGTAGGGACTTGTGTGGATATGTTTGGCCTTCAAGATTTTAAAGATCTCCTCCATTAACAGGCTACGGAATTGGGATCCATTGTCCGTCAAAACGTGTTGAGGGAATCCCAACCGTGTAAAAATTTGCACGAGGGCAGGTGCTTGGGTGCTACCCGTTGGCACTGGGCGCAGGATTTCACATACCTGATAATGTCAGAGTTCATTCCTGGCCACCAATAGTGGGTTTTTATTCGCTGAATAGTGGCGTTTTGTCCCATATGTCCGCTAAAGGGAAGAGAGTGCCCCATTTCTAAGATCTGGCTTCTGTACTGCGTCGGTACTAGGAGCTGGTTATTCTCCGTGTCCGGGTTGCCCGTTCTACGATACAATACGCCATCCTTAGAAAAGATGTCTCCGTTGTGTCTTGGGTCCTTAGCCAGGGGCAGTTTTCTAAAGCAGAGCTCCAGAGTAGGGTCCTTTTGTTGCGCCTCCTTCAGTTCATTCGGCAACAAATTTGGCGCAGGCTCCCTCTCCTTCTTGGCTTGCCCTCTTGTGGTTACCGCTGCCACAATCGGCTCCTTATGTCTCTCAATGAACACATATCTACATCCCAGGATAACTGGGTAGATCGGATCATCCATTATGGCCGCTTTAATAACACCTCTGACAAAATCAGAGTGTATCTCTACCAGTGCGATAGGAAGCGTCCTGGGTGCATCACTCCTGAAAACTCCACTAAGTTTGACGGTTTCCTCTGTCTCCTGACCTGGTTTGACTAGGTGTCTGGCGACAATACAACTGAAGCTTAGTCCAGTGTCAAAGAGACAAGTAGTTGAGGTACCATTCAAAATTACAGTTCCTCGCGTTGAGGGTCTATCCCCTCGAGGTTGAGAATCACTGACATTGACTCTACCTTTCGAGGCTGTATGCAAACATCCGATGCGGTTGGGCCCGGTTTGTTTGCCCTGATCAGACGTTCCTGGTGTAGGGGTCTTCCCTTTTCCTTGACCTTGGTGGCCGCGCTGCCACGTAGGCTTGGTGGGTTGATCAGAATTATTATTTTGGGGAAATCGGGTTTTGTAGAATTTCGATTTTTCATGTGGAGGTCTTTGAGTATTATTATCTTGTTGGCTATACTGCTGAGAAGAATTAGAGGAGAAGGATGACTGCTCTAGATTTTGTTTTCGAGATGGCTCATCTGTGGGTTTACGTTTAGTGCTGGGAAGTTCGGCCATTGCATTAGTATAGCGTTCTGCCTTATTGAGGATGTCCTCAAGCCTGACTGCGCCATGTTCAGCCAAAAATCTACGGGTTTCGTTTGACAAAGTTGACTTTATCTGTTCACAAGAACAAGTTCAAGTAGTCCCTCATATGTAAGAGGTAGGTCAGATAATTCAATGCACTTTGTCAAATAACCCGTGAGACGTGAAGAGAACTGCGGAAAAGTTTCCGTGCTCTCTTTCCGGCTGTTTCTGAACATTTGCAGAAATTTTCGGGCAGTCATCTCAAACCGTTCTAGCAAGGCCTTCTTCAGCATGTCGTAATCATGTTGGTTGGTTCCCAGCTTTGTGTACACGTCATACGCATTACCTTTCAACGCAGTTGAGAGTTTATGTGCCCAACGGAAACTCTCTAACCCATACAGATTTGCGAGCCTCTCGAATTTTTCTAGGAAGGTGTCAATTTTTTCATTGGGGCTAGGAAAAGACTCTAAAGCAAAAGACATCGCAGTTAATTGGGCAGATTGGGTGCTGGAGAGATCCATTGATTGAGAGTGGGGCGAAGACGGCTCTCCGTTATTAGAAGTAGAGGCGCCCCGATTCGCTAAAGCCTTAAGCGCCAGTTCGTGCTGTCTTTACCCCTCTCTCTCTCTCTCTCTCTCTCTTTCCTTGCAAGCTTCTATCTCTGCTTCAATTTTCTTCTGCTCCAGTTGACGATCGTCCGCTTCTTTCTTCCTAGCTTCTGCCCTCTCTTCCGCTTCTTTCTTCTTAGCTTCTGCCCTCTCTTCCGCTTTTTCTTCTCTGCTCTATCCTGTGCTTCTTTCTTCTCTGCTCTCTCTCTTTTTCTTCCTTCCTCTCAGCTTCTGCTCTCTGTTGCTTCGCGTCATACGTTTCAAGTTCCCTGTTGACAAACAGGTTCGCGGCTTCTCCTTCTAATCCTGAGTCCTTCGCCTCCTGTCTCAAAATGGATCTTATCCTAATTCTCTCTGCCATGCTAAAGAACTGGATGCTTCTAAGACTAGAGAATAGTAAGAAAGAACAGGAAGGTAACTGTTAAACTCTGTTTAGTTGTTTACTCATACTGGCTACTAGTTGCTGAATCACGCTTTATTTGTTAAATGACGTGAATGTCCACCAGTTGATAAATGTAGATGTTGGGACTGGTGTAGTAAAGTGTAACGATTGTCAACTCATTAAACCCAGCACAGTTTTGGTCATACAGGTCATCTTGTCCTGGAACGTGATGAGGCTCCGACAAGAATGTGAGTGTAAACAATGAGTGTGTATGTGAATGTCAGAACGCGAATGGTAGAATGATTCGATAGAGTTGACAGGTTGATAGTACATCACTCATACTCACACTGTTCGAATTCAAGAAGTACTGGAACTACGGTGGTCTTTTTATAACATTTAATGGGACGCACACTTGGACAGTACGTGTATGGTTACAGGAACAAATGTCGACATAGACAGCATAATGTTGATCACAGGCATATCATCTTAAGTTAGCATTCATGCTTGGCAAATATCATAATGGAGCATTCGTAAATAAGCATTCAGAGTTCCATCATGTAAATCATCTGGCTTTACTGACTGGGCACGTCAGACCATAACCAATATATAGGAAGGCTCCTAGACCTAACCTCGTCTAGTGAATATCCCTTCACGTAAAGTTCAATATATATATATTTTTCCATAAAGATATAGGAATCCCAGACATGGGTTCTCACATGTAGCAGTGATCTCTTGGTTCATCGAGCGATAGTACAGGCATCCCTTTTTCTCACTCGATAAATACAAAGTATATGAATTTCAACATGGCTGTTCTTCTCTCGTGAGTTTCACTCACTATAGGACCCAGACCAAAATTGGTCATTCGTTAAATGTCCTCATTTCTTCATGACTTCTATCATAGAAGTAATTGAATAATATCATATAATCTAGTGCTGATACATAGGAATGTCGTCTTCCTTTGAATAAATATTCTTTTCAAAAGTACCACTGTGCATCTGTTTATCAACAACGATGGCGAAGCCCAAGTTCATAATAAATTGTGGTTTTACCTTTCTATGCGAAATATAACTTTGCCATTCCTTGGCAAAAGAGAATAAACACTGGGGTAAAGTACATACAACATGTCTAAATGACTATCACTTTTCCCCATCCACATATAGATCACTTTTTCGGCGATAGGCCGGCTACAACAAAATTCTGCATCCAGACAGGATGGCAGCCATGAATCACACCCCTTGCTAGCGATACTTCCGCTGCATAGCCTTTGACCTTTTCTAGCCACAACCAACATAGTTCGACTTAGAAATGTAAAGATATCCATATATAAGACAGACTCGTCCTACTCATACAAACACTACGTATAAATTCAGGCCATAGATATACTGAAGCAAGAACAATCTATTCCTACCCAGCCAAAGAATAAATCGCAGTAGGCCTAGTCTCGTCCGCGGAGTCCGATCGAAGATGACGGAACTACTTTCAAGGGAAGTAACTCAAAAATGACTTCTCCTTAAGCACTTAAAAAGGAAATACTTTGATTACCAAATATTTGCGAACATAATAAGTATATAAATGTATTATATTGCAAGATAGTAAAAATTGCCCTTTACAGTCTTACCACACCTCCCGGGAAAAAAAAAAAATAAAATTTTTTTTTTAAAATACATCTAGGAGCACCATACAATAGGCTCAAAACGCAAGAATACTGCGCAGATGCAAATATCAGGAATAACTATAATTCCTAATATGACCGGTGAGAATATATCTCAAAATCTGAGAGAAATTGTTTCTCTACGAATAAATGTTTCCAGGAAGGTGTGATGTACGTATAATACAATTCTGGTAATTATACAATGCATACCAAAAATTCACACTATAATCTTAAATTTATGATTTATGAAGAAACAATCATCAAAGAACAGCGGTGAATAAACATCAATAAACCGCTAAGTAGCGATACCATCATTCTATTATTAAATTACAAATGTGTATCTTAGTAAAGAAACAAAAAAAATAACTGTTGTAAAGTTATACATATTAAAAAGATCCAATATTTAACAGTTAAGTGGCATCATGTGGGCATCTGGACAGAATGTCCGCCATCACATTTTCTGAACCACGGATAGCTCGTACCGAAAAATGAAAAGGTTGAAGAGCGATTGCGTATCGAGTTGATCTCGAGCTCTTCAAGTTCTTACTTTGGATAGCCGTAAGAGCTTTTTGGTCAGTTTCCACCACGAAATGCGCGCCCAGAAGGAATCTTTGGAGTTTGAGAATTGACCAAACCATTGCCAATAATTCACGGTCTAAAACCGAGTAATTCCTTTCTGCAGCATTAAGTTTTCTGGATATATACATTACAGGATGCAGAGTTCCAGAGTACTCTTGCATTAGTGCCGCTCCAATCCCAGTGGATGAAGCGTCACTACGAAGAACGAATGTCTTATCTGTTGTAGGTAACACTAAAATAGGTGGTGATGAAAACATAGTTTTGATCTTCTCTAGTGAAGATTGGCATTCATGAGACCAGTGAACCATGTTAGGCGACCCTTTCTTTAATAGTGTAGAGAGAGGTGCCATGATAGAGGACAGATTCGGAATGAAACGTCCATAAAATTGTATGAGACCTAAAAGACTTCGCACTTGCTTTTTAGTCCTAGGGATAGAGATGTTAAGTATCTTAGTGATATTATGGTCTTCTGTCTTCAAGAAACCGTGACCTACTCGATGGCCTAAGAAAGCAATTTCGCTAAAGCCAATACAAGCTTTAGATGGTTTTGCTGTCAGGTTATACTCACGCAGAGTTGATAATAATTCAACTAACCCTGAATAGTGATCTTCCCAAGTATCGCTGAAAAGACAGATGTCGTCTAGATAAGCAATGACATCTGACCGATACGATAGGATTCGACGCATCATGCGTACAAATGTAGCTGGTGCGTTCATAAGGCCGAAAGGCATAAAATTCCATTGGAAAAGGCCTCTGGGAGTAGAGAAAGCGGTAAGAGGTTTGGCGCGTTCGGATAATGGAACTTGCCAATATCCTTTAGACAAATCAAGTTTAGTGAAAAAATGCGATTTAGAAAGACGAGTAAGTAACTCTTCTAGTAAAGGCATAGGTTCAGCATCGAACTTCGTAACTTGATTCAATTTGCGATAGTCAACGCAAAGACGTATGTTATTGTCTTTTTTTCGAACAATAACCATCGGCGAAGAATATGCAGAAGTGGATGGTTCGATTATTTGTAAATCTATCATTTCATCCAACTCCTTTTCAACCTGTGTTTGGAAATGTATAGGGATAGGATAAGGTCTAACCCTAATTGGAGTATGTTCAGTTAGAACAATGTCATGCTCAATGACATGAGTTTGTCCAGGGATGTCAGTGAGGACATCCTGAAATGTTTGTAACATAGACGAAACTTGTCGCCGTTCTCCTAGAGACAAATCAGGAGAAACAGTAACGTCTTTCCATGATTCACTAGAATGAAGTGGGATCATTGGAAGCGGAAGATTAACATCCGAAAAACTTGTTTCCTCATCCTGTATTACAGACAGTGATGAGTAATGACCATGTTTGACATGAGAATCGTCCGTTGCCTGGAAAATAGGCTGTAGATAGTCAGGACGTTCATGGAACTCCGTAAGCATATTGATGTGGAAGGTTTTATGCTTCCCGTTGATATCGACGATGTAGTCAACATCTGAAATTTTCGATATTATATCGTACGGACCTTTCCAACTAATAAGGAGTCTATTTTCACGACAAGGTAGCAAAACAAATGCTTTGTCACCAGGACAAAGTTGTCGTAAAGTTCTCTTCTTATTAGCAAATTGTCTTGCCTTCTGCTTAGCAAATTCAGAAGAGGACGTTGCCAATTTGCATGCTTCGATAATCTTTTGTCTCAGCGCGATGACATACTCGTAAGAAGATTTTGTGTCATCGTCAATATTGTCAGCTGTTATAAGATCATGCAGCAAAGACATTGGGCCGCGCGGTCGCGCGCCAAAGACAAGTTCAAAGGGAGAAAACCCTGTATGTTCATTGGGGACCTCTCTATACGCGAAGAGGGCCGCGGGTAAAACCCTATCCCAATCTTGAGGATGATCCTCAGTTATCTTCCCTAATAAGTTCTTAAGTGTTCTATTTAGTCGCTCGACCATCCCATTGGACATAGGATGATAGATGCTACTCAAAGATCTCTCTATCTGTAGAGTAGACATTACTTGAGACATGGTATCCGATATCAGTTGGGTGCCATGATCTGATAATATTTCTCCGGGGAATCCCAGCCGAGAAAATATAAGCCAAAGAGCATCTGCAATGTCAGCGGTAGTAATGCTCTTTAGAGGGATAGCCTCTGGCCAACGTGTGCACATGTCTACACACGTTAAGATAAACTGATGTCCTCTAGCAGATTTGATCTTGAATGGACCAATGATGTCTATCGCCATTTTCTGGAATGGACGAATAGGAATATCTGCAGCCTGAATAGGCGCAGCATGACGAGGACCTTTGGATTTGACTTCTTGACATACTTTACAGGATCGACAATAGATCCGTATGTCCTTGTTCACAAAAGGCCAAAAGAAAGCCGCAAGAACTCTTGACTTTGTACGGGAAAAACCCATGTGACCAGCACACTGAGAGTCGTGTGCATGTTGTAAGATCTTAACTCTCAAATTCTTGGGTACAAGAATCTGAGAATGACTTGACTTAGTGGAGTCTTGCACCATACGTACAAGTACGCCATTCTTCATTGTAATCCAAGATTTACAATTTGAATCTTTATTCGGATCACCTTTCGTTACAAGAGTGAAGAATTTCTTAAGAGTCGGATCTTCTTCTTGTTGTTTTATAAACGAGTCACGAGAAATTACCAAGGGATCATCTTGGTTATGCACTTCATTATCTTCAACAGATGAAGTTTCAGGCATATTGAGAGCTTGAGCTCTAGTGACTACTGCATTAGCAGATTGCATATTTTGATTTTCCCAAACGGAAATTTGCTCCGGAGTGCATTCTTTGACTCCGTGAATGCGACCGATGATAAGATCAGCGATCGGATCCGGCAAAAGACATGCGTGTACATCTCCTGTGAAGAAAGGAGTAGCAATCGTAATGATAGCGGTAGAGTATTTCTCTATGGTGCCGCCAAATGTTACGCATTTGACTACTTTGCCTGTAGAATGAGAAGGATCTATGAGTGACTGCCTAACCCCAATAGTTGTGCATCCAGAATCAAAAAGTACTGAGACTGGATTGTCATTTACTAAACCTTTGTGTAAGACAAGAGAACCTCTCCCATCATGCGCGATTGACGCAGGAAGAGCGGGAAGAGGATGCCCACAGCTTAAAGTAGACACTGTGGTTGGCTCAAATAATGTTTTGCATTGGGGGCACTGAGATGCTCTCCCAAAATCAAAAGCGGCACATGCCATATTATTAGAGTCATCATTATCTTTATTTTGTTTATAGGCTTCGTGGGACTCTTGCTGTGCAGAGTTCGCCTGGTAATGAGTTTTATGTTTTTTGAATTGTGCTCTACCTCTGTTATTATTGCCTCTGTACTTATCATTGTTTCCACTATTATAACCTCTACTCGGGTTTGAATCATAGCTCCTTTGGTTACTATCATCATATTCATTATAATGAGTATCTCTGTAATTATGATCTTGTTGTCTCCATGAAGGAAAACTTGGATAGTTTCTAGAATGACTTCCTTTGCGAAAGTTCCTGTAATTATGACCACCCCTGAATCGAGGGCTGTCAGCTCTTCTCCAGGTATTCGAAGAAGAACCCTGAAATGATTGGTTACCTTGGTTCTGATAACTGTAATAGTTACCTTTTTTATTAAACTTATTTTGAGGTCCTTGGAATTTGTGAGAGTGATTAGGGTTGTATGGTGTTGCAGAAGCAACTGGCATACCTTCTTTAACCTTATTGTTGCTAATAGCTACGTCCGGATGTGCAGTGACGTATTGGGTACAATACTGTTCCATTTCTTTTAGAGACTTAGGTTTACGCTCATGTAAGAATTCGAGGAAAGGTTTATTTATACTTGACATAATCTTGTCTCTGAGTATCAAGTCCATAAGGGCTTCATAAGTCTTTTCTGTTTTGGATAGCTCAATCCAACGATCAAATGTAAGACGTGTCCTTGCAATGAATTCTGAGAATTCTACACCTGCCTCAGGCACCATTGTCTTAAACAACTTCCGATAACCCTCTTCAGACAACTGATACTTCTTTAATAAGGCTGCCCTAATAACATCATAGTTATCTTTGTCAGCCTCTTCAACCAAACTTAAACTAGTCAGAGAATCACCTTTCAGATTTTCTGATAACTGGTTAGCATATTGTGATTTGTCCACATTATGTGCTCGACACGAGCGTTCAAATCTATTTAGCCAGAATGTTATGTCATCACTGGAAGGGTTGAACGCTGGTACCTTGACCTTGTAAGTAAAGGGTTTACCATTACCACCAGATGCTTGATTACCATCACTTATGTTTGTTAACTTTAACTTTTCTAACTCAAATGCTAAAAGTTCTTTTTGGTGTTCATGTTCTCTTATTGCTTTTTTCTCTTGAGCTTCAGCTTGTAATTTTCTCTCTTCTGCAGCAGCTTCATCCTTTCTTTTCTCTCTTTTTCCATTTCCATCTGGAATCTTTTTTCATCAGTCTGTATCTGCAATTTCTTTTGTTCATACTCTCTTTGTAATTTTCTTTCCTCAGCTTCTAATTTTTTCTCCTCAGCTGCTAATTTCTTTTCTTCAATCAATGCTTTTCTTTCTTCAGCAGCCAATGCTTTGTCATATTGAGCAACTGCCCATTCTTCTAATTGCTGACCAGTCTTATCAAGAATCTTGCCTTGTGTGATAAAATAATCTAAAGTAGACATCTTGTCTAATAAGATCAGTAATTTGCAAAAGTAAATAAATTCACTTTCTTAGTCTTAATCAAAGACCTTGTATGATAACTTTGTAACCTGTGGAAAATAGTACTTAACTATCCCAATCACTGTGGGAAACAAGCCTTACAAAGGTCTTGTATAAATCCTTATATAATAACAGCTATAAGTTGCTGGTTCACTCTATAATATAAGTGCAGTGCACCAGAAATAGTGTTTTATATCATCAACTGTGTACCTTTAGTAATAGCAATTAACTATCAGTTGATTCTTGTACATCAATTTATATGATCAACTATATTTTAAATAGTGTATGTCGATCAGGCACAAAACAAAACAGTTATACAGGAGAACATGAAAACATTTGCGGAGATGAAATAAATCAAATGGGAAAAACAATAAAAGATAAACCGCAAGAGGATAACAAATACAAATAACGCCACAGTATATAAATATAAATTGAGAATAGAACTGAAAGATAGAATAGGGTAGACCAACAAATTACAAACAAATCAAAACAAACTAAAGAACAGAGGAATATTACAAAAACAACAATGAGTACAGTCTTCACAGCTAACACTAATAGCAACAGCTGTCGCAGCAAATTTTCAATCAAGAAAATTGCACCTATAGAAACGCACACATCAGACCCTCTATTACGTGGGATACTCTGCTGTGTGACACCGCCCAACGAAAACAACAACCCGCTGGATACCAACAAATATCACATATAAATATTTAAACATAAATACATAATTGCATAAATAGTATGGCAATATGATGTAAATAGAGTGTTGCAGAAAGAATGTGTTGTAAAGAAGGCTCAGTTACACTGCCTAATAGTACAGTACTGTGGTACTTTATTAAACAAATACTTCTGGTCTAATTATTTTAAATTCAACACAGAAATAGAAGCTCCATCGTTGATGTGAATGATAACAATCGATGTAGTACTTCTCAGTTCAATAACATTTCCTTTCGCAAACACTGTCAAATATTCTCCAGTCCTGATGTGTAATGTTCTATGTTTCAACCAAGCTTGCTGTGTAACACTGTCAGTTGTATGGCAAATGTCCAACGAACCAAATGTCAACAAACGCTGACCTAGTTACTGCATACTCTCGACAGGACAGGTCACGCTGACATCACTGTAGAGTTGTACTGCTGATGTATTTGTGTGTCGTAACAGACCCCAAGGAACGTCTGGTCTCAGTAGTTTACTTCTCAATATGGTCACTGTGCAGGTTGACCCAGGAAGCTGGCACACCAGTTGTTAAACTCTGTTTAGTTGTTTACTCATACTGGCTACTAGTTGCTGAATCACGCTTTATTTGTTAAATGACGTGAATGTCCACCAGTTGATAAATGTAGATGTTGGGACTGGTGTAGTAAAGTGTAACGATTGTCAACTCATTAAACCCAGCACAGTTTTGGTCATACAGGTCATCTTGTCCTGGAACGTGATGAGGCTCCGACAAGAATGTGAGTGTAAACAATGAGTGTGTATGTGAATGTCAGAACGCGAATGGTAGAATGATTCGATAGAGTTGACAGGTTGATAGTACATCACTCATACTCACACTGTTCGAATTCAAGAAGTACTGGAACTACGGTGGTCTTTTTATAACATTTAATGGGACGCACACTTGGACAGTACGTGTATGGTTACAGGAACAAATGTCGACATAGACAGCATAATGTTGATCACAGGCATATCATCTTAAGTTAGCATTCATGCTTGGCAAATATCATAATGGAGCATTCGTAAATAAGCATTCAGAGTTCCATCATGTAAATCATCTGGCTTTACTGACTGGGCACGTCAGACCATAACCAATATATAGGAAGGCTCCTAGACCTAACCTCGTCTAGTGAATATCCCTTCACGTAAAGTTCAATATATATATTTTCCATAAAGATATAGGAATCCCAGACATGGGTTCTCACATGTAGCAGTGATCTCTTGGTTCATCGAGCGATAGTACAGGCATCCCTTTTTCTCACTCGATAAATACAAAGTATATGAATTTCAACATGGCTGTTCTTCTCTCGTGAGTTTCACTCACTATAGGACCCAGACCAAAATTGGTCATTCGTTAAATGTCCTCATTTCTTCATGACTTCTATCATAGAAGTAATTGAATAATATCATATAATCTAGTGCTGATACATAGGAATGTCGTCTTCCTTTGAATAAATATTCTTTTCAAAAGTACCACTGTGCATCTGTTTATCAACAACGATGGCGAAGCCCAAGTTCATAATAAATTGTGGTTTTACCTTTCTATGCGAAATATAACTTTGCCATTCCTTGGCAAAAGAGAATAAACACTGGGGTAAAGTACATACAACATGTCTAAATGACTATCACTTTTCCCCATCCACATATAGATCACTTTTTCGGCGATAGGCCGGCTACAACAAAATTCTGCATCCAGACAGGATGGCAGCCATGAATCACCCCTTGCTAGCGATACTTCCGCTGCATAGCCTTTGACCTTTTCTAGCCACAACCAACATAGTTCGACTTAGAAATGTAAAGATATCCATATATAAGACAGACTCGTCCTACTCATACAAACACTACGTATAAATTCAGGCCATAGATATACTGAAGCAAGAACAATCTATTCCTACCCAGCCAAAGAATAAATCGCAGTAGGCCTAGTCTCGTCCGCGGAGTCCGATCGAAGATGACGGAACTACTTTCAAGGGAAGTAACTCAAAAATGACTTCTCCTTAAGCACTTAAAAAGGAAATACTTTGATTACCAAATATTTGCGAACATAATAAGTATATAAATGTATTATATTGCAAGATAGTAAAAATTGCCCTTTACAGTAACAAAAACTCAAAGCCGTTTCGAGAAAAAAACACAAAGTATAAATTTACTTGTGTTACCTCCTACTTTAATGTGCAAACTTATCGCTGCTATTATTGTCACTTAAGACTCCTAACGCAAGCGACTATGCCACGTTAAAATGGTAAGTTACACTAGAAAAGAATCTACTTTTACTAACAGTAAGAGAAAAATTTATATTAAAAATATTTAAAAGGAAAAAAAAAATTTCCCTAAAATTTTAATTCTCCGTCACAAAACTCCGCCCCTGAAGTCAGTTTATGAGAAGAAACATGTTAACTAGACTTAAAGAAGTCAGAACAAGGCGCCTTTAGCTAAGCTCAACTCTTTTTAACGTCAAAAACCTTTAGTGACTGTAAAAACAAACACGCAATCCCATCAAATCTTAAAAAGAAAAAATTTAATTTTCTCTGTCAGAGGATAATTTAGCTAACCGAATTTATGATTATCCGTACTTTCTACTGCTGTGCAAAGAAAACAACCTGTAAATATGCTGTGTGGACGACCCAAATACTAAAAGGCGTTGTCTAGGGGTGTAATTAATTATTTATTTATTCCCCTAATTCACAAAGACATATCATTCACACTCTATCTAGTTAGACCCAGACTTAATCAGACTCAAAAATATCTTTATCCCGGCGAGCCAGCCAAATATTGTCGTAAATTTATTTTGAGAGAAAGAGTCTTAGAAATAGTGGTCCTGTTTAGAGTGGAGAATTGTGGTGAAAACTCAGTGATAGAAAAGGTAGAGAGTAAATAGTTGCTTCACAGAGTGCTGGGGAGAGTAAGGACAGACTTATTTACGACAAATCGTTCCTCTCAATCTTCTCTTCACTCTCCTGGTCAAACAATTATTTACCAGTTTCCAGACACACACCTGCGCTCACACCGATTTGGTGCTTCAAACACACAGACGCACGTGGATACAAACTATATTAAACAGATAGGGGAAATTTTGGGCTTTGGGTATTCCAACACAGTACTAAATAAGTTTATGATGTTTATTATCATTTAAAACAATCACAACAACTATCAAGTGTTACAGAAAAAATATCATAAGTACAGAAAATACAAATAACAAGGTGAGGGGGGTGAAGAAGATTGGTATCGACTAAGCCCTTCCCGCTTGTATTAGACAAAGATAAACCCAGTCCAAAGATAAATAGTTATCAGGAACATAGGTAATGTAACCCAACAGTGAATTTAATTACTCTGAAAGAGGTGTTACAATATTAAGTATAGGTGGTAGACAAAAATCCTGTTATTCCCACTTGTTCTTCCCTTTACTAAGCAAATGAAAAAAAAGGGGGGGGGGGTTAAACAGAGTTAACAAAATATCCCACCTAAAGGAACAATGCAGGGTATACAGAAAATGTTTTACCCGGTAGGCAAGTTAACAAACGGTTTGCAAAAATTAACCTCCTGTTATTCATGCACGCGCGTGAGGATCCACACTCACATACACACACACTTACCGATTGCAGCATCAGCCAATCCATAGAATTATATAAACAGCAATTACACTCTTGACATATGAAAGTGTCTGGTACTTCGATGTCCCGCCCCAGATGTAGTGAGGTTAGCTGATAGCAAATATTCCCACTTATCGCCGGACTTGAAGCCTAAGAGTTCTTGTGTTTTATTATATAAAAAGGAGTCTATGGGATGGCACTGACACAATTCAACATAGGGGTGAGGATGGAGTGGTCTCTTTAATTTCGCTGCTGGAGGTAAAATTCTTTCAAGGCGTGATGATAGCAACTGACCGGTAGGTGTTAAATCTAGTGAGGAAAAACTAGGCCCAGTCACAGTTCAGGTAAATATGTACTCTCTCACAGTAGGGCAGTAAATAAAATATCGCTACTGGCACTGTTCATCTTCCAGTTTATCTTACAGATTGTAATTTAATTTGATGGTTTCTTTATAAATATTCTTGGGTAGGCTTTCTTTCATGTAATTATGATAGCTAGGCCGCATCGGACCGCAACAAGATTACATTTTAAATGTTTCATCAATATGTTTGGAAGTTTTTTAAGATGATTTCTTTATTGCTGGGATCGCAGGTTACGATCACTCTGTATGAAAGAAAAAAACATGTAATATACCGAAAAATCAAATAACATTCTAATGCGCGATGAATTTCCCGTTAAGGCTATAATATACACTCGCGTATTTAATTATATATTTAAGAAGACACTTCGCGAATTTAAATGGTTAAAACACACATTTATATATATATATGACTTAACTCAATTAGTTATAAATTCCTTCGCGACTTTTAAAAGTTAATTTAAGCATTTAAGCATCTATTATCTTTTGAAATAATATAATAGATATATCATTACATTTACAACTGGAACTATTGAGATGGTTTAATTTAATAGATTTAAATTAACACAAAATCCAGTGAAATAGAATGAATGAACTAGATCACTGATCACTTTGCACAATTATATTTTAAGTTTGGAAAAGAATAGAATTCACTGCAAATATATATGAAAATCTTGGGGAAAATCTAACACGATTTCAAATATAGCTAGTGCTTCTGTCAAGGTCTGGCCTACGAGTGATAAAATGCATTTCTTCATGGTCTATATATATCTAAAATGGAATGTAAGATGAGTGGGACATGTTATAATTTGACACCTTTTTAGATCTCTGGAGACTTTCGGGGATCTGACCGCCAGACTAAAGAGAGATGCCGCCCCTGGTCTTCCGTATCTCCGCTCGCTGCGTGCGCGTCGGCTTTCCCGTTCGCTTCCACTGCGATCGGTTCTGCGGTATACACCGAGATGCGAAATACCGGCAGGAAACTTGCGTCGCTCGTTTCAGGGACCACTACTGCCTTTTTGATAGCGTGCCGCTAGTCTTTCCTGAGATCCCCTCGTGTCTTTGATCGTGGTCGCTACTACCGTTTGATGCTGGCAACGCCCTCCCCCCACCCTTACTGGCCAAGTTAATGAAAATAACTGCATATGATTGCTCAAGAGATATTCGTGGGCGTGATTTAACCTCTCCTTAAATCAATGCGATGACCAGAATGAACGGTAGATAAACTGTCCACATATTAATCAGCAAACGTGTTGACCATCTGCGTGGAAAGGTTGCATAGCTAATGAGTCCAGGTGAAAAAAAAAACCGTTTGACGAAAAGTTACCAAAATATTCGGGGGCACTGATGCTATCCGAAAGGGTCGTTACGAAGGGTCGTACCATATCATCCAACACTTCAGGGGTACCGTTGTTATGAGAGGGTTCTTACCATCATCTAACAAATTCAGGGACGGCTAAGTTGTCTGTCACACTTCTGCAATTTCTTATATGTTAAATTAACCAATTTCATAATTTCTATAGCGCACATTAAAAGTTTCCTCTGCATTTTTATTTACTATATCTCACTTTACGTTATATGTGGGACTTGTCGGCTTCAGTTTTTTTTTCCTTTATGACAATAGTTTTCAGAAAAATCTTTAGGTTGCGTGAAATTTGCCATGCTAGTCTACGTAAAGAGAAGAGGCACTCTGAAGGTTCGATCCAGATCCGTTGGGACGTTGCTACCTTCTAGCCGCAAACTTGAACGTGCTGTAATTTTAATGCTTACTTGGGCGTGTGTCCTAATACTTTCATGTTTTAAGGGTGTCATTGTTGTTGTTTGGATAGACCTTAGACCTTGATCGAATCACCTGATTCACTTTTTCTGTTGTAATTTTCTCGTATTTTTGTAATTCTTGTATTCCTCCTCGTATTCTTTTTTTATTCTTTCTTTCTTGTATTCTTGCTTTCTTTCTTCTATCTTTCTTTCTCCCTTCTTTCTTTCTTTTTTTTTCTTAGGAGTGTCTATGATTGAAATATGTGCTTACGACATACAGCCCCAAGATTGCTCATTTCTGTGTTCGCATACTTTAGTGCACAGAACCTGAGTAATTCCAAGTCTTTTCTTGCAGTATTTAAATACAAGGTGTCCATAAAGTTTCCGTACAATTTAAAAATGTTTATTAAAAATACAAATGAAGAGATAGCTCTAAGCAGTTTGTTGCATAATAAAATAACATTATAAACATTTTTTTTTCTCACATAATTTAGTAAACTTCTACATGGGCACAATTTATCGAACGAAGCACATCAAGATAAAATTCAACTTCCATCCATGTTCGCTTTAACATGTCCCCATGGGAAGAAATTGAACGGAGTGATACCGGGAGAGGCTGGTGGCAACGAAATCGGTCCTCCCATTCCAATCCACTTATCTGAAAATTTTTCACCAAGGAATTGCCAAAAAAACTCGTCCACAATGACGTAGTGCTCCTTATAGCTGGAACATGTTAGTTGGTTGAAGGTTTTCCAACTAAGATACCACGAATTCCTGGTAAACATCTGCATTAATTGTTTTCTCTCTGAAGAAAAATGGCACAATGATGCGATTGTGCGCGATGCCACACCACACATTTACTTTTGGACTGTCTCGTTGAAGCTACCTGGTCTAATGAGGGTGTTCTTATCCCCGAATCCTGACCTTGTGTCTATTCAGCTTTCCTGAGACATGAAAGATGGCCTCATCACTAAAAACAGATACGCTTCAAGAAGTGCTCATCTTCACTAGGGCGCTTCATGTAGAAGTTTACTAAATTATGTGAAAAATAAAAACTTTTATAGTGTTTTTTTTTAAATTTTTTTTTTATTATGGCCCAAACTGCACAGAGCTATCTCTTCATGTGTATTTTAAATAATTTTTTTTTTTAATTTTACGGATTCTTTGTAGACATTCTGTATATAACCATTTTTTTCCTGCGAGAACGACTGTGCAGCGCTCTCAACTTTGGTGACATTTCTGTTACAAATCTCACATTTGTCTTGAATAACTGCTCGTAATAATTGTTATTTTAAAATGAAGCTTTATGTACTGAATTTAAGTAAAACTGTCGGGGTTATACCAGTTAAAGCAAGGAGGTGCTGACTGTGATAAGAGGTTTTAATGGTAGTAAATTTAAAGGTTAACAAGGTGAGATCAAGCTATGTAAGTACCCTGAATCAGAAAGATGATGATGTATTTCTCAGGGGTCCCTATCCGCTACCTCTTCTGATCTCACCCAGTGTATATTTATCTCTGTAGTGTTATGTATATGGCAAGTGTCTATGGTATGTATGTATTTAATGTGAGGAATGAATAAATACAAACAGAACTGTAATTCACCAAAATGTAAGTAAGTAAGACTGGTGGGAACGTTTTGGTATATATATATATATATGGGAATAAATATATAATTTATTGTCCCGAACCTCAATCTTTTGGAACAGGACTTGTCAAAATCATAAAATGTTTATTTACAGTTTTTAAATAAATAAGATGGAACTCTGTCCATGAAGTGTAACAAAATAAAATTGTCACTAGAATGATTACCCCACTGTCTGATTTTCAATGCTTGATATTAACAATAGTCAGTTATTTGAGGGTTTGTTTTCTTCATCATTCCCCAGGAAATTCTTTTTGTTGTGGTGGTTTAAATTGAGAGGAACTGTCATGTGCCCGTATTGAGGGACTTATCTATTAAGCCTGTCTGATGCTATGGGCTCCAGATTATGTATATGGTCACTCAGATGGTGCTGCTTTCTGGATGAAGATATGGCCTGTAGCTCAAAGTATATTGTGAGCCTTCACTGCCCACAATTTCTGTCTTCTCCAGGTTGTCTGCCACACGTTTTTGCTGGTAATACAACCCTCAAGTAAAGAATAATAACACATGCACAATGTTGACTAGCAGTAAATAGGTTTTCTAACTGCTTTCTTGTCCAGACGGTAAAAGCTTGGTCACAAGGCTTTCCCGCTGCTCTCAACTTGCGATGGCTTTCAAATTCAAATGGCCTGATCATACAAGGAGGTGTTAATTTTTATTACCCTACCCTCTAACCAATCAAAAAGCGAGTCAAAATTTTAACTATTTTTGGACTATAAACTTTGAGCAATCGTAAGTGTGTTCGTTCGTCTGATTATCTTTGTGTATTTTATATCTCAGTTATTTATGGACCGATTTTCAATATTAAAAGTGATAATTACACGGTCAACTGACCTCTATCGTTATATTTACTTTTCCTTTGTTTATTCCCTAACAGTTTCATCTGGGTAATTTTTTTGTAATTAATTGTAATTCTAACCTTATCTAAAATATCAGTAAATTAAATTTTCTAAGTCAAGATAATTTTATTAAGTGGGAATCTTTGGGTTAATATATTAATCAATATCAGCGCTATAATTCAAGATATCCGTTTCTTTCTAACTCCCGTTAGTTATTGAGAAATAAATTATTTAATTTTTGTCAAAAACACAGAATCGACATTTTTGCCACTACAACCAAGATTTCTTGTCTCTACCAAAAACGAGGTAACAATTTGATTGGTTGTTAATTCTGACTACGTCCGTTAATAAATATTGGGAGGGGTAGTGTGTTTTTTTGGGGGTAGGAACTTTAAACGGGTGGTAGTAGAAAAATTCAAATTCTCTAGTTAAATTTTTAGCGGTATATGGACTTTGCCCCTCAGACAAATTTAAATATAGTTATTTATAGACTGTAAAAATGAGTTAACTAGGTTATTAAGCGGGAAATTATTTGAGCGTGGGGTACACAGATCCATTTCACTACACTGACCGTTCGGTGAAATTCATGCCCTCTTTTGGAAGAGCTTAATTACTTAGTCGTTCCTCTGATTCCAATAGAGTCCTCGGTCCTTCAGAGATTGTCTAATGTTGTCCTCCCAGCGAACTCTGGGTCGTCCTTAAGGTCTGGATCGCTGGCTAATGTTTTCCCATATTTGTTGTGGTAGCTGATTTTTTGAAGAGCAATGAGCAGAATCATTGCACTCATCAAACAGTCTTAACAAGGGGATATGGAAGCTTGGACACAATTTTCGACACCACCAGCTTGATAACACGCTATGAAGTTAAAATAAGACTGAATTTAAGACGGAAAAAAAGCCTGAATTTAAGACGGCATAAAAGCCTGAGTTTAAGACGGAACAAAAGCCTGAGTTTAAGACGGAACAAAAGCCTGAGTTTAAGACGGAACAAAAGCCTGAATTTTAGACGGAACAAAAGTCTGAATTTAAGACGGAATAAAAGCCTGAATTTAAGACAGAACAAAGGCCTGAATTTAAGACGGAGCAAAAGCCTGAATTTAAGACGGAATAAAAGCCTGAATTTAAGACGGAACAAAGGCCTGAATTTAAGACGGAACAGAGGCCTGAATTTAAGACGGAACAGAAGCCTGAATTTAAGACGGAACAAAGGCCTGAATTTAAGACGGAACAAAAGCTTGAATTTAAGATGGAATAGAAGCCTAAATTTAAGACGAAACAAAAGCCTGAATTTAAGACGGAACAAAAGCCTAAATTTAAGACGGATCAAAGGCTGTCACACAAGTATTGTGATGCCTTGCTAACTTTACGTTTTTGTTACGTATTACGGTGTGAGGAGTTGCATGTTTTCATTCTCTAACCAAATGTGTCGCGCATAGCTTGATTGTGATGCCTTGCTAACTTTACGTTTTTGTTACGTATTACGGTGTGAGGAGTTGCATGTTTTCATTCTCTAACCAAATGTGTCGCGCATAGCTTGATGTGTTTTTTTGTTTGTGTGTTTTTTTTTTTTTGGGGGGGGGGGTGGGGGGGGGGGGGGAGTCTGAAATATTTTCAAATCATCTGCCTCTTTCTCTTCCTTATTCTCTAAAATCAGATAAACAATCGAAGCTGTATCTGACTGGTACATACGTAGATAGACAATTGATAAATGATTTAGAAAGATGTCCACAAGACAGATCCTGTACAGTTTAGATAACAACAGTGCCAATAATAGCTCAACAAACTTTGGAACTGGATTCATCACTTTCCGTTTAATTTGTGGATTACGCAAAGGTATTTGACAAGTAATCCTTTTAGAAACTGATGAAGCATTATGGAGTCCCTCTGACGGTCATAAACCTAGTAATTAAAACATTGTGACATGAAATGCAAAATTCATAAATGACGGACAACTTACAGAACTTTTGAGATAAGACACAGGATGATGTATGGATGCCTCTTGTCAGCTTTTCTCGTCTCGCAGCCTGTAGACTGAGTTATGAAAGCAACGACATCGACAAACAGAAATGGAACTCAATGGACTCTGACAGAATAGTTTAAAGATCTAGATGTTGCCGACGACTTGGCTCATCTGTTTAGTAACCGGAGACAGATGTAAGACAACAGAAAATGACAACATTTCATGAGAGTTGACATAATTTGTGTCTGAAAATACACAACTAACAGATATGCATTACGAGAATAAGTGTTGTCAATGATATCAAGATTGCCCTGGAAGAAACACACCTTCATGAATCATACAGATATCATGCCGGCAACGTAGATAAAATAAATGAGAGGAACAGTCAGTAGCTCTAAAATCAGAGAACCAGAGACAAATTTAGCTTTGATTGAATTCAGAAATATATAGGAAAAGAAAACATTCCAAAATCAAAAAATTAGTTTGTACATCGCTCGGAATATATTCTCGAGCAAGTCGATATTTTTCGACCCTAATATCGGTTAAGAACATGAGATATAGCATACATATTGACACGTGGTACAGCATATGCATGTGTTCTGGTGCCAGACTGTATCAGCTACGCCGTTCCTCTGGACCTACCAGCTTCAAGAGGCAATAGTCTGACCTCTTTACCCAAGCGCCCAATCTTCCACCCGCCGAGACATCATCTTGGGGGCGCGATTCTATATTCAGTAATGACTGAAAGGGATACTACTGCTGCTGCTGCTGCTACTACTACTACTACTACTACTACTACTACTACTACTACTACTACTACTACTACTACTACTACTACTACTACTACTACTACTACTACTACTAAACAAATAAAGAGGGGAACCCAAGGCCAGTAAACAGTAAATAAATAAATATTACTCACATAAAGGAATATTTCAGGCACTCGCGAGAAATAAGAAAGTAGAAAACAGACAGCAAGACTGCAGAAAAACAGAAGTGAGTAGTTTACCGGAGAATCGAACCCAGGGTCGCCCTAGGTACATATCCGGTGTTACGTGTTGCAAGTCGAGCTAAAGATCCCTGTCTATGAAGCACTATTTTTGTGGTGCCTAGGTGGCAGGGAGGATAGTAGCTTCCGCAGCTAGGCCGTGGTGCCTTCAGAAGGTCTGCTGTGGATTTTGATGGTATTGTATGGTTGATGTTAACTAGTGTGATGCATGAGGTCAGCTGTGAAGGCTCCTGAGATAAATGTAGATGTGAATTACAGAAGGCCCTTCTTACTACCACTTACGACCTCACACATATCTTTTTTTCTAATGAATGTAGCTACGTTAAAAGTCTAGGGTACTGATATGTACTGTGTTGTAGTAGATTACACACACACACACACACACAGAGATATTTAAGAAGTCTAATAATATTAATAAACTTTATAACACACTGAACTAACTCAGGCTGTTTTAGTTTTAAAATTTAAATCTTTTGATAAATTTATTTGTTCTGAACCAAATGTTTGTTGGTCAGAACATAAGAAATATTATGGAATTATAAATGGAATGCATAATCATATGACATAATAAAATGGAAAATGTGTACCTAATTACTTCAAATGACTGGTTAATAATAATTATATTAATATAGTCCTAGGAGAACTTATTACTAGATATGCTGTTGGGGTGGTGTCATCACTCCCAGTCTATGACTACCAAACATTGTCCATTGACTTAGGGGATGCATATATAGTTTAATTTCCCCCACAGGTGTGTCTTTATTTGATGGTGAATTAGAGATAATTTAGTTGAAAATTTCGTTGGTGAAGGTCCAGCAGTCCAGATAACACTTATCTCGCCTGCGTCGATCTTGTACAGGAATCTGGTGGCCCCACCTCTCCGTGCTGGGGGCAATATACGGCTGCTCTGACACAATCTTAGACTGCACTGGTCCACACTTGTGTATATTACTACAGCATTTGGCACCGCTTTGGTGCCAAACAGAAACTCACAATTCTGAAACAAAAGTATTGGTCATGTGTCAGAACTCTACCTCCTGAGCCACTTCTGCACACAACACTACACAACAACAACACCACATAGACCGGGTCAGATCTCTCTGACCACACAGCACATCTTACCTAGTTGGTTTCACATAGTACTAGTTCCTTAAGACTACATTGCATCTGAGATATGTTCAATAGCTTCCTGCTATTGAATAAGATAGGTGATATGTTCCACTGATCTCAACACTAGATCTTTTTCATAGTTTTATTTAGGCGTTCCCATATATGTTCTTTGTATGTATGTCTCTAGACCCTGAACTTGGGCTGGGGATCTAGAGCGAACACTTACTTGTCGTAATCATTTTTATGATTTGGCAGTATCAATCACTCGAATTATTAAAATATGCAAAATAAATATTGTTCATTCTTACCAGAATTCAGAATTGAGAACACAGTTAAATTTGCTAGCAAAACTCAGCTGAGCTGCTGGCTGTATGATGGCGTCCCACTATATTTTTGTATTCTTCAGGAATCAACACCATTTATTAATTTAAACTGCGTCTCTGAACAAACTTATGTCAAATGGCAAAATTTCACCTCTCTATCCCGCTACTATAAAATGCGTTGACCAATCGCCGACTTCCCCCTTTGCTTTCAAATTTACAACCAAAAGTCACTTCAGTCAAATCTCAGTCACGTATGTCTCTACTTGTTTTTTTATAAAAAAACACTCTTGGTTCTTGGACCCTCTCCATGCAATACCCTACACACTTCTGCCTCCTAAGTTATTTTTAGCTACAATTTTCCACCCCATCCCCTCTCTTTAATTACAGCTCGATTGTTACGTTTGCATGCTCAAGGTCAAGATTTTTCGAAACTTTAGTGACATGGGTTAACAGTGCAGTCGTTCGTCTGATATGAACAATACAGTCTTTTGTCAACATCTTCCTTATTATCTATTCGTCTGTATAATTGAAAGCATATTATTTCTCTGCTCAAGATGGGCTATCAAACTAGCTAGGTTTTATTTTCATAACTCTATTATTAAGAAAAAACATATTTTTTTTCAAGTTTAGTTTTTGAAATTTGTTCGAGAACCTTCTCTCATGTGTTTTGCCGCGGCATTCAAATAAAGACCAAGTATCGATAATAAACTGATAAGGTTGCAGCAATAAAGACCACCTCAACAATCTTGCGTTTTCATGCTTAGCCTGAGATAAGAATACCAGGGGCTGATGATCCGTCTGGACCACAAAAGTCCTACCATACAGATAGATTTGGAACTTCCTTATTGCCCAGATTAACGCTAAACATTCCTTTTCGCTTGTAGAATATCCTTGTTCCGCTTTACTCAATTTGCGGCTTGCATAAGCGACTGGGTTCAGTTCATCATCGGGTAAAGATGACCTCTGCAACAAGGCCGCCCCGAGGCCTACATTACTTGCATCTGTTCTCACCACAAAGTCCTGTGTCAAATCAGGCAATTTGAGAATAGGCTTGCTAGTGAGTTTTTCCTTTAATTCTTGGAAAGCTAATTCACATTGCGCAGTCCAAATAATTTTATCTGGAAGTCCCTTGCGAGTCAGATCAGTCAGAGGAGCACAAATAGAGTTAAAATTTTTGATATATTTTTGATAAAATCCGCATAACGACACGAATGATCGCACGTCCTTTTTTGTTTGTAGTCTAGGTGCTCTTTGCAGTTTTTCCAAGTTCTTGGGATCAGGGGTCATGTTACTCTGATATACAGTGTGTCCCAAGAATTCCAACTCTTTGCATCCAATACAACATTTTGTTGGCCTAGCAGTTAAGTTCGCCTCCCTAAGCCTATCAAATAACATTTTTAGAGCGTCAATGTGTTCTTCAAATGTCTCTGTGGCGACGAGAATATCATCCATGAAATTCGTGATACATGGGTTATTCAGGGAATCCAACAATTTGCGCATCATCCTTGAAAATACACTCGAAGCATTTTTCAGTCCGAATGGTAGCATGTTGAATTCATAATGTCCTTCCGATGTGCTAAACGCTAAATAAGGTTTCACTTCAGGCTTCACTGGAATCTGGTAATAGCCTTTACTAAGATCCACCTTTGAAAAGTATTTTGCCTTGTTTAATCTGGCAAATAACTGTTTTGTGTCTGGTAATGGATCCACTTGTCCTTCCGTGACAGCATTCAGTTTCCTGTAATCTATGCACAGCCTGTGTTCCCCAGACGGTTTTCTCAACAACACGACACTGGAGCTAAAAGATGATTCACAGTGTGAAATAATCCCCTCCTTCAACAAATAATCTATTTCTTCCTTCAATGCCTTCTCCTTCGCGAACGGAATAGAATAGGCTCTCATACAGATTGGGTTTGAGTCTACCAGTTTCATGTCATACTGTAGCAAATTTGTATGTCCTGGTTTATCTGTTAATACATCTGTATGTTCCTCCAGAACCTGTTGAACTCTCTCCCTCTGATTTTTAGTCAGGTGCTTACTGACTTTTACCTGTGCGGCTGTTTCACAAGGATGTAATGGGTATTCATGCGAGGTGAGTGGTTCTTTTTGCATTTGAGTTGCGATAGCCAAGGTCAGTAAGAGGGTGCTTTCCTGGAGTGGTCTGTCCAGATACTTCTTTAAAAGGTTTACATGATAAACTTTCTCCTTCCCCTTTTTGTCAATTTTATAGTTTGTTCTAGACACCTTCTCTAGAACCGTATATGGACCTTGCCATCCAATTTGTAATTTATTCTGGCTGCCGGGTAGTAGAAGAAGCACCTTCTCTCCCACAGCTAGTTCTCTGTCCTTGGCCTTCCTATTAAAATATGCTGCATGTTTCTTCCTGGCTTGGAGGTGTGTGGCATTTGGGCAATTTTTTAAAACATGGCTTGAGTGTCCTATCCTCAGCCTGCGCCTTCCTCATCTCCTCTGGATGAGCATTTATAGGTTCACCTTCTTCCTCCTTTTTCTGTGACCTGGTCTGCACTGTCGCCATGATCACAGGTCTCTCGGGATTCCCCAAGAAGACGTATCTACACCCCAATATCAGAGGGTAGATTGGTTCATCTATCACTGCTGCTCTGATCTCTCCTTCCACATAGCGAGTTTTCACCGTTATCCTTGCGATGGGAAGTGTCATGAGTGGTATGTCCTTAGTCGCCCCTTGTATTTCCACTGTTTCTGTGGTATACTGACTTGGGTCCACTAGGCTAGACTTCACAACTGAATCATAATCCAAACCTGTATCATAAAGGCACCTTATGGTGACCCCATTACAAATAACATCCTCACAAACTGGGGGGTGATAAGGTTCCTGCTGTCCATTAGGATTAACCTTCAATCTTTGAGTCCCCGACTTCATTGCAGCAATGTTTGAAGGTTTCCTTCTACAAAATTCGGTGTTATGGTTGTCTTTCTTGCACCATTTACACCATCTTTTTCCTTGGTTAAACGGTTTTCTTTCATTGTATTTTTGGTCATTGAACTGTGAGTTTCTGTCTCGATAGTCATTTCTTGGCCGTTCAAAGTTTGTCCTGCCCTTATTAACCTGTTCTCTATTTTCAAATTTATTAAATGGCTATGGAGCTTTAAAAGTTTCTATGTGCTTCTTTTTAGTGCCACTTACCTCTGCCTGGGCTGCCTGATACCTCTCAGCGACATTTAAAACCTCCCCCAACTTCTCTGCACCTTGTTCCATGAGAAATTTTCTCATGTCTGAAGCCATGGACTCTCTCAATTGCTCTATCATGATCATCTCTTTAAGATCTTGGGTCTTCCCCAGAGCAGTCCATTTCTCCAAATAGGTTTCCAGTCTGGCAGAGAATTGGTGGTATGTCTCCCCAGACAACAGTTTGGCATTTCTAAATTTCTTACGATAAAATTCACCATTTTTTTCGTACCTCAATAACAAAGCCTGCTTTAACATGTCATAATTGTCTTGGTCTTACCTGTTCATTTTTGCGAAGACTTCATAAGAAGTACCTCTCAGTCCCTGTGATAACTTTAAACTCCACCTCTCTCTCTCTAACCCATATGTAGTAGCTAATAATTCAAAACGACTGAGGTACCCCTCGATGTCATCGTCTTTTTCAACAAAATGGTCTAAATGAAACCCCATAGCTGATGTTGAGGCTCCCTGACTAGGCGTAGCATCTGAGGCAAAAGGGCTGGCACCATTTTCAGGAGCATGGCCTTGTAACTCCAGCTCCCTTAGTCGTAATTCGTGCTCCCTTTGCAACCTTCTATCTTCTGCCTCCCTTTCGGCCTTTTTATCTTCTGCTTCCCTTTGCTGTTGTTTTTCTTCTGCCTCCCTTTTGGCAGTCAATCTTTTATCTTCTGCTTCCCTTCTCTTATCTTCTGCCTCAATCTGCAGCCTCTTAAGTTCTCTATCAGCCTCAATTTGTAACCTCTTCTCTTCAGCTAACCTCCTATCTTCCCTTTCAATATACTTGTCACATTCAGCAGTTACATACTGAATTAAAACCTGACCATCCATTCCCATTTCCTTCGCCGTTAGCACAGCAGCTGATCTGAACTTTGCCAGCTCAGCCATCACACAAAATAACAATGATCAAGGTAAAAATCTAACTAATCAATAACTAAAGTAATTCTACTTAACTATTGACTAAGGTAATTCTAATTAACAAGTTAATTAATTAATTATCACTGGCTGTGAAGATTCACCAACTTTTATTTTCACTTTCAATTTTAAGGGACACTTTTAATTTTTACAATTTGTTCCCCTGATTTAATTCTCCCACCAGAAGATCCTAATATTACTGATAAGCTAATTATCCCTGGACAAGACCCCAATATATGTAGTGGATTTTGATGGTATTGTATGGTTGATGTTAACTAGTGTGATGCATGAGGTCAGCTGTGAAGGCTCCTGAGATAAATGTAGATGTGAATTACAGAAGGCCCTTCTTACTACCACTTACGACCTCACACATATCTTTTTTTCTAATGAATGTAGCTACGTTAAAAGTCTAGGGTACTGATATGTACTGTGTTGTGGTAGATTACACACACACTCACACACACAGATATTTAAGAAGTCTAATAATATTAATAAACGTTATAACACACTGAACTAACTCAGGCTGTTTTAGTTTTAAAATTTAAATCTTTTGATAAATTTATTTGTTCTGAACCAAATGTTTGTTGGTCAGAACATAAGAAATATTATGGAATTATAAATGGAATGCATAATCATATGACATAAGAAAATGGAAAATGTGTACCTAATTATTTCAAATGACTGAATAATAATAATTATATTAATATAGTCCTAGGAGAACTTATTACTAGATATGCTGTTGGGGTGGTGTCATCACTCCCAGTCTATGACTACCAAACATTGTCCATTGACTTAGGGGATGCATATATAGTTTAATTTCCCCCACAGGTGTGTCTTTATTTGATGGTGAATTAGAGATAATTTAGTTGAAAATTTCGTTGGTGAAGGTCCAGCAGGCCAGATAACACTTATCTCGCCTGCGTCGATCTTGTACAGGAATCTGGTGGCCCCACCTCTCCGTGCTGGGGGCAATATACGGCTGCTCTGACACAATCTTAGACTGCACTGGTCCACACTTGTGTATATTACTACAGCATTTGGCACCGCTTTGGTGCCAAACAGAAACTCACAATTCTGAAACAAAAGTATTGGTCATGTGTCAGAACTCTACCTCCTGAGCCACTTCTGCACACAACACTACACAACAACAACACCACATAGACCGGGTCAGATCTCTCTGACCACACAGCACATCTTACCTAGTTGGTTTCACATAGTACTAGTTCCTTAAGACTACATTGCATCTGAGATATGTTCAATAGCTTCCTGCTATTGAATAAGATAGGTGATATGTTCCACTGATCTCAACACTAGATCTTTTTCATAGTTTTATTTAGGCGTTCCCATATATGTTCTTTGTATGTATGTCTCTAGACCCTGAACTTGGGCTGGGGATCTAGAGCGAACACTTACTTGTCGTAATCATTTTTATGATTTGGCAGTATCAATCACTCGAATTATTAAAATATGCAAAATAAATATTGTTCATTCTTACCAGAATTCAGAATTGAGAACACAGTTAAATTTGTTAGCAAAACTCAGCTGAGCTGCTGGCTGTATGATGGCGTCCCACTATATATTTGTATTCTTCAGGAATCAACATCACTTATTAATTTAAACTGCGTCTCTGAACAGATTTATGTCTAATGGCAAAATTTCACCTCTCTATCCCGCTACTATAAAATGCGTTGACCAATCGCCGACTTCCCCCCTTGCTTTCAAATTTACAACCAAAAGTCACTTCAGTCAAATCTCAGTCAAGTATGTATTACGGTCTGTTAGTTCGTCTGTCTCTACTTGTTTTTTTCATAAAAAAACACTCTTGGTTCTTGGACCCTCTCCATGCAATACCCTACACACTTCTGCCTCCTAAGTTATTTTTAGCTACAATTTTCCACCCCATCCCCTCTCTTTAATTACAGCTCGATTGTTACGTTTGCATGCTCAAGGCCAACACTTTTCGAAACTTTAGTGACATTGGTTAACAGTGCAGTCGTTCGTCTGATATGAACAATACAGTCTTTTGTCAATATCTTCCTTATTATCTATTCGTCTGTATAATTGAAAGCATATTATTTCTCTGCTCAAGATGGGCTATCAAACTAGCTAGGTTTTATTTTCATAACTCTATTATTAAGAAAAAAAATATTTTTTTTCAAGTTTAGTTTTTGAAATTTGTTCGAGAACCTTCTCTCATGTGTTTTGCCGCGGCATTCAAATAAGGACCAAGTATCGAAAAACGTCCAAGAAATGACTGTCTCGAATAAGAGCTAAGGTCCTTTTCTTGTCCATTTCCTTACTTTGTGTCAATCTAGGGACGTGAATTTTTTTTCTTTCACCCCAATTGCGTCTTTTTTGCCGTTCGAACTTCAACACGTGTTCAGTCATATTTTTCCTTTTTTGTGTCCTCCGTTCTCTCCCGTCTACAAAGGGTAAACGTTCCGTCTGCACGTCTAACTAGATAATTTGAATGGTGGCTGGAAAGGCTGGCATGGGCGAGCATGTCTCCTAGTATCTGACGCATTATTTTTAACCCTACATTTTATCGTTAATTTTGGAGATATTTTAACGTTGTATCATGGTGACATTATCACAAGGTCCTGGGTTCAGTTCTCCGGCAAACCACTAACTTCTGTTGTTTTTCTATTGTCTAGACACGGACAACTCCATGAGTGCTCCGATCTCCTCCCTTAGATCACACAAGGAGGATCTTAGCACAGTGCATGAACTCTGTAGCACCGGCATCCCACCATACCATTGAAACAATTCTTTTACAATATTCATTGCATTTTTTGAAAGATTGGATGACATTTTGTCTAAATTATTTAGATATATCTGTTTTCATGTCATTTGGTACCATAATTACTATTTCATATTTATTATTCTGAGCAGTATGATTTTTCTTTCCTAATATTTTAGTTGTTCTTGGGCTAACTATCCACTGTTCTCAAGCGAAAACCCTTGGTTCCCGCTCGGGAACAGGGAGGCAATGTTGGGAGTTAGAAAATGCAGATAGTTTGACTGCCCAGAACACCGCTTCGCTACTCCAGTCCACTAGACACTCTATGTCACGTGATGATACTGGCAGGGAAAGGATTGCTAACGAGGCGTGTGCAAAACGAGAAGAGAGTTTAGCAGAAAAGTGTATGGAAAAACGCGAGGGATTCAAGTTCCAGCCGTTGGGCTGTTGAGATGTGTATCTGGGTGTGTGTGTGGAAGGCCCAGAAGATATATTCATGTATACACTATTCATTATATTGAAAGTATGCAACTGTATTTCATATTTCATTATTGAAAGGATGGTTTCATATATACGACTGACAATCTTAAAGATCACTAACAGTGTGACAGCCTGTGTCATTATTATTATAAATCCTGGTTATGTACAAATTGCCTGACGACGTCAATGGGTCTATTGTTCTTTGTGTGTAATAAAGTTATGAACCGTCAGTTGGCAGTTATTATTTTCTTTAAAGATAGAGATGTGTGAATGAAAGTTAACTAATATTTATTTACAAGGCACGTAAAACAAGAACCCTGGACATTAACTTCACATGAATATTTGATACTTATAAAACAAGCATGCATAAGCTACAAGCAAAAATAATACCTCAACAATCAGATTACTGGTTAGCGGAAAGTTTTGTAGGTGTTGAAAAGGCTCTTCTGGCTATAGATGCAGAAGGCCTGGCTGTTTGGTCAAATGGCGTCAGAAGATATTTGAGGAGCCATTTAAAAAACTTAGCTTGCTTTGCTTTGCAACCTTCGATTTCTCTCCAAGATGCACCTTCTAGCAATTAAGATTTCGTTCTATACACGGCTTACCATAGGACTGCATTACATTTTTCGATCATGTTTCATTATGCTAGCAATAACAATGCTTCTTGGCTATCCCATCACAATGAATGAACGTGATGCGGTTGTAAAAGTTAAATTCCTGCCTTACATTGAGTTTAGTGTTTAGTGTAAGATCAAATTTGTTATATATATATATACTTATACTCTGAAACCTGTTTCAGCTTAACACTATTTGCTTACTTACTTAGTCGTTCCCCTTCTACCGTGAGGTGTAGAGGTTTGGGAGAGAGAGCGCCAGACTATCCTATCAGCTGTCTTTCTCCTGGCCTGGTTCCATTCTAGTCATCGGTCCTTCAAAGATTGTCTAATGTTGTCCTCCCAGCGGACTCTGGGTCGTCCTGGGGGTCTGGATCCCTGGTTCTTTGTTTCCCATGCTTGTCTTGGTAGCCGATCTTCTCCCATTCTGCAGACATGGCCAAACCATCTTAGTTGGGACTGTTCTACTTGGGTCTGCAGGGGGTGGGATTTTAGGCCTTGACGTATCGTCTGGTTGCGGACCATGTCTCTTCTTGATACTTCAACCACCTTCCTCAGATACCTAATTTCTGAGGTTTGGATCTGGCTTTTGTGGGTTGTAGTCATTGCCCATGACTCGCATCCATATGTCAAGACTGGGACATAGGTGGAGCGGTATACAGCCATCTTCGTTTTCTTATCAACCTCTCTTTTGCTGAGGAATCCTCGATTTATGGCCTGAAAAAATCTCCCAGCTGCTGCTTTTCGAGTGGCCAACTCTTCTTTGATGCATCCCTTTCAGTCTATAAAAGCTCCAAGGTATTTAAAGTGGTCGACCTGCTCCAGGACCTGTTCTCCCAGCTTTAGGAGGGGGCGCACATCAAGATTCAGAAGAGGAAACTCATCTAAAGCAGATTGTGGGGAACGTAAGCCACCGTCCACACAAAATGAGTGTAAAACACGTCAAGAGCAATCCCCCTACAAAGTCGACAGCTGCATGCACTGACAGGCACATGTCACGGGCAGGCAGCGACGCGGCACAGGTGAGCGAGTCTTCTAGACCACAGCGGCTCACAGCCCGACAACGTACAACTGGGAACATGACGACCAAGAGAGTCCCCAGCCGGGTTGTACCTATTACAGAAGCTCAGCCCAAAACTTCGCCGCTCAGAAAGAGTCATGCGCAGCACCAACGATCTGAGAGGTTACAATTGAAGCGCCAGAGGTAGTGATATTGTCGGGACGACAACAAAATCAGGCGGGGAATATGTGACAGCGCCATCTTGAGATCTGTCGTTCGCGGCGCCGGCGCCATCTTGTCACTGCGATTGCCCCCGTGGTTCACTGCCTGATTGCCACACTATCTCCAAGAAGATTTATTACAAGGCCACAATAAAACCTATAAATTAGTTGTGTATATGTGTGTTGTAGTGGTAGGTTTTATTTGTGTTTTCGTGCCTAAAAAAGCAATAATCGCGAGTGTTATTTAAGTGGCCAAATTAATGCACGCAGCGCACTAAGTTAAGTGATTCGCCCTATGGTCTATATAAGAAGGGCCTAGCCGGCGAACGAGCCTCTCTCGTTGCCAGTCGCCCCAAAGAAACCAGAAAACAAGAGTCGATCTACAGTATAGATGCCTTGAACACATTAGCAATCGAGCAATGTTGGGTGTTTGGTGTTTGGTTTGTTGTTTTATTTGTTTAATGTTTGCTTCGTGTGTTTAAATGTCACTGATAGGGTTGTAGAAATAAATACAGCCTCTGCCTTAAGAATCAGAGTTTTATTGTTGAATCGGGTCGGTTGCGAGTGTGCAAGAGAGTGATCACATATCACAACATCATCACCATCTCGCCCAGCCTATCACATATATATATATATATATATATATATATATATATATATATATATATATATATATATATATATATATATAACTGCTTAACAGATTGTCTAAGTGAAATCTCTGTAAAGAAAAATGAGTCACTCCCTCTTCCTTTTCAGAGAAATATGGAAAAAGGGCTCATTCGCCGTGAAAACTAAATTAATTAACCGATTAAAAGAGTGAGCTTGCATTGCATGTGTTTGTTGAAGGCCTATGCTCCTTGGGGAGCTAAAGGGTATTGATTGATTGATTGATTGCATTGCACACGGCTGTTTGTGCCCTATACCAGAGCGCTCTTTTAGTTTCGGTGACCGAAATTCTGACACCGGGTATAAAATGTTCATGTGCACCGTAAAAGACTATTGAAGTATTTTGGCGGGGAAAATCAGCTGATGTGTGTGTAAAATCAGTAAAATATAAATCATTACACACTCGTTCTGGATAAACACAGCGCTAAAACTCTTTTGTGTACTATAACTTTGTTCTGTGTTCTATTTTTGATTGCATTTTTATTTGTTTGAAATTATATTTGACGGAGTTACAGACTTTTGAAAACAGCGTCATTATTTGAGGAAATTCATAACAGAAGTAATCTATTTATTAATGTAATATCTAAAAATCGGTCCATTCGTTTGAGTTTATAATTATACAGACTTCTCGAAGGGAAGCTAAAGATTATTTCCACATACTTGTTTTTTTGGTTTCATATCTTGAGAATGTGTGGTAGTCAGTTTTGTGAGTTTGGCATTACAAGAACAAGCATATTGTCACCAGATTTTATAACATTTAAATCACTGTAAACGCATTCTGATACTCGCAAATCTTAAATAAGGTTGTAAAAAAATAACATTTTGTAAAGCACCATCTGTTTTTGCATTTTCATTCATTTATAATGATATTTAGCTACGTATATAAACGTCAGAAAACATGTAAAGCTATAGATAGATTACTTCCACATACTTTGATCTATCTTTCAAGTCTTGTTAATCGTGTATTTATAATATGAATGTCTTTTTTTTTAAATTGTGTATGAGATAAGGACTGTTCTATTAGTGTTCTTTGGTAGACAATCCTGTGCACAAGACGGCTGCCAACGAGTCCTAAGTAACTGTTTGTATATCTTCTTTCATTCACAGATAAAGCATTCTACAGCGTTGTGTTAGACATGATACTCCCAAATATTCCATTATCTTTATACATACACAAGTAAACTATACTACATAACAACGAAATGGAACATACTTTGTTGCATCATATGAATTGTGCCAGTGCACTGTGCAGAGCCTGTGGCAAGAGAGCATTAACTTCCCAAACAAAAAGTTCAAAACGGAATGCACTGAACTGTTCGAATTACGTTAGTGATCTGTTCTTTGTGTTTGGAATTAACGTATCAGATGATAAACTGACAGAGCATTCGACTATAAATTTATGATTTTGTTCAGCCCTTTCTACTATCGATCTTCTGATATTATAACGATGTGTTTCAGTTTTCCCTTTCTCTTACATTTATATTTCATCCACGCGTCATTTTTCCTGAGATCTCTATTTTATATTTACAGGAAGCACCTGTACCTGCATAAAAGTATGATTCAGCTCACCAACGTCTTCTTTAACAGTCCTCCTACTAATAATGCGACGGTCTCCAACAATAGTCATGTACACAACACCATTAAACTGCTGATTACCAACAAGTCTCTATCCTCCAGCGCATCTAATATTTGGATTCACGAAAGTTCTTTGGGTAAATCTGTATTCTATATTTTTTCTAAAATCCATAAGTCTGATAACCTTGGCAGACCCACTGTCTCGGCCTGTCCCTACCCCACTGAATACATCTTCGACCTCCTGAACAGCATTTTCCAGCTTATCGTTGAGAATCTTCTCTCCTTCTTAAAAGAGACGAACCAGGCTCTCATCACCTTTTCTACTGTCATACTCGCAGCAGATGGCACCTATCGTCTTTCCTTGTTAGGCGTCTTCTTGTTTTATACCTACAGTATCCATTCTGATGGTCTCCAATCTCTTTGGTTCTTTCTCGACCAATGTACGTTGATAAGATCTCTATGGTGTTGTTTGCTCCACTGTAGTGTATGGAATGTCAACTTGACCTACGCAGTGGTGTGTAGACATGGATTGAGTGTACAATGTGCGAATGATGATAAGGGTTCGTGTTGTTGACAAATGTTCTTTTCTCACACTCATGTATGACTGGAAGTCATCGACACCAACGACTGTGTACCTTTTCTAAAGTTTAATTGGACGTACACACTCGACAGCACAGATAGTGACAAATCACCGGTTGGCATAATACATCATGGTACAGTGGATAACTGGTCTTGCAATGTTATGTTACATGGGCACTCATGTAGAATAATATTATAATGGACTGTCAGTAGCCAAGCCCTCAGTATCGCCCATACATATATATATCATCTGACTTCACTGACTGAGCACGTCAGCTTATAAACAATATTTCAGATGGCTTCTAAACCTAATCTCGTTTAGCGACGATTCTCCCACATAATGTTCAGCACATATTTTTTCATATAATAATATTGAACCGCTGATAAAGGGTTCTCATGTGTAGCAGTGATCTCTGGACTAAACAAGCGATAATACGGGCATCCCCTTTTCTCTTCTTGAAAGTCACTACATGTTTGGATCCAAGATGGCTTCACTCGTGAGCTGTCACTCACGTTTGGATACAGATAATGAATCTGTCCTAAAGTTAGTCATTCATAAAACATTGCATTGCTCTGTAGATTTGATCATGAACAATTGACTGCATTCTACAGAATATAGTGCTGCTAGGAATCGAAGTCGTTTTCATCGAGTCAAATATATTCTCTTATCGAAAATGGTGGCTTCGTACGAGAGTTCATAAAAGTATCTTGGATTACCTTGGTATAAGAAATATGAAACTGCCATTCCTTGGCAATACGCATAAACACTGGGGTAAAGCATACACGATAGGTCTAGACGACTATCACTTTCCCCACAAATACTGAGATCACTTTTTTCCCCGGCGACAGGCCGACATAGGAAACACAGTCCCTATCAGGACGAAGCCAAATCACACCACCCTCTAGCGACACATCCGCCGAATAGCCTTTGACCTCTCTAGAGACAACAGAACATATAGTTCGACTTAGATATGTAAAGATATACAGATATAAGACAGACTCGTCCTACTCAGACAAACAATACACATAAATTCAGGCCATAGATATTCTGAAGCAAGAACAATCTATTATTACCCAAACAACGAATAAATCGCAGTAAAATGGATTCATCCGCGGAGTTTGATCGAAGAGATGGCACAACTTTCAAGGGAAGTAACTCAATAATGACTGTCCCTTAAGCACTAAAAAATTACCTATGTATAATATTGTAAGATATCAAAGACTGCACGTAACAGTCTTACCACACCTCCCGGAAAAAAAAAATGGAACTTTTTTTTTTTTTTTTGAAATACATCTAGGAGCAACGTACAATAGGCTCACAACGCATGAATAATGCGCAGATGAAAATATCAGGAATACCTATAACGCCTAATATGAGGCTAAGTCGACTTATGGAGCGACTGGTGAGAATGTGTCTCATAAACTGAGAGAAATTATTTCTCTACAAGTATATTTTTCCAGGAAGGTGTCATCAAAGTATAATACAATTCTGGCAATTACACAATGCCTAAAAAATTCATATCATCATTTCGTATTAGATATCTTAAATTTATGATTTATGAAGAAAAAATCATCAAAGCACAGCGGTGAATAAACATCCATGAACCGCTATGTAGTGATACAATCATTATATTATTAAATTACAAATGTGTATCTATCATGATATAGAAAAGGAACTACTATAGAACTAGACATATCAAGAAGTCTAAGCCCTAATAGTTATGTGGAATCATGTGGGCATCTTGACAGAATGTCTGCCATCACATTATCTGATCCACGAATAGCTCGCACAGAGAAATGAAAAGGTTGAAGAACAATTGCATATCGAGTAGACCTCGAGCTCTTCAAATTCTTACTCTGTATAGCAGTAAGAGCTTTTTGGTCGGTTTCTAGTATGAAATGTGCGCCTAGAAGGAATCTCTGTAGTTTGAGGATCGACCAAACCATAGCTAATAGCTCACGGTCTAAAACCGAATAATTCCTTTCTGCCGCATTAAGTTTTCTGGAAATATACATTACAGGATGCAGAGTTCCAGAGTACTCTTGCATTAGTGCCGCTCCAATCCCAGTGGATGAAGCGTCACTACGAAGAACGAATGTCTTATCTTTAGTAGGTAGCACTAAAATAGGTGATGTTGAAAACAATGTTTTAATCTTATCCAGAGAGCATTGGCATTCCTGAGACCGGTGGACCAGCTTTCTGGGTTTGACCTCGCAGAAGTTCAGAAGTCAACAGATTACCGATACCAGACCGTTTCCTGTGGCTGATACGACACACTTGCAGTATTGGTTTGCTCTTTGTCAACACTTCGTCACGTGACCTGTCAGGTGAATGCAGTATGTAGGACAGCGTTGTTGACATTTTTTACATTAGACATTACAGAGTTTCACAGAACAGTTGGATCAATTCTTGTCAATGTTAACAGGAAGACAGTATGAGTGAACTAAGAAGTCCTATTTTCATCGATGGATCTTCTTGTTTTCCATATATGAACTTTAATATTTAAGGCCAGAATGTTTAATTGAATAAAGTGGCAGTTTGTTTATTTTCATAAAAATAACTTTGCCATTACTGTAAAACTGAGCCTATTTTGCAACACATACTATCATACACATAATTTATATATATTTATGTTTACATGTTATTTGTTTGTATAGTATGTTAGTTTCTATGTCAGCGGGTTGTGTTTAAGGTTGGGCGGCGTCCTCACAACAGAATATCCCACGTCATAGAGGGTCCGTTGTGGGCGTTTTCTATAGGTGCAATTTTCTTGATTGAAAATTTGCTGCGACAACTGTTGCTTTTGTGTTAGCTGTGAAGTCTGTAATTATTGTTATTTTTGTAATATTTCTTTGTTCTTTAGTTTTTGTTTTGATTTGTTTGTAATTTGTTGGTCTAACCTTTTCTATCTTTCAGTTCTATTCACAATTTATATTCATATATTGTGACGTCATTTGTGTTGTTATTCTTTGCAGATTCAGTGATTATTTTCATTGATTTCCCTATTTGATTTATTTTGATTTCTGCAAACGTTCTTGTATTGTCAGTCCTATTTGTACTTTATGTATTCTGTTGGTTGACATATGTTTTATATAGGTATATTTCATAAGACACAATTGCCTGTGCACTGCACTTGGATTATGGTATAAACCAGTACCTGATTAATATTACTATTATACAAGACCTTATTAAAGGCTTGTGACCCACAGATATTGGGATAGTATACTGATTAATCAAGTCATTGAGAACTTGTGGTATTATTATTGGTTCAGGTGATTAGTATTATTGTTAGACATCATGTCTATTTTAGAATACTTCATTACACAAGGGAAAGCCCTTGATAAGACTGGTCAACAATTAGAACAATGGGCAGTTGCTCAATATGACAAAGCATTAGCTGCAGAAGAGAGAAGAGCTATGGCAGAAGAGAAAAGATTAGCTGCAGAAGAAAGAAAAGCTATGGCGGAAGAGAAAAGATTAGAAAGAGAAGCTGAGGCTGCTGCTGAACAAAAGAAATTGCAGATGCAGGGGGAGGAAAGGAGATTTGAAGCTGAACAAAAAAAATTAGAAAGAGAAGCTGCGGCTGAACAAAAAAGATTAGACAGTGAAGCTGAACAAAAAAAGATTAGACAGGGAAGCTGAACAAAAAAGATTAGACAGTGAAGCTGAACAAAAAAGATTAGACAGGGAAGCTGAACAAAAAAGATTAGACAGGGAAGCTGAACAAAAAAGATTAGACAGGGAGGCTGAACAAAAAAGATTAGATGCTGAAGAAAAAAGCAATAAGAGAACATGAATTTGAGTTGGAGAAATTGAGATTGACAAGTATGAGTAATGTTAATCAGGCATCTAGTGGTAATGGTAAACCTTCTACTTACAAGGTTAAGGTTCCACCGTTCAATCAGTCCAGTGACGATATTACATTCTGGCTGGATAGATTTGAACGTTCTTGTCGTACACATAATGTGGATAAATCACAATACGCTAATCAATTATCAGAAAACTTGAAAGGTGAATCTTTGACTAGATTATGCCTTGTAGGAGAAGCAGATAAGGATAATTATGATGTCATTAGGGCGGCTTTGATAAAAAAAATATCAGCTAAGTGAGGAAGGCTATCGCCTTTTATTTAAAACGATGGTACCTGAGATGGGTGTAGAATTCTCAGAATTCACTGCAAAGGCACGTCTCACAGTTGATCGTTGGATTGAGCTTTCCAAAACAGAAAAAACGTATGAAGGACTTATGGATTTGTTGCTCAGAGATAAGATTATGTCATGTGTGAACAAACCTTTCCTTGAATTTATACATGAGCGTAAACCCAAATCTCTAAAAGAAATGGAAGAATATTGTTCCCAATATGTCACTGCACACCCCGACGTGACTTTTGGCAACACTAAGATTAAGGAGAGTATGCCAGTTGCTTCAGCAACACCATACAATCCCAATTATTCACACAGATTTCAGGGACCTCAAAACAGATTTGATAAAAAAGGTAACCATAATAGGTATCAAAACCAAGGTAACCAATCATTTCAGGGTTCTTCTTCAAAGAACTGGAGACGACCTGATAGCTCTCGACACAGGGGTGGTCATAATTATAGGAATTTCCGTAGAGGAAGTAATTATAGAAAAGGTACACAGTCGTTGGTGTCGATGACTTCCAGTCATACATGAGTGTGAGAAAAGAACATTTGTCAACAACACGAACCCTTATCATCATCAGTTGATAAGATCTCTATGGTGTTGTTTGCTCCACTGTAGTGTATGGAATGTCAACTTGACCTACGCAGTGGTGTGTAGACATGGATTGAGTGTACAATGTGCGAATGATGATAAGGGTTCGTGTTGTTGACAAATGTTCTTTTCTCACACTCATGTATGACTGGAAGTCATCGACACCAACGACTGTGTACCTTTTCTAAAGTTTAATTGGACGTACACACTCGACAGCACAGATAGTGACAAATCACAGGTTGGCATAATACATCATGGTACAGTGGATAACTGGTCTTGCAATGTTATGTTACATGGGCACTCATGTAGAATAATATTATAATGGACTGTCAGTAGCCAAGCCCTCAGTATCGCCCATACATATATATCATCTGACTTCACTGACTGAGCACGTCAGCTTATAAACAATATTTCAGATGGCTTCTAAACCTAATCTCGTTTAGCGACGATTCTCCCACATAATGTTCAGCACATATTTTTTTCATATAATAATATTGAACCGCTGATAAAGGGTTCTCATGTGTAGCAGTGATCTCTGGACTAAACAAGCGATAATACGGGCATCCCCTTTTCTCTTCTTGAAAGTCACTACATGTTTGGATCCAAGATGGCTTCACTCGTGAGCTGTCACTCACGTTTGGATACAGATAATGAATCTGTCCTAAAGTTAGTCATTCATAAAACATTGCATTGCTCTGTAGATTTGATCATGAACAATTGACTGCATTCTACAGAATATAGTGCTGCTAGGAATCGAAGTCGTTTTCATCGAGTCAAATATATTCTCTTATCGAAAATGGTGGCTTCGTACGAGAGTTCATAAAAGTATCTTGGATTACCTTGGTATAAGAAATATGAAACTGCCATTCCTTGGCAATACGCATAAACACTGGGGTAAAGCATACACGATAGGTCTAGACGACTATCACTTTCCCCACAAATACTGAGATCACTTTTTCCCCGGCGACAGGCCGACATAGGAAACACAGTCCCTATCAGGACGAAGCCAAATCACACCACCCTCTAGCGACACATCCGCCGAATAGCCTTTGACCTCTCTAGAGACAACAGAACATATAGTTCGACTTAGATATGTAAAGATATACAGATATAAGACAGACTCGTCCTACTCAGACAAACAATACACATAAATTCAGGCCATAGATATTCTGAAGCAAGAACAATCTATTATTACCCAAACAACGAATAAATCGCAGTAAAATGGATTCATCCGCGGAGTTTGATCGAAGAGATGGCACAACTTTCAAGGGAAGTAACTCAATAATGACTTTCCCTTAAGCACTAAAAAATTACCTATGTATAATATTGTAAGATATCAAAGACTGCACGTAACATACGTATTCCTATATAGCCACAGACACTCTCGTCCGTCTTGCTGAACTGGTTGTTGAATTCAATTCTTTCGAATTTAAAGGTCAGTTCTTCTACGATGTCAGTGATGTTTCTATGGGTACAAAGATGGTCCCAGCTATGCCTGGCTCTACGTGGAATATTTGGAGCATTACGTATGGCTCTTCACCCCCACCATCAAGTTCACCTCTCTCATCGCCATTGTATCTGTTAGCTTTCTGGACATTACTGTTACCATCACGCCCCCTGGCCTCAAGACCTCAAAGTAATATGAGCCTACTGATGCCCACAGCTACCTTTTGTATACGTCTCATCCTCATAACGTCTTCGCCTACGTGTTCTATACCAAGACAATGATGACTGCCAAGCTAATGTTGGACTTCTTCCAAAATAGACTTTATTCAGAACATGCTCTCACATCTGCCTTGCAACGTGTTCTCGCTATTTCCGGTCAGTCCTCGAACACTCATCACAAAACCACTTCCGATAAATTCAAGTTAATCTTGACCTATCTCCCCCACATCACTGCAATTAAAAGGATCCTCTTTAGTGACCAACTTATACTTCAAGCGAATTCCGTGACTCGACAAGTGTTCAGTAAGGCACCGGTAGTGACCTATAGACGCGACAAGAACCTGAAGGATCTTCTTGTTCACAACTGTCTCACAGCCGAGAGTGCCGGTCAATTTGGCACACACCCTTGGTGGCCGAACACGATGCAGAACGTGCAAGTTTGTCATCAAAACCCACAAGATGTCTTTTTCCAAGGCCACGTTCACCATCAGCAATAGCTTCACATGCGAGTCACGCAATATCATTTATATCATTGTATGTAAACGTTGCAGTAAAGCCTATACTGGCCAATACCAAACCTACCCACTGTCCTGTTCTCACTGTTCTAGTCTACTATCATTTACTGGACACAGTATTAAGGTCCTTGTCTTGTTGGATTTGGCCTATACTGCAGGATAGAGAAACAACAGAAGTGATTGCGTCATTAATAGGCTGAACTGCCCATGGTGGACTTCCGGTGTCGTGTATTGTGGTTCGCACTGATGACCTGCCATTGAAACATCATTTTTCGATGATGCGTAGATCGCAGGGAGGATAGTGTGATTCGCTTGCATGGCTAGGCGGGGTTGTCGCACGGAAGGTCCAGTGTTCAAATCCTCGGTAAGCCACTCATGTCTGTTGTTTTTCTGTTGTCTGGTGTTCTACTTCTTTATTTCCTGCGAGTGCCTGATAACATACCTTTATATTTGTTTCATATTAATTGGCCAAACAGGTATACGACTTGGCGACAGATTTAACCAGCACCTTTATGACATCTCCAGATTGGTATCTAGGATACCAGTACCCATTCACTTCAATGGTCCAGACAACCAGGGCCATTTAGACATCCGGTCACTGTGATCAGATTAAGCTTCTCTGATACTGCTAGTCAAGTCCAGCTTAAATAACGCCTCATTCTCCTTATTGGTCGCCTCAAACAATAATCATAACACCCAACATTTGTTAGTCTTATGTGACCTTTTCCACCCATTCCATCTTCCCTGTCGGTCGCAGTATATATATACGAGGGGCATTCAGAAAGTAATGCACCACATCGTTTTTCTCAGCTAATAATAATGATAGAAGCATGAAATTTTGCACACTTCAAATATGGCATGTGCCAATTGTGTGCACCAAATTGCACCGCAACTGGCCAAATAATACGGCTGCCCTAAACCGTTGAAATGGAGCGTGTTAGCAACATGCGTTATAAGCAGCGAATTGTGATAGAATGTCTCGTTGGACAAAAGGAAACTGTTGTGAACATTCACAAGCATCTATGTGATGTGTATGGAAATTTTGCAGTCGACAGGAGTACAGTCAGTCGCTGGGTTCAGAGAAGCAAAGAATCAGGAAGTGGAAATACGGAGCTGCTTGATCGGCCTCGCTGTGGACGTCCTGCCACAGCCACCAACGCAGAAATGTTGAAATGCGCTGAGGGCATTATTCTTACTGATTAGCGAATCACTACTCAACAATTGGCCTTACAGCTGTCAGTCAGCATTGGTAGTGCAAATGCAGTTATAAAAACTCTCGGATTTTCTAAGGTTTGCGCAAGATGGGTTCCTCGAAGTCTCACAAATGACCACCGATTGCAAAGGAAAGCAATTTCTTCTGGTCATTTGTGAGACTTCGAGGAACCCATCTTGCGCAAACCTTAGAAAATCCGAGAGTTATTATAACTGCATTTGCACTACCAATGCTGGACTGACAGCTGTAAGGCCAATTGTTGAGTTGTGATTCGCCTATCAGTAAGAATAATGCCCTCAGCGCATTTCAACATTTCTGCGTTGGTGGCTCTGAATTAATATTAGACAAACATAAAGGTATGTTTTCAGGCACTCGTAAGAAATAAAGAAGTAGAACACTTGGACAACAGAAAAACAACAGACGTGAGTGGCTTACCCAGGGTTCGAACCCCGTACCTTCCGTACGACAACTCCGCCTAGCTATCAAGCGAATCACACTGACCCCACGGCCAGCTAGGCATCCCCAAAAAAGGATGCTTTACTGACTATTTATCAGTATGAAACACAAGATAACACCGGAAGTATACAGTGGGCAACTCAGCCCCTTAATGACGCAATCACTTCTGTTGTTCCCCTATTAACAGTATGTGTCAGTCCAAACAAGACAAAGACCTTGATACTGGGTCCAGTAAATAGTAGAAGACTTAAGGACAGTAGTATAGAACAGAGGGTAGGTTTCTGGTATTGTATAAACATAAATAACACATAAGGAAGGGAAACCCGAGGCCTGTAAACAGTAAATTAATATTAGACAAACATAAAGGTATGTTTTCAGGCACTCGTAAGAAATAAAGAAGTAGAACACTTGGACAACAGAAAAAAAACAACAGACGTGAGTGGCTTACCCAGGGTTCGAACCCCGTACCTTCCGTACGACAACTCCGCCTAGCTATCAAGCGAATCACACTGACCCCACGGCCAGCTAGGCATCCCCAAAAAAGGATGCTTTACTAACTATTTATCAGTGTCTGTGGCAGGACGTCCACAGCGAGGCCGATCAAGCAGCTCCGTATTTCCACTTCCTGATTCTTTGCTTCTCTGAACCCCGCGACTGACTGTACTCCTGTCGACTGCAAAATTTCCATACACATCACATAGACGCTTGTGAATTTTCACAACAGTTTCCTTCTCTGCAACGAGAAATTCTATTACAATTCGCTGCTTATAACGCATGTTGCTAACACGCTCCATTTCAACGGTTTAGGGCAGCCGTATTATTTGGCTGGTTGCGGTGCAATTTGGTGCACACAATTGGCACATGCCATATTTGAAGTGTGCACAATTTCATGCTTCTATCTTTATTATTAGCTGAGACAAACGATGTGGTGCATTACTTTCTGAATGCCCCTCGTATATATGTAATTTCTTTGTTTCCTTGTTGTCCCTTACTCCGTTTACACATTCTTTCTTCTTCTATCTCGCTCTCACTCATTATGATTATTCTTCTTCTTATTATTAGTGTTATATTACTATATTTATTATATTTGGGTTGTTTCTCGTTCCGCTTCCATTCTTAGCATTTATTTGTTACGCGCGACACTGGCAGGCATTTTATGTTTTTGAGGCGCGTTGTCAGATCGAAAGACGCGCTAGGTATTCGTGTGTTTTATCAGCAGTACCTATTTTTCTTGTATTCTCTCATGTTTCCTACTTAGCTTTCGTTTTCTTTCATTTCCCTGACGAAGGCCTTGTGGCCGCACCGTTGGCTATTTTCTTTGTCTTTTGTCCTAGTAAAACTATTCACCTTTTCTCGATTTTCTTTTCGTATTTATTCGCCCTAATATTAATAGCCAAATCTTCAGTTTGTGAATATTAATAGCTAAATGTTCAGTGTGTCAGTATTAATGGCCAAATCTTCAGTGTGTCAATATTAATAGCCAAATATGCAGTGTGTCAACAATAATAGCCTAATCTTCAGTTTGTCAAGATTTATAACCAAATCTTCAGTGTGTCAATATTAATGGCCAAATCTTCAGTGCGTCAATAGCCAAATCTTCAGTGTGTCAATATTAATAGCCAAATCTTCAGTGTGTCAATATTAATAGCCGAATCTTCAGTGTGTCAATATTAATAGCCAAATCTTCAATGTGTCAACATTAATAACCAAATCGTCCGTGTGTCAATATTAATGGCCAAATCTTCAGTGTGTCAGTATTAATAGCCAAATCTTCAGTGTATCAATATTAATAGCCAATCGTCAGTAAGGTAAAGGATCCCGTTACACGCCCACTGAGGCATATTGGGCATATGGTGTTAGGCCCATATTTTCTTGACCAACGGCACACTAGGGGTGATGTGGTCAGCATCACGTCGGCCGCCGTTTGCGGTCTACAAAATCCCACCTCAACTGGCGTTCGAACAATAGACCACCGAGCTAAGAACCCAGTGCACTAACTACTACGCTACCGCGGTTCCAATCGTTAGTGAGTTAATATTATTAGCCAGGTCTTCAGTCTGAGAATATTATGGAAAGTCTTTAACTCTTACTATACGGGAGCTAAAACCGCGTTTTTACGCGATAGTTTAGCTATCGTTACCGTCGCGCGCCACTTCACAGGGCGAGCCGTAAAATTGGTACTAAACCCGCGCCACTTCATGGGGCTTGCCGGATATTAAGAGTTAATGCGAAAATATTAATAGCAAAGCCTTAAGTGTCAAAATATTAATAGAAAGTATTCAGTGTCAAAATATTAATACATGGGAAGGAGCCCATTGTCATTTTTGTAGTGGTATGCATTTATTTTAATTTTCACAACACTCACTGTTCTTTTCTCTCATTATCGTTTCTTTGCTTCCACCTTTGTCTTATATTGTCTTGGTTTGTATTGTTCTAGATTCATGTTTTTCTGTGATTCCATGACAGTTGTAATTGATTATTGATATTTGTGATACACATAATCTCGATTATATTGCTGTTTGTTGATCAGCATTGAACCTATTGAAATACTCAGACTTGAGAAGTGAAATTCAGACTAAGTCAAGTATACTATAAAAGACAACATGTCTACTCTGGAATATTTAATTAAACAAGGCAAGGGACAGGGTAAGCAGGGCTCAGCTTTTGAAGAATTTGCCATGACACAATTAGGAAAAGAAAAAGAAAGAGATGAGAAGAAGAGATAATTGAAAATTGAAAGTGAGGAGAGAATACGTATGAGAGAACTCGAGAAATATGAGAGAATAAAATCACTACAATTGAAATCTGAAGAGAAAATAAGATTGGCCGATACCGATGATTTAAAAGTGAGAAGATTAGAATTGGAGCTTAACAATACGAAGGCATCATTAGAATCAGCCTTAAACAAAAATGAATCTTTGAATTTAGAGATTAAAGAACTCAAATTACAGGTTTCACAACACAATCCTTCAGCTTTAAAGAGAGAAATTCAAACACATGTTGCTCATATTCAAGAGCTCACTTTGGAAGTTACTCGTCTGAGATCAAGTGCTTTGGAAAATGAAGTGACAGCCCTGGATAAGGAATATTCCTGGGTTCAGCTCGAAAATGAGCATTTAAAAATATTGAACTGGACAATCAAGAATTACAACGCCTTCGAATTCAACAAGCAAAATCGAACAGTGACAATGTGGCTGCATTGGAGACATTACTCCTTAAAGACAAGACTAAAACGACTGAACTTATGAAATCAAATGAGAAGCTGGGTGAGGACATTTCACAAAAATATTATGAAATTTGTAAGTTACGAAGAAGGGTTGACAGGTTGTTAGATATTGTACTGCAGAACAAAATGTTGTCACCCGATATTGTTGACAGGGGTACGTTACGACATTCCAGCAATACCAAAGGTAGTGTCAACTTGTCGACACATCCTGACAAAGTGAAAATATCATTTCGAAGAAATCCTTCATCATCACTCTCCAGCCAGTGTTTATTGTCGAAACCACAAGGGCTTCTATGAGGGTGATGCATGGCGACATGCCAGAAACAGTGATGGTGTCGTGACAAACCGTCGAACAAGTCACTGTGTGCCCAGTAGGAGAAATGAGTTTAACGAACAAGTTATGAACCTTGTCGTAGGAGTGCAGATCAAGATGATAAGCGTGACACAAACTTAAATGATAAGAGTGATGTAAATACATGATGTTAAAGATGAAAGTCAAGCCACACCTTTTGAGCAGTTGGGTACGACATGCTCAAAAACGACATGCTCTTGTAAGAGATGTGACGTATAATGGAAATATAGCCTACAGTATCTGACAGTCTTTTGGACCTCGTTAGCGTTCTATGATTTGCCAGCAAAACCATGCATTTTTCTGCCTGTCTTACTCACCTTTTAATCCACGCCTCTTTTTCGGTTAATACGGGCTAACGCAAACTTTACAAACTTCGCTACCTTCCAGTCATAACAGATAGCGAATTAGGTTTGTTTACCACGTTTCTCACGCGAGCTGATCTGTCAATCATCGGATAACTGACAGACCGCATGTGGGAAAACACCGGACCCTTTTGAAGTAGACGTACGGGCAAAAATATTTCCCCGACAACCCTTTGAAGTTCGTACACAGAGGGGAGTTAACGCTTTGATCTTCAGAAGCGGGAAAAATCTCCGAGGAACCCGTTAGACGTGAGAATTCTTCTGATGTCGATTAGCAACGCTGAGACAGAGCGACCGTAAAACCTTTTATCTGGGGAACTTATTTTTTCTGATTCTGTGCTACGCACTATAGTGTGAAAAGTAGCATCCTCTAGAGATCAGATAAACATGATGATATATAAACTGTGTCTTCCAAAACCAGCTATGGGTTGTCACTCATAAATTTTCGGATAGTCTAAACCCGTAGTCTAGAACCATTGTGGAAGATGTGTTAATAGTATTCGTGGGGATTGTAATTTTGATGTTCTGCATACCTGATCACAAGAGCGGCCAGCGGTTTTTTCCTTCATTTACTGATTGATTAATGTTGTCTTTTTCCCAGCTTACGCGTCCACAAGTTCATTTGTGAACAGGATTGGCCAAAGAGACAAATTAACAATTTAAATGGTAAATTTAACTGGACTTATATAACCCAGAAATAATTTGTTCAATTTTTATCAGCCCACTGGGTTTTGAAAACAATAACATTTCACCCGACTTTTGACAGTCGTATCCAAGTGGATTTTATCCAGAAGAGTTACGGTGTTTCATAATTGGCACTTACCCAGAGCCGGCCGATAGGATTACCATCATTTAACAATTGTAACAGTTTTTAGCAACTAGATGTTTCCAAATACTGGAAGTATTTTTCACTGTTTGCTGTGAACACAAGATCTCGGTTTTCTACACTAACTATTCGAGGTGACATTTGTTCATCCGGGAATACACCACCAAATTTGGCGTCCCCCTCATAAAATGCTATTTGTTATAGAGGATGGACTGGGGCCAACTTGGATAATACCCCTGACATTCTGTATATTCGGGAACCATTGTAATTCCAAAGGGATATCACCAAGAATATGGTAAGCGTGATTGAGTGGCCACTGTATGACAGAGACAGTATCACAGAGAGAGTGAATATTTTTCTTTGTTACAAGTATTACGCCAACTCTGATTTGGCTTAACAATTGTTTACTTTACTGGGTAGCATTTCGTAGGAACTTTGTTTTTCCTTACTGTCTATTCTGTAACATAGTGCTAACCTTTGACCTATGAGGTTATTAACTTGTTGGGTTCTTGTCTCGATAAGGGGAGGGCACAGTTATTCAGTTATTTCCTATGTATGTAATTCTGATTTTATTTTTACATTTCTTTAGATTTTTGGTGTTGTCAAGTTTAATGATAATAAACAACACAAGAAACCAAACTTTGTGTGTTGGTCAGACCCATACCCAATTAACCATAGTGTTTCACGTTTTGTGTGTCTTGTAGTCATATAGTTGTGTATGTGTGTAGTTAAACTTATATTTACATGTATAGGGAGGGAAAGATGGTCTTGTACTAAATTATAGTCGTATAGATAGGCTGGACTAGAGAAACTACTCATTCCAGAGACAGATCTTCTCCTTAAACTATTCACCCGTGAAATCTATTTCTCACACCTTTATTTCTCACGAACGTATCTCCATCCACTCTACTCAGGCGGGACCATAAATAACTTTCAAACCTATCTAATCACGACAAGAGACATAATAATAATAATACTCATTCTTATCAGTCTGATACGACATACACTAAAGAGGCTGATGTCAATACTTCTCAGTCAACTAGAGTTGCACACCATCCTTGTGCAGAATTTCGCTCTAGTCGAGCTTCTTATGCAATGTCTTCAGTGTCAAAATATTAATAGCAACGTCTTAAGTGTTAAAATATTAATAGAAGAGACTTCAGTGTCAAAATATTAATAGCAAATTCTTAAGTGTCAAAATATTAATGGCCAAGTCTTATGTGTGAGAATTTTAATAGTCAAGTCTTAAGTGCTTAAGTGTCAAAATATTAATAGCAACTTCTTAAGTGTCAAAATATTAATAGCAAAGTATTCAGTGTCAAAATATTAATAGCAAAGTATGCAGTGTCAAAATATTAATATCAATGTCTTCAGTATCAAAATATTAAGAGCAAAGTCTTAAGTGTTAAAATATTAATAGCAAAGTCTTCTGTATCGAAATATTAATAGCAAAGTCTTCAGTGTCAAAATAGCCAAGATTTATGTGTGAACATTTTAATAGTCAAGTCTTAAGTGTGTGGATATGTGGCGTGCTCCACGCATACTAACAGAAAATATTAGAGAATTATGGATGTTAAATGACATCACAAGTTAAGGTGTATAACCCTGACACTGCTCTAGGTGGGTCGTTGGAAAAATTACTGGCAGTAGTTTACCATGTCGTTATTTTTAAAAAGAGTTATGAATAGTGGAAAAAGTGCCGTTATATGTTGTAACCTAGTAAATAACGTGTTAAAATCATTTAGTGCAGGACTATTTAAGCTGTTTGTTTTATCCCACTATTTAGGAAACATAATTCCAGGTGTAATTTATAGCATGTTTAAAAAAGGTCAAGGTAGTACCATAGCAAATACTGTCGTAGAGGAGTGAAGTTCTAGAGGCTTCATTATAATAGGTCCAGCTTCGAGAGGTGGGGCCATGACCACTTCCCTACTTCGGGAATTTAACGAAACACTTAGCTCAAAAGACGTACCAGCTGGCCAAAGTAAAACACTTCTTAGACGCAGACACTAGACTATTGTTCTACACTTCACATATACAGACACATCTAGATTACTGCTCTACACTATGGGATGGTTGCCCTGCTTCCACCTAAAAGAGACTGCACTCCCTGCATAAGAGAGCAGTACGTCTGATTACCGATAATCGCACTATACTATACGCAAGGACACGAAAAGAACCCAAAATACTGTCCCTAAAAAAAGTCTCCTCTACAACAAAGCCAAGATGACTCACGCAATTCTATCAAACAATTCCCCGCCGTACCTACGATCATTGTTTCAAACCAGTAGAAGAGAGGGACTACAATTACATCAGTTACGTCTGCCCAAACCTAGGATCGACCTGTTCAAAAAGAGTCTAGCCTACTCTGGAGCCTACTTGTGGAACAGCCTTCCACACCACATAAAAAAACCAACATACACAATACTCATTCAACAAAGCACTTTTTAAACACTTAATCAACACCGATTATCTACCCCCATAGAAGCAGCCATTGTCAGGCCACATCTTATCTATATGTCAACCTTTCTTTTCCTCTTCCGCTCGTTATTGTCTATGCGAAAAATTTGTTTTATATCCACGTAGTATTGCTATATAATGTAATGTATGTGAGAATGTACCTGCATAGCACTGTACATTAGAAATATGTAATTGTATTTTGTTTGCTTAAATGTGATGATGTGTATGCGAATGAGCAGATATACATTTTTACGGCTCGAAGATGTGTCCTGCTACAGAAGTGCGTGAGAAATTATTATTATTATTTCATTTTCCCTCAATAATGTACAGATATAAGCGAGAATATGTTATGTAATTTGTGTATTGATGTTTAATGACACATTCAAAAATGCAGATTAATTGCTGATGAACACATGAGTGAGTGTCGGGATATAGAATGGAAGATAAAGGGCTGGATGGTCGAACAGACCTGGGTCCCAATTCTTTACCCTTTTAAATAAAGTTATGTCCATCTATCTCTCCTACTGATTCTGCTCTTGGGTTAAGGAGGGCAAAGAAATAACACCAAGTCTCACCTCCTTCAATAGCAGACTGTCAAATACCTAATGAGTTCTGATACCATGCCAACTAATCTGATTATGCTTGAAATCATAATTTTCTGTACGTATTTTTTTTTAATTTATTTATTTATCTATTTTTTTTTTAATTTAATTTTATTATAATGTTTGTTTAATTAACAATACTTAATTTTGATTATAACTGCATACTGTAAACGCACGCTGTTAAATTACCTTTATAATGATGCATGCCTCCATATTAATGCTTAAAGTAACACGTGGGAATGAAAGGATATAATATGCAAGATAAATGAGAGTGGAAGGGCAGAATGTTAGACGGGCCTGCGCGCCCAATTCTTAACCCTTCGAAAATAAAGTTTGTTCGTTCGTTCGTTCGCTGACATTGCCCTCTGTTACGTGCAGTCTTTGATATCTTACAATATTATACATTGGTATACTTGTTATGTTCGCAAATATTTTGTAAACAAAATAGTGCTTAAGGAAAAGTCATTATTGAGTTACTTCCCTTGAAAGTTGTGTCGGCTCTTTCGATCGAACTCCGCGGATAAATCCAGTTTTCTGCGATTTATTCTTTGTTTGGGTAGTAATAGATTGTTCTTGCTTCAGAATATCTATGGCCTGAATTTATGTGTATTGTTTGTCTGAGTAGGACGAGTCTGTCTTATATCTGTATATCTTTACATATCTAAGTCGAACTATATGTTCTGTTGTCTCTAGAGAGGTCAAAGGCTATTCGGCGGATGTGTCGCTAGAGTGTGGTGTGATTTGGCTTCGTCCTGATAGGGACTGTGTCTTCTATGTCGGCTTGTCGCCGGGGAAAAAGTGATCTCAGTATTTGTGGGGAAAGTGATAGTCGTCTAGACCTATCGTGTATGCTTTACCCCAGTGTTTATTCGTATTGCCAAGGAATGGCAGAATCATATTTCTGATACCAAGGTAATAATAGACACTCTTATGAACTCTCGTACGAAGCCACCATTTTCGATAGGTACGATTTGAATGTCTAAGAGAATATATTTGACTCGATGAAAACGACTTCGATTCCTAGCAGCACTATATCCTGTAGATTGCAGTCAAGTGTTCATGATCAAATCTACAGAGCAATGGAAGATTTAATGAATGACTAACTTTAGGACAGATTCATTATCTGTATCCAAACGTGAGTGACAGCTCACGAGTGAAGCCATCTTGGAACCAAACATGTAGTGACTTTCAAGAAGAGAAAAGGGATGCCCGTATTATCGCTTGTTTAGTCCAGAGATCACTGCTACACATGAGAACCCATTGCTAGCGGTTCAATATTATTATATGAAAAAAACTGTGCTGAACCTTATGTTAAAGAATCTTCGCTAGACGAGATTAGGTAGAAGCCATCTTGGATATTGTTTATAATCTGACGTGCTTTGTCAGTAAACTCAGTTGATATATATATATGGGCAATACTGGGTGCTTGGCTACTGACAGTCCATTATAATATTATTCTACATGAGTGCCCATGTAACATAACATTGCAAGACCAGTTATCCACTGTACCATGATGTATTATGCCAACCTGTGATTTGTCACTATCTGTGCTGTCGAGTGTGTACGTCCAATTAAACTTTAGTAAAGGTACACAGTCGTTGGTGTCGATGACTTCCAGCCATACATGAGTGTGAGAAAAGAACATTTGTCAACACCACGAACCCTTATTATCATTCGCACATTATACACTCAATCCATGTCTACACACCACTGCGTAGGTCAAGTTGACATTCCATACACTACAGTGGAGCAAACAACACCATAGAGATCTTATCAACTGATGATGATGATGTCTGCTTCCATCCACTTATATTTATCCTTTTGGTGGATATCATTAACTGGGAATAAAATAACAACTTTATCACCCTCCTTAAATCAAGAGCACAGTCAGGTTCCCGTTTACAGCTGGGAAGACTGGAGCGTGACGCCACTGTGTTTCGAACATGATAACTTTGCTGCGTTAGGCCAGCGCTCTCACCACACTGTCAACCGGACGCTCACAGCATATTTCAGATATATAATTCCAATTACATTTTTATTATAGCAGAGTGTTAGCTGCATATATTGAAATCGTGTAAATGATCGATAGATCTATAAAAGTAAGATAGAGTATGCTTCTGCAGTAACATGTTTTTATTAATATTATTATTATCATTATTATTATTACTGTAATAATCAGTTAGTATCATCCTTCTACTGTGGTAGTAAGTCAGACATTTTATCATTTAAACAGCAGTCACAGATTTGTAAGACACAGTCAGTAATACTAACTGGCCAGAATATTTGGGTTAAAACTGATACGCTATCGCATGGGATATATTTATATTTTCGAAAATAAAATTTGCCCTCATTTTGGTGATGCGCACACGTTAAGCTAGACACGTGGTCATTTGGTTATATTAGGGCGCATGTCAAACTATAAAAGGCCTTCTTGTCTGATTAATAACATGACACATATACTTAAGGCACCCTAGAGATTATCAACAGTAAGAAAGCATTAGATGATATGTTTTGATGAGTGATCAATCCTGAAGAACAATTTTCTTGTAGCTTTTTTTTTCTTTAGTTAAAGTTAGTGCTGCCTTGTTTTATCTTTTTAATAAAATTAATCAATCCAAATAAACGTTCTGGTGTTTTGTGGGTTTTTTTAATTGTTTTATTTTATGTGAATGACAACTTCGATTTGAAATCTGACACTTTTATGAACCGTTGAGTAGTGACTTGCATAGTCTTACACATCATAGGACATTATCGTTACACTACACACGTATCTAATATGCACATTTAGACATCTATGAAGTATATAATTTCTTGGTTGTTGTTTTTTTTTTCTTTTTCTTCTGCTACATACTCATAATAGGACTGACTGCCTGGACATCTGATTTGATCATTAATGGTATGTTATATTTGTATGTTAGATAGTCGGCATATCCAGTGTAAAGTTGTGAATACAGAATAGCATATACGAAAATCATATAGCGTATTACTTCAAACAGCAGAAACAACGTTGTGAAAAAAAAATGTAATGGAAAGAAAAATAAGATCATCGTTATCATTATTATCATAATCATCATCATCATTATCATCATGATCACTCTTCAGTTCTGCAAGGAGAATACGACTTATTATAAGACTTACGAAAAGTCCCTCCTGTCCCATACACTCAGCTTGAAGTCTGTCCCCATCTTCCTCATCCCTTTCATTTACGTCGTCAGTTCTCTTCTCCACGAGTGTCTCTGTCTCACAATGTCTCTCTTATCTTTAGAATTCTAGAAACAAAACCTACCTTGCAGTATTATCAACAGTTTTAACCACACTGTGCCCTAACCATCACCAACGTCTTCTCCTCATCTCTTGACCTACTGGCCCTTGTCTAGCACATCTATAAACTCATACGACAAATGTGTTTCAGGTGTAACAAATTTATTATTTTTTTCATAAAGTAATCTATTCTCAAAAAGAAGAACAACGTGGCATGCCCCGAAAACTGAGATACATGGCCAAATTGATTTTATTCTTGTATCCAAAAGATTCAAATCCAGTATTAATAAAGCCAAGACTAGGACTTTTCTTGGCGCCGACATTGGTAGTGATCGCGACATGGTATTGATGACGCTCAAGCTTAAATTCAAAAAGAATTATAATCAAAACAGATGTTCTCAGTTAAGATTCAATTTAGACAAACTGAAAGATCCAGAAATCGCGGGAATCTTTGAGGCAATTGTTGGAGGAAAATTTGCAGCTCTCAACTTTCTGGAGGATGATATCAACTCAATCACAGAGAACATGAAAGATGTGCTCTTTGAATCAGCAACAGAAATACTTGGTAAAAGAAAGAAAATAAACAAACCATGGGTTACAGATGACATTCTGAAGTTATGTGATACACGGCGGGAAATGAAAAAGGTTAAGAAAGAGGTTCCTGAAGCAGCATGGCAATACAGTATGGTGAATACAAATATTAGAAAGAAAATGAAACAGGCCAAAGAAAAATGGGTAGCTGATCAATGTGAGTGCATTAATACGGGGCTAATAAAAGGTAACAGCAAAGCAGCTTTTGACACATTAAGAAGACTATCAAAACCCCAACAGCCCAGGGTAACTGGTATAGAAGATAGCAATGGGGCTCTGCTCAATGAAAAAACAGTTGTAATGAGAAGGTGGATAGAATATATATAACTGTAAACTCGACACTGACTATAGCATATTAAACAACATTAAGTGTGAAAACAGGGAACATGGAAATGCAGCAATATTACGGGAAGAAGTGGAAGAAGCTATATGTTCGATGAAAGGAGGGAAGTCACCGGGTGTGGATAATATCCCAGCAGAGCTCTTGAAATATGGAGGACCAGATATAGTAAAAATCATGACAACAATTTGCCAGAAGATATGGAGTACAAAAAAATGGCCAAAAGAGTAGGCGCAGTCATTAGTAATACCGCTTCCAAAGAAAGGAAATCTAAAAATGTGCAAGAATTACAGAACCATTAGCCTTATTAGTCATCCAAGTAAAGTGATGTTAAGGATACTTTTGAACAGAATAAAACAGAAATCAGAAGAAATCTTGTCCGAGGAACAGGCTGGCTTTAGACCAAAAAGAAGTACCTCAGAACAAATCTTAAATATTAGATCACTGATCGAAAAACATCTCCAGCATCAACGCGATTTATACCATAACTTCATCGATTTCACAAAAGCCTTCGATCGAGTCTGGCATGAAGGCTTATGGCAAATAATGAGAAAATTCAATTTTGATACCAACATCATAGATATCGTTGAAGCACTATACAAGGAAGCAAGCAGTGCCGTTTTTGCAAGCAATGACATTGGATAATTTTTCAAAACAACTGTAGGAGTTCGTCAGGGATGTATCCTGTCCCCAGTGCTCTTTAATATATATCTAGAACATATTATGCAGGAGGCTCTCTACGATTATAAAACAACCATATCGATTGGAGGCCGACCTCTTTGCAATCTACGTTTTGCTGATGATATCGATCGTATAGCTGGAACAGAGTCAGAACTTCAAGACCTTACCTCTAGACTGGAGAAAGTAACAAGAACGTATGGGATGGAAATCAATATAGAAAAAAAGGAAGATATTGGTGAATAGCCATAAGAAACATGTGTTAAGGTACTGTCCGCCCGTTCGTTTATTCCCGTGAATTAAAAGAGTTTGTCTGCATTTGATATATGTATACCATTATTATTACCATATGTGTCTATATGAATATTAGAACATTGGTATACAACAAAAGTGTCACGCGAATGTTTTATTCGTGGGTATGCAAAAAAAATGCACTGTATCGTCCCTGTATTATTTATGCAGTGTTCTCTCACAAGGGATCACGAATTAGTAATGTCTCAGATATGCCCAACAGCTCAAATATAACCAGGTAAGAAGCCAATGCTGTTCCGGTAACATAACAACACAGTTTATTGAAAACTCATGATCCATGAGACATGATGAACCGTCCTTAGTTAATGTCATTCTGTCTATTCGTAACATAGTGTTATACTCCTTGACGGTAATACATTGTTGCTTATTAGTCCCAATACTTCTATACATCTCTATGTATTGATTATATCCGTGCCCTTCTCCCGTACTTTCTTTTCAAACTCATATAACTTCATTAACATGAATTTCCCAAATTCAGCACACATTAGCGACAAAGCAGGATTTTTTTAGACTCCGATTTTTACGGTGTATAGACCTGCCCGTCTAAAAAATGTATAAGCATCAAATTATACATTATTAACAGTACTCATCCTGGTATGCACTCCTATGCATGGCACGAATCAATATACCCTTTTTTCACGGGTTTTCAAGCAAACCAGCAAACACAAGGCTGTTCACGTCTTGTTTTTATTTGGGGTCCATTTTGTTCTCTACGTCATTGTTTCAAGACCCAAAAAACTCCTACGTCATCCTTTTTTTTACTGCGCGCAATAATAATGCACCTAAGTGTACTATTCACATATCTTCAAATATTTTCACCAAACTCAACTCAGCGCTCTTTGATGCGCAACACCAAAATGTTGTAAAAAACCACACGCAACAATTACCCCCTACCACCGTTAAGAAAAAAGACACGTAGTTTCTTTTTTCTTCAAAATTATACCACTTAAGGTAATTTAAAAAAAAAATACCAACATAATACTATCCTAAGTCTCAGTAAGTCTAATTCAGCTAATGTCTCATAATATAATCAGTCAGTCGTCGATGAGATGAAACGGTGATAAACAAGTCATATAGTCTACTGCCTTATGAATAAAATCCATGTAGGAAGTAATAATATTACTAAATTAAAACAAATTACGGGAAATCAACACCACCCTCTATTACCTCTAGTATCAATAATACTAGAACCAAAACTTATATAATATGGTTACATCTAATAGGATTACCTATCCATAGGAAAATGATTGCAATAATGTGTACCTAACCAATACAGAGTACACTGCAAATCCCATATCTGTTTATTCCTGATCCAACCCCAAAAAATAGCAAATACATGCATACATTGGTTACAAATTACCTATGTCAATGCCCCTAGGAACCTCTATAATATACACGCAAAAATACGCTATAGAATATCATTGCCGTACAGTCATATTATAGTACACTGTATGTGCACCTTACACCATAAATACCAAATTGGGTTCCGGATAACACTAATAAAAATTCAATGTCCCAATTACATCACCACTACTGTTGACCATGGACTAACTGTCATTAAAAACTTGTGTACTGTCTTCCTGAGGGCACCTCGACAGTACGTCTGCAACCACATTGTCGGACACTCGAATTGCTTGAATAGTATAATTATACGGCTGCATCAGAATCGAATAACGGGCTGCTCGGGCGCATTTATGGTTCTTTGTCTTTAAATACGCCAAAGCCTTCTGATCTGACTGTATTACGAAAGTTACACCTAACAGATACTTCTCTAATTTGGTTACTGCCCATACCACTGCGAGAAGTTCTTTTTCCAACACCGAATAATTCATTTCCGCCTTGTTTAACTTTCTTGAAATGTACGTGATCGGATGCAGATGTCCATCAAATTGTTGAAGCAACACAGCACCAACGTCCTTGAACGAAGCGTCTGTTCGAAGAGTATAAAGATTATTAAGCCTGGGTAGTTTTAAAATCGGTGGGGATGAAAATAAATCCTTAATTTTAAGAAAAGCAGCATTGCATTCTGGAGTCCACCTAATTACATTAGGAGCCCCTTTCCTAAGTAGAGTGGACAGATCTGATGTAATTGAAGATAAGTTAGGAATAAATTTACCATAATATTGCACTAGTCCTAACCCACTACGGACTTGTTTTTTTGTCTTAGGAATGGAAAGATTTAGAATCTTGGAAACATTCTGCTCCAAAGTTTGAAGATTCCCATGACCAATCCTATGACCTAGAAAAGTAATCTCAGAGAATCCAAAATACACCTTAGATGGTTTAGCAGATAACCCAGCAGATCTGAGCGTGGACAATAGAGAGTGTAAACCGTGAAAGTGTTCTTCCCAAGTGTTGCTAAACAAACAAATATCATCTATGTACGAGATTATATCTTGTCTATGCGAGAAGAGAATTCTCATCATTCTAGTGAACGTAGCAGGTGCGTTCATCAGTCCAAAACACATAAAATTGAACTGGAACAACCCTCTGGGAGTAGCAAAAGCCGTAAAATGTTTACATCTTTCCTCCAACGGAACCTGCCAATAACCTTTTGACAGATCGAACTTACTGAAATATACTGCATCTGCTAATTTTGGTAAAAGATCATCCAATAATGGTAACGGTTCGGCGTCAAAAATTGTGACCTGATTTAATTTTCTAAAATCAATGCAGAGCCGAATGTTATTGTCTTTTTTTTTCTTATTACAACCATGGGAAAAGCAAAATTACTTTGAGAAGAACTGATTATACCTAATTGCAGCATGTCATCTATTTCTTTGTTTACTTTGTCTTGAAAATGTAATGGTATCGGGTATGGACGCACTCTAATAGCCTTTTCATCATTTAAAATGATGTCATGTGTGATGACATTTGTTTTGCCTGGTATGTCTGTAAGTACATCATGAAACGAATGTAATAATTCGGATACATGTGTTTTGTTTTCAAGTGTAAGATTCGGACAGATTGTCACGTCCTCCCAAATTTCGGTAGATTGAACCGGTAGACTAGGAAACGTCATTGATACAGCTGGGAAAGAAGATTCTTCTTCCTGAATAACTGATAAAAACGCCCAGCTCATTGGATGTGAACCTACATTATCAACCGCGTGAAAGACTGCCTGAAGATATTCAGGTCTTGAGTGAAACTCTTTCAACATGTTAATGTGAAAAATCTTTCGTTGTCCCTTAACATCAAGGACATAATCGACATCTAAAATACGTGACAGAATCTTGAATGGACCACACCAAGTTATCAGTAGTCGATTCTGTTTGCTCGGAAAAAGCACGAACGCTTCGTCGCCTGGTACAAGAAGACGAAGACGTCTTGAGTGATTCTGTAACATACGAGCTTTTTCTTTAGCTCTCTCCGATGCATCTGTTTGCCAGCTGGCATGCATCCATGATTTTTTTCCTAAGATTTACAACATACTCGTAAGACGATTGAGTTTCTTGCGACAAGGAAGAATCAATCAACAAGTCTTTGATTAAAGACAATGGACCTCTGGGCTGAGCACCAAATACAAGTTGAAATGGACTGAAACCTGTATGCTCATTCGGTATTTCACGATATGCAAAAAGTACCGCTGGTAAAACTCGGTCCCACTCTTTAGGAAAATCGATTGTAATCTTTCCTAACATCTGTTTTATTGATCGATTTAGACGCTCCACCATCCCGTTTGAGGCGGCGTGATATACGGAACTCAGTGATCTGTCTATATGAAACATTGCCATAACCTCACTCATTGCACCTGACACAAACTGAGAACCTCTGTCCGACAACAGTTTTCTCGGAAATCCGATTCTAGTAAAGAAATGAAACAAAGCATCAGCTACATCCTGCGTAGTAATGTTCTTGAGTGGTATAGCCTCTGGCCACCGCGTGCACAAATCTATACAAGTTAATACATATCTATGTCCTCTCAATGACATTATAGGAAGTGGGCCAATAATGTCCACGGCCATCTTCTCAAATGGACGCACCGGAATATCGGCTGCTTGAATGGGAGCCAAATGACGTGCCCCTCTAGACTTCACCTCCTGACAAGTAACACAAGAACGGCAAAACATCGCAATGTCTTTCGACATTCCCGGCCAGAAAAAAGATGCCAGAATTCTAGATCTAGTACGAGAGTATCCCATGTGACCTGCACAACGGGAATCGTGAGCATGACTCAAGATATAGGATCTCATTACCTTAGGCACCATGATCTGAGTAGTAATATGACAAGATTTACTATCTCTGAATCTTCGCACTAATATGTCATTTACGATAGTATACCATTGTTTGTGAGAAGTATGACCATTTGTATCATCACATTGTACTAAATTAAAAAATTTCTTTAATGAAACATCACTGTTTTGTAAAGTAGAAAAAACTTCCTTGTTGATGTTACTGTGTAACACATCATCATTAACTAGTGGCACAACCTTATGTTGAGACTGCTCCTGTGCTCGAGTAACCACAACATTAGCCCTGTGTACGTGTTCTCGTTCCCAATTATTTATTTGCTCAAGAGTACACTCTTTAAAACCGTGAATGCGACCAAGAACTAAATCGCAAACTGGATTCGGCAACAAACATACTTTTATTTGTCCCGTAAAAAATGGTGTCTCGATATGAACCACAGCCGTTTGAAATTTCTCAATTCTACCACCAAACGTAATGCACTTAACCCATGTGCCTGTACAACAAGAAGGATCAACCAAACATTGTCGCACGCCTACCGTCGTGCAACCTGAATCCTTTAATAAAGTTACTGGCATGCCATTAAGTAAGCCCTTGTGAAACTCTAAAGACCCGGTTCCTTCATGAGCTGACATAGCAGGTAACGCCGGCAATGGGTGTCCACATCTCAGTCTGAAAACCACGTCAGGCGGAAATAGATTCTTGCATTCCAAACATGTTTCAGCATTATTAAAATCAAATGACGCACACGCATTTGCTTGATTAACAGTATTATTGTTATCTGCGACATTATTTTCCGACATTTGAACGGAATTACCATGGTAAGCAGATCGATTATAACTATTTGACCGAAATGCCCTGTCATTTTGTTGTCTATTGTTATACAAATGTCTATTATTATTCTGCGAGTAACGTGCTTTATTGTAACTGTAAAAGTTAGGAGTGTTTCGTTGCCAATTCATTCTGTCTCTGTTTCCCAAATCAACCTGTTGACCAGTTCCAAAATGATTGTTATTCCATCTTCTGCCAGCTGGTGAATCTTTTCTATTTCCACCTTCAAAATGAGAAAAATTTCTTTGATAATTATTATTTCGATCTGAACTGGCACTTCTATGACGAAACCTATCTCTGTCACCACTATTCGATCTAAATTTTCCTTGTCTGTTATTTACAGTAGCAACACCCGCTGACTGTAACGATTCATGTAATTTAGTGTTTCTGACATTCAAGTTCGGATGAGCAACTGAAAACAGGCGCCCTAGGGTCTCAACTTCTGATAACGATTTAGGATTCCGCTCCTGTAAAAATGCCAAAAACTTATCACTTACTGAGGATAATACCTTATCTCGTAATTGTTGCGTGATAAATTCTCGCAACATCGTTTTATTACAATATCTATTTTATAACGCAAGGGCAACAACTGCTTGAAATTTATAGTCACTTTTCTCGGTAAGCATTTGTCTTCCCGCGTTGGTATTGAATGCAGTTAAGTTTTGAGCTGTGGTCTTTTTGCGCTGGACTGCGCATGACTGGTCTTGTTTTTTGGTCGATCGGTTTCCGCCCACCACTAGTGGAGTGAGCGATTTGAATGGCGAAAGAGATGCCTCGTTGAAGAGGGGATCTCCGCTATTTTTTGTTCTGTCAGGGATGTGTAGTCCTCTTATGGATATTTCGTTTATTCGGGATAATACCTCTAGTGTATTTGCACATGCCGGGAGGCGTGATATTTCTGTATTTCTTGAAAGCAAGGTAAATTGACTTTTTCATTAACTCTATCGATTTTGGGTCGTGAGCGATTTCGATTCATAGCCTGTCTTCGAAAGTCGTCGTCACGAGATGTTTTCCCAGCTCACATGTCGCTGTATTGTACTGCATCGGTTGATGCATGTTCCAAGGACCATTACTTGCTACTTTGTTAAATGAACTAGGTTTGGAAAACCTTTATTATCTAGAGGATATTTTTGAGGACATTATTTATACTTCGGCAGACGTGTCTGTCTTGCTGAAGTCAGACTAAGGAGAGTGAACTGATCTCATACATCTGGTTATCTCCTGGCTGTTATAGAAAAGGATGGAGTTTTTCACCTGATTACATTTACAGCACTATGAAATATAACATGCATCTGACTCATCATTGTAATGCTGTCTACCGTCTATTGCTGTATTGAATGTTGCTGTGATAATGACTGTTTGATGTGCCTACATATTCGCGTAACCATTTTGTCACTGTGGCGTCCACAATAAATAATGAAGAAAAACGTCAACGGCTGTTACAAGAATCATTGACTTTATACGTCGTGAGTTTACTGACGTCCTATGTGGATTGCCCTGTTATTTTTGTATGAACATTGTTTGACTGAACACATCTGCACACTACACAAAACCAGACATGCGGATACCATCCATCATCATATGGCATCACGCATCATTTGGTGGCCATAAGCTGGTTTGATTCTGGTACCAGCAAACACGGGGTCCCTTACCCACTTCATTTTCAACAAGAATTCATCAGCATCCTTCAAGAAATTAACATTCTTCAATACAGTCAACATCTTCAAAATTTTCAAAGTACTCGGCGTTGCCCGGTAAAAGTCAAAATTTCAACTTTTTGACGGAAACAAGAATTTGACAGTACCCGGCGTTGTTACATGTTGCCGGATAACTCGGACTGCTGTTATCTTTTACGCAAGTCAAGCAAGTTGCTGCTGTCAAGGTTCCAGTGCTGTCGTTTTTGTGAAGGTCAAGTGCCGGTTGAAACGGGTTGTTTTCTGAAGAAGGCCAAGTACCGATTTCCATCAACTTACTTTTGGATTAGAAGGTCAAGTGCCGAAACAACTCAACACACAGTATTTCAGAAGCTCTTGTACCATCGTGTTAGCAGTGGAAGCAGTTCAGATGTGCCATCATCGTTGGAGCTTCGCTCTTTAGGACGTTGATTGACATCCGTTTTTTCTGCTGTTCGACGATTGGAAGCCTATAAGTTAAGTGGCCTGTTTGTATGTAAACTGAGCCCTTATACTTCTGCTGAGTCTTCTGTGTATCATCTCATTCTATATGTTATATGTCTATATGTTATTTGTATATTTATATGTTTATATTTCAGCGGGTTCTCGGTTGGGTGGTGTCTCCGTTAGATTATGCCACGTCATAGAGGTCGTCTATTGTGAGCGTTTTCTGTAGGGTTTGCAAATTTCCGATACTGGAATTTGCTAAGCGACTTCTGTTGCTATTTATGTTAGCTGTGATGACATGTTTTAATATTGTTTTCGTTATTATTTCGCATTCTTTAGTTTTGTTTTGATTTGTTTGTATTTGTTAGCCTACTCTTGTCTATAATTTAGTTTCATACAACATTTTTTGTTTATACACTGTGGTGTCATGTATTTTGTTTAATTATAGCGCAGATATCGTCACATTTTTTGTGATATTTCATTAATTTCTGCTTTATTTTTAGTTGATTTCTGCGAACGTTTTTTGTATTGTTGCTGATCTTTGTTATTGTTTACATTGTTATTGTTTACATTGTTTGCATTGTTTACATTTTCAATGTTTACATTCTGCATGTGTTTACATAGTCATTGTTTACAGTTATAGTAATTAGTTAATGGGCTATGCTAATGCACTGTTACTACTACACTGATGATAAATGAATGATGAATAGTGTCGTGCACTATTGAATGAGAAGTGCACTTATGATCAAGAATTGAGTGCTGATATTTCATATACAAGTTCTTTGATTGGAGACTTGTTTCCCACAGAGACTGGGATAATATAATGTGATGTGAATATACAAGTGCTTAATTAAGACTTGTTACACTTAGGTTTGAAATAAATTAGTTAATTATTTCAGGTTTTGGACTCATATGTTAGACAACATGTCTACATTTGAGCACTTTATTGAGCAGGGTAAATTGCTTGGGAAGACTGGTGATAAGTTAGAAGAATTTGCAACTGCTCGATATGATAAAGCAATGGAAGCTGAACAAAAGAAACTGCAGATGCAGGTGGATGAAAAAAGATTCCAAATGGAAATGGAAAAACAAAAAAGGGAATCAGAAGCTGAGGAGAGAAAACTCCAGCTACAGCTAGAGGCTGAAAATAAAAGACTTGAAAAAGAGGCTGAGAATAAAAGACTTGAAAAAGAGGCTGAAAATAAAAGACTTGAAAAAGAGGCTGAAAATAAAAGACTTGAAAAAGAAGCTGAAAATGAAAGACTTCAAAAAGAGGCTCAGGCTGAGGAAAGAAGATTACAGAGAGAGTCTGATGAGAGGAAAGAGAAAGCAAAAATGGAACATGAAGAAAAGGTCTTAGCTTTAGAGTTGGAAAAATTGAAATTGACGAGCATGAGTAATGGTAATGATTCAAACAAGGGTTCATCTTCTGGTAAGGCTAATAATGATACTTTTAAGATTAAGTTACCAACATTTAGTCCTTCCAGTGATGACATAATGTTCTATGTGGACAGATTTGAACAAGCATGTACAGCTCATAACATAGACAAAGCAAAATATGTTTATCAGTTATCAGGGATACTGACAGGTAAAGCTCTAAGTATATTAAATATGGTGGATGAACCTGACAAGAACAATTATGAGGTTGTCAGGGCCGCTTTGTTAAAGAAATATCAGCTTAACGAAGACGGCTATCGTCTACAATTTAAAAACATGTTACCTGAAAATGGAGTTGAATTCTCCGAGTTTATTGCAAGAATACGCATTACTTTCTCACGATGGGTTGAACTATCTAAGACGGAAAAAACTTATGAAGGACTTATGGACTTAATACTTAGAGACAAAGTCATGTCGTCTGTCAATGAGTCTTTCCTTGCTTTCCTTCATGAACGTAAACCTAAAACAATAAAAGAAATGGAAGATTTCTGTTGCCAATACGTAACTGCGCACCCACACATAACCATGGGTAACTCTAAGGTGAAAGAAGGTTTACCAGTTGCTTTGGCAGCTCCGTATGGCCAAAACTTTGCTCGTAGATTCCAACAAAATTTTGATAGAAAGAGTAGCGGTAATTTCTGTCAAAATCATGGAAATCAATTTCATGGTGATTCTTCTTCGAAGAATTGGAGACAGCCTGATAGTACTCGTTACTATCACCCTAATAATTATAAGCATTTCATAAGAGGATATGGTAATAGAGGTTATTCCTGCCGAAGACCTCAGAACCAAACAAATAGATGTTCGCATCAATGTGAACATGATAGTAATCGTGGAAACTGGTATTCGAACCAGGATAACAATTACAATAGAGACAATAATAACTGCAGAGATAATAATAACTCTGATAACTTCAGAGGTAATAATAGTCGGGGTAGATCTCAACACAAAAAAAAGAAATATCAGCAGGCTAATGCTGTACAACAGGAAACTGAGGGAGCCTGTAATCATGTTGTTGATAGTAAAAACTTTGACGCTGTCACTGGTTCTGCTTTTGACTTTGAGAGAGCAAACAAATGCCCCCAATGCAGTACTTTATTCGAACCGGGTACCATAACTACTTTGAGTTGTGGTCACCCACTTCCCGCTCTTCCTGCTGCTGTTGCGCATGACGGGAGGGGTTCTTTAATTCTACATAAGGGTCTTGTTAATGATACTCCGGTCTCACTACTTTTCGATTCCGGATGCACCACTATTGGTGTTAGACAATCGCTTGTAGATCCATCTTGTGCTACAGGAAGGGTTATTAAATGTGTCACATTTGGCGGCACTCTAGAAAAATATCCTACTGCTGTAATTCGCATTGCCACTCCTTTCTTTACTGGAGATGTGCATGCTTGTCTCTTACCTAATCCTATTGCGGACCTTATTATTGGTCGTATTCACGGAGTTAGGGAGTGTACCCCACAGCAGATTGCTGCTTGGGAAGATAATAACATGCAAGCTACAAATGCAGTAGTTACAAGAGCACAAGCTCTACAAACACCCGAAACTTCACTGAATAGTGATAATGAAGTTGATAGCCAAGATAGTCACTTAGTAATCACTCGTGACTCTTTCATAAAATTGCAAGAAGAAGATCCTTCTTTAAAAAAATTCTTCGTTCTTGCGAAGAAAGGTGATCCGAATCAGGATACAAATAGAAAATCTTGGATTGCAATGAGAAACGGCGTACTTGTACGTATGGTACAAGATTCGACTACGTCGGCACATTCGCAAATTCTTGTTCCCAAGAGCATGAGAGTGCAAATATTACAACATGCTCATGACTCGCAATGTGCTGGACATATGGGTTTTTCCCGTACGAAGTCGAGAGTCCTTGCGGCTTTCTTTTGGCCTTTTGTCAATAAGGACATTCGTATTTACTGCCGATCATGCAAGGTATGTCAGGAGGTCAAATCTAGAGGACCACGACATGCTGCGCCTATCCAGGCTGCTGACATTCCTATTCGGCCGTTTCAGAAAATGGCCATAGATATTATTGGCCCTTTTAAGGTCAAGTCGGCCAGAGGACATCAGTTTATCCTTACATGTGTCGATATGTGCACACGTTGGCCAGAGGCTATTCCTCTTAAGAGCATATCTACTACAGATATCGCAGATGCTCTTTGGTTGATATTTTCTCGCTTGGGGTTCCCCAGAGAAATATTGTCAGACCATGGCACTCAACTCATATCTGACACTATGTCACAGGTAATGTCTACCTTACATATTGAACGATCTCTCAGTAGTATCTACCATCCTATGTCTAATGGGTTAGTTGAGCGTCTGAATAGAACGCTCAAGACTTTGCTTGGTAAGATAACTGAAGATCATCCTCAAGATTGGGACAGGGTTTTACCCGCGGCTCTCTTTGCCTATAGAGAAGTCCCTAATGAACACACAGGATTTTCTCCCTTCGAACTTGTCTTTGGCGCGCGTCCACGCGGCCCTATGTCTTTATTACACGATCTCATCACTGCCGATGATATTAGCGATGAAACTCAATCCTCATATGAGTATGTCATTGCTCTTAGACAAAAGATCATTGAGGCATGTAAGCTAGCAACTGCTTCATCAGAAATTGCTAAAGAGAAGGCAAGACAGTTTGCTAACAAGAATAGATGTCTACGACAACTTTGTCCAGGTGACAAAGCATTCGTCCTACTCCCCAGTAGGGAAAATAGACTTCTTATTGCATGGAAAGGTCCGTATGCAATAGTCTCTCGGATTTCCGATGTTGACTATGTGGTCGATATTGATGGAAAGCATAAAACTTTCCACATAAACATGCTTTCGGAATTTCACGAACGTCCGGACTATTTGCTGCCTATTTTCCAGGCAACGGATGATGCTCCTGCACCTCACGGTCATTATTCATCCCTGTCTGTCATACAGGATGAGGAATCTACCTTCTCTGATGTTAATCTTCCCCTTCCAGTGGTTCCATTACATTCTACGGAATCTTGGAAAAACGTTTCTGTTTCTCCTAATCTTTCTGGTGACGAACATCGACAAGTCTCGTCGATGTTACAAACATTTCAGGATGTTCTCACTGACATTCCTGGACACACAGATGTCATAGAACATGACATAATTCTTACCGACAATAATCCAATTAGGGTTAGGCCTTATCCTATTCCTATACATTTTCAGTCGCAAGTGGAAAAGGAATTGGATGAAATGATTCAATTAAATATAATTGAACCATCGACTTCACCATATTCTTCTTCCATGGTTATTGTCCGGAAGAAGGATAAGAACATACGAATTTGTGTTGATTATCGCAAATTGAATCAGGTCACAAAGTTCGATGCTGAACCGATGCCTTTGTTAGAAGATCTACTGATTAGACTTTCTAATTCTAGATTCTTCACTAAACTTGACTTGTCTAAAGGTTATTGGCAAGTGCCTTTAGCAGAGCACGTCAAACCTCTTACTGCTTTTTCTACACCTAGGGGTCTATTTCAATGGAATGTTATGCCTTTTGGTCTCATGAACGCCCCTGCCACTTTCGTTCGCATGATGCGTCGAATTCTGTCACATCGTTCGGATGTCATCGCATACTTAGATGACATCTGTCTCTTCAGTGATACCTGGGAAGATCACTATTTAGGGTTATATGACTTACTGTCCACTCTACGTGAGAATAATTTGACAGCGAAACCTTCTAAAGCTTTTGTTGGTTTTGGTGAAATCTCTTTCCTGGGTCATCGTGTTGGTCATGGTCTCTTGAAGACAGAAGACCACAATACTTCCAAAATACTGAACATCTCTGTTCCTAAAACGAAGAAACAAGTTAGGAGTCTCTTAGGTTTAATTCAATTTTATGGGAGATTTATTCCAAATTTATCTTCGATCATGGCACCTCTCTCAACATTGTTGAAGAAAGGTTCGCCTAATCTGGTCCGTTGGTCTGAAGAATGCCAATCTTCACTAGACCAAATCAAGAATATATTTTCTTCTCCTCCCATCTTAAGATTACCTACTCTTGATAGGACTTTTGTTCTTCGGAGTGATGCTTCATCCACTGGGATTGGAGCAGCACTGATGCAAGAATATGCAAATACTCTGCATCCTGTTATGTACATTTCTAGAAAACTAAATGCGGCAGAGAGGAACTACTCGGTTTTAGACCGTGAGTTGTTAGCGATGGTTTGGTCAATTCTAAAGCTACAAAGATTCCTCCTGGGCGCACATTTCATTCTAGAGACTGATCAGAAAGCTCTTACAGCTATTCAGACTAAGAATTTGAAGAGTTCGAGATCCACTCGATATGCTATAGCTCTTCAACCTTTTCACTTCACGGTACGAGCTATCCGTGGTGCGGATAATGTGATGGCTGACATTTTGTCTAGATGCCCACATGACTCCAACTAATACTTCTGTCCTATATTTCCATATATTACAGAGTCATAACACACCTATATTTCTACAATAGATTAGCACATCTGTACTTACTTTATATGTACACACTATCGTGCTTTGTTGTCATCTTCTTCTGTTCGTTTTTTAAGATGATAGAGGAGGACTGAGTAGTTAATATAAGGGCCGTTAGTTTACTAAACAGCCACAATTATTAATAATGTATTGTACCTTATGAAGCATATTAGTTATTAATTAGCATTATATTGCTTGTACTTTCTCAGAATGTCATTGTTGAGCTGAGGACTTACCTTACTAGTATCAAGCATGACGAGTTCTAGATTGTGTACTTACCCTCGGAATACCAGAGCATATGTCCTGGATCGTCATGTAGTTTAACTTTACTATGTACTTATGTCATTACATGTCAAAGAATGTACTATTTAAATTTTCCTATCAGATTTGTACATCCATTTTTAAAGACAATATTAGAGTATGCTGTTTAATGATGATTATGGTAACTTGCATACGTATATTGTGTTTACATGCTAACGTGATGTGTGTTGGTGACACCTCCCCGATGTGAATATTTTTTGAAACATATTTATTTTTCTGTTGAGGTATATCCTCACCAGACACTCTATATTTAGCCTCATGTTAGGCAATTTAATTAATTATCAGCACATAATTCGTGCGTTTTGAGCCGCTTATCGCATGCTCTTTGATATTTAAAAAAAAAAAAATATGTTCCACATTTTTTTTTTATCGGGAGGAGGTGGTGATATGTTGCGTGATAAATTCTCGCAACATCGTTTTATTACAATATCTATTTTATAACGCAAGGGCAACAACTGCTTGAAATTTATAGTCACTTTTCTCGGTAAGCATTTGTCTTCCCGCGTTGGTATTGAATGCAGTTAAGTTTTGAGCTGTGGTCTTTTTGCGCTGGACTGCGCATGACTGGTCTTGTTTTTTTTGGTCGATCGGTTTCCGCCCACCACTAGTGGAGTGAGCGATTTGAATGGCGAAAGAGATGCCTCGTTGAAGAGGGGATCTCCGCTATTTTTTGTTCTGTCAGGGATGTGTAGTCCTCTTATGGATATTTCGTTTATTCGGGATAATACCTCTAGTGTATTTGCACATGCCGGGAGGCGTGATATTTCTGTATTTCTTGAAAGCAAGGTAAATTGACTTTTTCATTAACTCTATCGATTTTGGGTCGTGAGCGATTTCGATTCATAGCCTGTCTTCGAAAGTCGTCGTCACGAGATGTTTTCCCAGCTCACATGTCGCTGTATTGTACTGCATCGGTTGATGCATGTTCCAAGGACCATTACTTGCTACTTTGTTAAATGAACTAGGTTTGGAAAACCTTTATTATCTAGAGGATATTTTTGAGGACATTATTTATACTTCGGCAGACGTGTCTGTCTTGCTGAAGTCAGACTAAGGAGAGTGAACTGATCTCATACATCTGGTTATCTCCTGGCTGTTATAGAAAAGGATGGAGTTTTTCACCTGACTACATTTACAGCACTATGAAATATAACATGCATCTGACTCATCATTGTAATGCTGTCTACCGTCTATTGCTGTATTAAATGTTGCTGTGATAATGACTGTTTGATGTGCCTACATATTCGCGTAACCATTTTGTCACTGTGGCGTCCACAATAAATAATGAAGAAAAACGTCAACGGCTGTTACAAGAATCATTGACTTTATACGTCGTGAGTTTACTGACGTCCTATGTGGATTGCCCTGTTATTTTTGTATGAACATTGTTTGACTGAACACATCTGCACACTACACAAAACCAGACATGCGGATACCATCCATCATCATATGGCATCACGCATCAGTAATATTAAATCTGCCATATCTTCAAAATTCCGTTGTACCTTTTCAAGTTCGATCCAACGATTAAAAGTTAAACGAACATCCGAAATGAATTGTGAGAACTCTTTTCCTGTTTCCGGCAACAACTCTTTAAAACGCCTTCTATAACCTTCAGCTGTAAGCTGATATTTTTTTAATAGCGTAGCTCTAGCTTCATCATAGTTTTGACTATCGCCTTCTAACGAAGCGATTGCACTTAACGCCTCTCCTGATAAAAAATTCATCAGTTTGCTACACCACATACTTTTATCAATTTTATACTCTGTGCATACCAATTGAAATCTTGACAAGAAGAACGTTATATCGTCAACCCCTGGTTTAAACATGGGCAAATGGATTTTAATGTCACCTTTTTGACCATCATTCTGAGTGTGTGATTGACTAGTAGCATTTCCATTTTGCAACTTCTGTCTTTCAATTTCTAACTGCAACATTCTCTCTTCATGGGCTCGTTTTTCTCCCTCAAGTGTAAATTCATATTGTCTCCTTTTCTCATTTTCTTCCATCTCCAAGTGTTTAATTCTCTCTTCGTCTTGCCTCCTTTTCTCATTTTCTTCCATTTCCAACCGTTTCATACGTTCTTGATTGGCTAATTCTCTATCTTTTAATTCCAACTGACGTTTCTCTCTTTCCTGCGCCTCTTTATATTCTGTTTGAGCAAACTCATGTAATTTGTCTCCTGATAAACCAAGAATTTTACCCTGTTTAATGAAGTATTCCGCCGTCGACATTTCAAATTCTGAATTCTAATAGTTACCTCATCAAATAAACTGTAGTATTATAAGTAATATCTTATAATCGAATCCTTATCGATACTCATTATTGGAGATTAATCATCTTTTATTTAATAAAATATGCAGCTATAAATCAATCAACTAAGAAATTATACAAGATAATAGTACTACTGAAAACATAATGATCCATGAAGAGAATCAATTACATAGAAATATACATGTTAGCAATGACAATCCCCGAACCTCAACAATTAAAGAAGAGATTATATCGTAAAGAACCACGGAGTCAACACAAAAATCTACAACATTCCAGCAGCCTCAAAGAAACTTGCTGTAAGCCTTTGCGATTCATCGACCTAAAATCAACCTAGGAAAACACCCCAGGACACCTATGATGACGAACAAGCATCTTACGAGTTAAAATGACAAAGAAAGGTGCTCACTAATCATAATCAGGGTACTGACACCATCATAACAATGTCTACTTATCTGCGGGAATCCCAATACTCCTCGTAAAGTATTCTATCCAACACAGGTTATGAAATTCATACAGCTGAATTGAAGATGAGCAATTCTCAAAAGGACCAGCAATTCGCTCTGGTTGAAAGTATCTGTTACCGAATGACGTCACTCAATGTAACCTCCACAGGTACACAGCAGGACTTGAAAATGTAAATCGAAAACTGTAGCATCATTCCCCGGTACAACTATGATACTTCTCTGGAGACTTGAGTATGTACATCACACGAACGTTGACCTTCCAAGTCAAGGTTACGACTTTGACATAACGATCGAGGGAGCATGCAACAAGTGTCATTGTTCCAATATGTGTGGCAATTAATTGAGCTCCAAATATCTGAATTTATAGAACGGGAAGGTACATTATAATGGCCACCATGTTAAGGTACTGTCCGCCCGTTCGTTTATTCCCGTGTATTAAAAGAGTTTGTCTGCATTTGATATATGTATACCATTATTATTCCCATATGTGTCTATATGAATGTTAGAACATTGGTATACAACAAAAGTGTCACGCGAATGTTTTATTCGTGGGTATGCAAAAAAAATGCACTGTATCGTCCCTGTATTATTTATGCAGTGTTCTCTCACAAGGGATCACGAATTAGTAATGTCTCAGATATGCCCAACAGCTCAAATATAACCAGGTAAGAAGCCAATGCTGTTCCGGTATCATAACAACACAGTTTATTGAAAACTCATGATCCATGAGACATGATGAACCGTCCTTAGTTAATGTCATTCTGTCTATTCGTAACATAGTGTTATACTCCTTGACGGTAATACATTGTTGCTTATTAGTCCCAATACTTCTATACATCTCTATGTATTGATTATATCCGTGCCCTTCTCCCGTACTTTCTTTTCAAACTCATATAACTTCATTAACATGAATTTCCCAAATTCAGCACACATTAGCGACAAAGCAGGATTTTTTTAGACTCCGATTTTTACGGTGTATAGACCTGCCCGTCTAAAAAATGTATAAGCATCAAATTATACATTATTAACAGTACTCATCCTGGTATGCACTCCTATGCATGGCACGAATCAATATACCCTTTTTTCACGGGTTTTCAAGCAAACCAGCAAACACAAGGCTGTTCACGTCTTGTTTTTATTTGGGGTCCATTTTGTTCTCTACGTCATTGTTTCAAGACCCAAAAAACTCCTACGTCATCCTTTTTTTACTGCGCGCAATAATAATGCACCTAAGTGTACTATTCACATATCTTTAAATATTTTCACCAAACTCAACTCAGCGCTCTTTGATGCGCAACACCAAAATGTTGTAAAAAACCATACGCAACAACATGTTCCGACCAATATTACGTTAAATGGGCAAACGTTAGAAGAAGTTAACACGTTTAAATATCTGGGGTCCACTATGTGTAGTGATGGAAGATCAAGTAAAGAAATCAAGACAAGACTTGAGATGGCATCAGCTGCCATGACAAGGCTGAATGTGATATGGAAAAGTAACATCAGTTTTTCTGTGAAGATCAAATTATACAAATCACTTGTATTATCTATTCTCTTGTATGTTTGTGAGGGCTGGACACTCACTGCAGATATGGAGCGAAGGATTCAGGCTTTCGAGTATAAATGTTAAAGAAAAATTTTGCGCATTTGCTATAAAGAGCACAAAACAAATGTCTGTTAGAGAGAAAATAATCACCCATGCAGGCCACCAAGAACCACTTTTGTCAGTAGTGAAACGTCGAAAGCTCGCCTGGTTTGGGCATGTAACTGGTCATAACTCCCTTTCGAAAACGATCCTTCAGGGAACAGTCGAAGGTAAACGGAGAAGAGGAAGGCAAAGAAAATCCTGGGCTGATAACATCAAAGAATGGGCAGGGCACGGTTTTTCCACACTTGTACGCATTGCTGAGGCTAGAGAGCAGTGGATGACCCTGTCTGCTGATGCTTCTACCATGGCACCCCTACGACCCATGACGGGTTACGGGTTGAGATGAGATGATGAATGTCTACCATCAATGACAAACTCTCACTGGATACAGAAATCGACAGCCGCATTGGCAAAGCTGCAGCTACCTTTGCCCGCCTCACATCGCGTGTTTGGGGAAACTCTAAACTCACAATGAAGACCAAAGCTGCGGTATATAATGCCTGCGTCACCAGCACACTCCTATATGGCAGCGAGACCTGGACGACCTATGCTAAGCAAGAAAGAAGGCTCAATACCTTCCATTTGCGGTGTCTACGCCGCATCCTCGGCATCTCGTGGAAAGATAAAGTGACAAATGTCGAGGTGTTGTCACGTGCTGGCCTTCAAAGTATGTATACGCTGCTTAGACAGCGCAGACTTTGCTGGCTTGGCCATGTTCGCCGCATGGAAGATGGTCGCATCCCAAAAGATATCTTCTACGGACAATTAGCAGATGGCAAGAGAACAGTTGGGCGACCACAGCTGAGGTTCAAAGATGTGTGCAAGAGAGATATGAGGGCATTGCACATGGATCCAGCAACATGGGAGGATGAAGCTGCCGATCGCACTAAGTGGCGATGCTATTTACGGCACCACCTCAGATTGGGCGAAGAGAGGCTCACACAAGAAGCAGAGGTGAGGAGAAAACGTCGAAAGGAGCATCATGAAAATAAGCAGCTGAGGGCTGCCACCTCAGGGGCGCATTCCCATAGTCAGTTATGACTGAAGGGGCTATTATTATTATCTCAAACGGGTAATCTCGTTATCTGTCCCGCCCTCTAACCTTTATCAACTTGTCTGACGTTCATTATTACCTCCGCCGCTCCTTGCAAATGTGATGTGTTTATCATCAACAAGGAGTGTCAACTATTGATGGTGTCACGCGGGTGCGATCTGCACCCCCCTACTGACGCCTCTGACCGTCGATTGATTCCCGAGGGAACTCTAATCGTATGATGTTTTATACGTTTTTAAAGTCCACCGCTGACCAGTGAATACTCTAGTCTGTCTTCGAATTATATAATAAATATATGATTAATATGTAGGATAAATATACACAATGAATTGATTTTTTTTTAAAATGTCGTATTTTATCTTTAAAAATTTTAAGTCTGTCCTTATAATAAACATTATTTCTCTCATGCTGGCTCACTTGAGGTGTTAACAATGAATCTTTTTCTTTTTTTTTCGTGTCGAATTTGTGCCAATTTGTTGACCTTTAATCATATTTATTTTTAAAAAATATTTAACTGTAGTAAAAGCACAAAAAGCGTGTTATTCTTAACATGTAGGGAATTTCTTTTAAAATAACTGTGATTGTAACACAGCTCCTGATGCCATGCGGTGCCACGACTATACTTATTAAAATTCTGACAAACGGAGAACACCTCTGGCTTGCAAATTAACGCTATGAGAATGAGGGAAATAATTTCTGAAATGACAAGGTATTGTCATCTTTCGGGAAGCCCACTATTATTAGCTAATGATTCTTGATCAGGGAAACTAACAGAACTGGCTTGGCATTTTGGAATCTCCTGTTATTTTCAGATCAATCTTACTTTGACACCCACACATTGAGTCTGACAACACAAACCAGATTTATGCAAGACGAGAACGTTTTAAGGGACTTTGTTGTACGTTTCTTGGTTTTAACATTAAATAACAAATCTGAGCAATATATTGTCACTTTATTCTAAACTTCATAACATGTATAGAGCAAGTATAATCTTTTATTATTAATTTAATCGTAATTCTATAAAAGATTTATCTTTCCACCTTTCACCATTAAAGATTAGTGAGATTATATACTCCTTCACCATATAATGATAAAAACACTGATGGCTGACAATGTTTTTCGATGTTAGCTTTTGGTAGGAGTAACGATCCAGTGTGGTATTAGAATTTGTACTACCAAGGAACACAGGCGTAATACTATCAGTAGTGAGTAATACAAGGGTCTCACGTATACTATTTAGAATAATCCTACGTCAGCCTTCTAAAGTAGTTTAAAGTTTACAATAACACTACTAGTAGCATTGAACCAAGAAAGTACCAGTAACACCGACGATCCTTGATATTCACATCTAATGTCCACACTACAAAACGCTTTTATTGTACACGCTAGGACACACACAAAAATAGTGAACATTTGAAGAATGGCCAGACACACACAACTTCAGAGTTTAAAACTTTGATCAGTTTGAAGGTTATGTGAAATAAAACCCAATCACAAACAGAAAAGTTTGTCTGCTGAATACACTTACAAAAGGAAAAACAAAGTCAAAATAAAAAAACAGCATAAAATAACCAGCACAAGTGTTTCCAAATCTTCTAACATGCCTTCGATGTAAAAGTGACAAGAACTAAACGAAGGAATGGAGTAGATAGTTATATTCTAGTAATGTTCCAACAGTCCACAGGCAGTGAACTCGAAGCTGACATTATAAGTTATGAACAGAGGCAACTGTTTGATATCGTCAACTTTGTTTGTCTCTGCACCATCATCTGTGTTCTCGGAATAATTGCCAACGTTATAAATATCGTGGTTTTCTTCAAGCAAGGGTTCGAAAATACGGTAAACATAAGCTTCTTCGGTCTGGCCATATCTGATCTTTGCTGCCTTCTCACACTGCAGTGGATTTGTATTTGCCTGAACCCACTCCTAGCCAATGTGGGGGTCCCGTGGGTTCCCGAAGAGTTTCAGTACTTCACCGCTGCATGGCCCCATGTCATGTCCGGGCGAATAACAAGTTACATAACTGTCTACGTCACAGGAGAGAGATGTCTGTGTATATTAGCTCCCTTGAAAGTAAAGCAAATAGTAACGCCATTAAGAACGACTTTTATTGTGTGTCTAATATACATTTTAAATATTCTCACACTTGTTCCAGAGTACTATACTTCATACCTTGAGTGGGGTTTCTTTCCGGAGAAGAACAGAACGCTTCTGACTATAGCCTTCACGAGTAACAGAGAAGAAACTTCTGGAATAATCTTCTTCCTAAGCTTTGCTACAGGTGTATCGTCCTTTCTGGCCGTGATACTGTTTACCGCTATTCTGGTAATAAATCTTAAGCACACTTCTAAATGGCGACAGAAGAATGCCTCTGGCAGCGATCAAGGCGGGAACGTGACTAACCGTGATAAAAAGACGGTAAAGTTAATCATCGTCATAGCCAGTTTCCTGATAGTCTGTTACACACCAGGTGCCATGGTTAGTATGGTGACCTTTGTTGAGCCCGAATTTAACATAGGGAAGAGATATGGCAACTCCGTCATTGCAATGTGGTCGATCAGTTGCGTGTTTCAGGCTGTGAACTCCAGTGTCAACATTTTCCTTTATTATAATATGAGCTCCAAGTATAGACACACATTCCAAGAACTTTTTACCAATTGCTGTAATCCTGAACATGTTTAACAGTGGGTTGTGACAATCCCCTGTTAACGGCTTTTGCTTCGTCCACATATGACGTCACGCAATCTTGACCGCTTCTTTAAAACCTCGTGCTCCCCCTTTTGTCACATTTCTTCACAAAAACCCTACCCCACTTTATATGTAACGTCAGAAATTGTCACGGACTGCCACCCCTGCTTTGCAGTAGTTTTCCAACAATGACCAAAACTCAAGAGTATCTAAACTGGGTCGTCAAATGTGTTCACCTTCGCACAAGATTACTCTTGGCAGAGATGTAGATAGAAGTGCAATGACGCTTCTATCCGAAGGGAGCATCCACAAGATAATTCAGAAGTCAAGAACCATGCGGAATAGCGCCGAGCAATGGTTAACTTATATCTGTCCGTCGCCTTTTGTGAAGGACTTAAGCAATGGTTTTTAGCCCGTTCAAGCCCCCAGCTGAGTTAATTTAGCGAATTTCTCTTATAATGGCATAGCTCTTTTTAGAGGTAAATATATGTCTAGGTATTTATATATTTTCCTATAACTGACCTCGAAACCCTTGAATCGGTCGGTTGGATCGGAGGGTTGATCAGTGAGTTAACAATTCACTATCGTAAAACAAGCTATTGTTACCGAAACAGAACCAGGCTCGACAGTAAACATGACTCACTCTAATTACTTTTTGGAATAGCTATTGATTGGGTTATGAGAAACTATACCCACAATGAACAATTGGGTATAAAATGGACAAATGGAAAATTCCTGGGGGACCTGGATTTCGCAGATGATGTAGCATTCTTAAGTTCAACACCAAGACAATCCCAAGAAGCAATAAATAATTTGTGTCATCTCTCGGTTAAAATTGGTCTCCAAATAAATGCCTCTAAAACTAAAGCTATGAACTTTTCTAACGAGACCTTTGATATCATCTTGAACGGGGAAAAACTACAGAAAGTTGAAAGTTTCAATTATTTAGGCAGTAAAATGACTCAGGATGGTGACACAACAAGAGAAATCCATACTAGAATTGCTTTGGCAGCTAGCGCCTTCAATAGATTATCTAACATTTGGAAATTACGATCATTGAATATACATACCAAGCTTCGTCTGTTTAATTCAAATGTTATCTCAGTGTTAACATACGGCTGTGAGAGTTGGAAAATAACAAAATCATTGGAGAACAAGCTGAATACATTCGAGAACAAATGTCTTAGAAAACTCATGAACATCAGTTGGAAAGAATTCAAGACTAATCGACAAATAAGAGAAGACTCTAGGCAGAAATATGTCTCCGACTATATAAGGAAAAGACGATGGTCATATATCGGTCATGTCCTACGAATGCAAAACAACAGAATACCACTACAGGCGCTCACTTGGGTTCCTGAGGGTAAGCGGAAAAAAGGAAGACCAAAAGAAACACTCAGAAGAACAATAATAAGAGAAGGAAGAACGTTGGGCCTAAATAATGTGCAAGAGCTAAGAGGAGTGGCGTCACAACGAACAACCTGGAGAGCACTGGTTTCTGCCTTATGCGCCGTGTTTGGCGCTTAAAGAATTTATTATTATTATTATTATTTATATATATATATTAAATATTCTGGCTCATGCGTCTGCTTTCATACATATAAAAAAATGAAACGACTATGATTGTTTAGTTTTAAAACAACAGGTAACAAATTTAATAATCAATTAGTATTAACAGTTTAAAATAAATAAAATGTTGGTGATTTTATATTGGAATCAAATTTTCTCTTCACTGAGATGTAGGGTGAGGATACATCTAAAGTCCGTTTTGCTGGTGCCTTTTAATAAGCACTTAACTTTCAGGTGAGTCCTGCTGCTGTGATTTTCGTCACTGCTTGGTAATGAGAGCACTTCTATGCACATTTTGTCTGATTTAGGCGGTTGGTGTTGATTTCCTGCGTTTCACTCACAACTAGCTTCGTTCCACGAACTTTTGGACAAAATAGAAAGAACAAAATGCCTCTGCTAGGTACACTGAGTTGGAAACTTAACAGACGCATCTTCTCGTTGTACACCCACCAATGTTAATCTCTCAGAAGATTAAATTCTTGAGTATACACAGTGCAACTCAGGAAAGATGAATAAAATTCACCAATATTCCTCTGTGTATTAACTGGGAACTGTGTCTGGACAGCGTGAATAATGATTTGTGCCTGAACTAACATTAACAAGTTGCATATTTATCACAAACTGATATGCTACACTTGAGGCACATGTGATGTACTCATCACTCATCACAGCTCCAGTCGGAGTCTGGGGTCACCTCTGCTGTCTGGTTTTCCACACGACTAGCTGTGGCCGGGTAGGGTAGTGGGGGTTGCTGTTTTGAATCGAGAGTATTAGATTTTGATTACTAGCTAGCCTGCTAGAGGTGATGATTTCTCTCTACAGACTTACAGGAATTTACCAGGTTCGGGGATAATCCTCTAAGATGTTTTATTTTTAGAGCAGATGGTTATTGTTTGTGTTGCACCTGCAGCGATTAGCTTTGGTATGATACTTTAGTAATTTGTATGATGGCCACTTGCAAAACATATGATTCGTCAACAGCATTTGTGTTCAATGAAACAACTGTTTTATTTAACTTTCAACAAGAACTGGGTTAAGTCAAATGGTAACCACATCAAATTTTCATAATAGCATGTCAACATTTATAAACCAGCATGAAGGTTCAATATATTATTTCTAGGATGCAACATTCCTTTTTCCCAACATCAGGATCTTCCTTTGTAAGCATATCGGTCAATTATATGCCTATTTTGTTTTCATTGTTGCACATCTTGGAACATAGCCCTACTTGGGTTATGACCGTCAGCTCTAACTGTTTGAGCATTGTTAATGGATAGTACTTACAGGACTTTAGAATTTCACAAACACTTCCAAGAATTAATTAAATATACACAACTGTGTCTGAAGTTGATGTCCTCAACTGAAATCCACACTGATTAGACAAAGCATGTCCTTGCTTTCACGCTCTCAGTTCAATACTGCCTAAAAACATGGCTTCGTCTCCCGTTCATTTCTGGGAAAAGGGAAGGACTGAGCTTAACCATTGGTTAGAAATCACGTGACTAACGCAACTCTGCAAGCGAAGCTTGGCCTAAAATAATGCGTGGCGTTTCCAAGCTAAAACTGGCCTAATTGAACATCTGCGTTAAGATTTTCTTTTATCTTCTGTTTCTATAAAAATTTATTTTATGTTAATATAGTCTATATCTGAAAACTCACAGTATACGCGGTTACATATAGATCCCGGGGCCCTGCAAATGTATCCCGTAGGGAGACATTTGAGTACTATCAAATCTTAAAAAATTTATCCCAAAAATTTCTTAAGTTCAAAAAAAATGTTCAGAAAAATTTAAAGTTCAAAAAAATTTTCTAAGTCTAAAAATAATTCGGAAAAATTTAAACTAATTCCTAAACTAGGTTCCTATATCTATGTGCGATCAACTTCTCTATAAAAACTTAGGGATGGACATCAACTCCAAAAAAATTTTAACTATCCAGCATTTTTCATCACATTTTTAAATTGGCAACCCTGACCAACAAAAATATTCATTAAGTCATCACTCAAAAATATGGGGAGTGGCAACATTGGGAACATGAACAATAATATCCTATTTCATTATTATAATCCACATGCATGTTATTCCAACAATATAGTTGACACACTGTATTGGACATTGTGGGGGAAAACCTAATTCTATCTCTGTGTCCTCCGAGTGGTTCAAAATTTTATGTTATTTTCACTCCTGGTGTTCTAATAAGTTTTGGTCCTAACTTATTTATTGAGTAAGCACTCCATGTATATTGCAGTAGAAAGTATTCCCTTTTTTTTCCAAAATATCCACATCATCTTTGCAAATGACGATCCAATTGTATAAGTCAGTTAATTTATCCGTGGTGATCCATCATGCTTTCTTTTGTTATTTATTATTGCATATGGGAAACAATTTCAGACCGGTACATAATCATTTTCAAACCTCAATGTAACAATTTATTCTGATAAGCAATTACAATGTACCAAATAAAATGATTAAAAATCTCATTACTTGTACTTGTTCATTTATTTTTTTTTTGGAAATAACCTGGTATCCTTGACAATATGTATCTGTTATCACTTGTTTATCCTTGTATACCGTTTTGTATTTCCTCTTTTTTTTTTTTTTTCATAAATCTCATATTCTCCATATATATGTGGTGCTCCAGTATTTTATAGGTGTGGACCTTTCCTAGTCCTCTTGTTTATACTGGGAATTCGTCAGTATTGACTTTCAATGTATGACATCTAACAATATATTTATCAACAACACATCGACTAATCATTTGTAAACATCAACAAAACTTTCATAATTTTATCGCAATATGAGGTAATATACTTTTGTACATATTTTCAGGATTTCAACACCAACTCTGCCTTCGCAGGTCGAAGGTTAGTCAGAGTTATGTGGTGCCTGTAACATCCGCTGACTACAGCCAGATGGGTGACTTATGGTACTTATAATACAAAAATCCCGTCCGTCAGTTATATCTTAAGTGTGGGGCGGGGGTCTATTTCATGGTGTCATTGACAAAGTTGCTGCATTTCCAATCTAGGTATTCTTTTCTTATGTCATAATATCTCCATGATATATCTGTGACATGTCTGTCCTTGGGATAACATTATTTTTTTCCAATATCCTCGGGGTGAGCAGAATCTCAGTACGTCCAATTTCATCAATCATTTATATTTTCTCTCCTGTAATTCTGGGTATGTTATGAGTATAGTAAATTGTCAATTTATTTCAACTATCTTACAACATTCTGTAATTCGTGATAGGGAATAGTCATTTGTTATACAACAATGTTCATTTTACAAAGGCAATGAGCAAAAATCAAAGAGATATCTTCTCCAAAAATGCGGATGTATCTCTATTTCCTTTACCTCTGGGCGTAGCAATTATTCAGTCATTATTTTTTTTTTTTTTCATTATTTAATCTCCATTTTGTGTCCTTAGTACCTGTGGTTCCATGGGATTATCATAATCTATTGGTCCTTGTCTACTGATAATCCTTCAATAATGACTTCAAATATGGTCCTCATATGTGTAACAATCATCTGCTCTGATTTGTTCCATGTCCATGGTATTCATAAAATATTCCATTATCCCTTTGTCTTATCTCGTAACCACGAAAGACTAAGATTATTCCTGCAATGTTAATGTGGGGGATTTTGTGCATAAACATTACAACAAAATCTCAGTTGTGACAACATAAAGTTTCACCTTAATATAAAATGGCATTTTCATCATACATAACCAGTTGCTTCTTCATCTCATGTGTCATTAGTGGTTATCATCCAGTAATGGGGTGTTCAATGTGGGTTCAGCATATACAAATGCTGTAAAGGGGTATTTCATTTGCTAGGTCAGCATGTGCAAATGCTATTTCTTTAACATGGGCAAAGGCATCATCAACAATTAGGTGCAATTTGTTCAATCTGGGGTTAGCATATACTAATGCTCTCAAGGGATTCTTCATTTGCAGAAAATCAGCATGCGCAAATGTCATTGGGGTACTTGTGATATCAACAAAATATTGTTGGAGTATTAGGGATCAAGCTGGTGGGGTGTATGACTGGTAATGGGCAGTAGGAGTAAAAACTAATTTCTCACTCTGAAATGGTGATTTATTTTCTCTTTTTCTTTTCTTTTATGTCGGCTGCTAACCTCAAGGCAGTCAATGTTTTACAATATTGGCTTATCATCATCAAAATGTGTGAGGGTGGCATATACACATAATACATTTTATAAAAAAAAATTCCAATTGTTTTTTTTTTCTCATTTTTCTGTTATGTTGTGTCTCTTTTCTTTTTTTCATTTTTTTTATGTTTGTATCACAAGTACTAAAGAATGATAAAAATCAATTTACTAAACACTAGATATACTATCAACATTTCTAATAGTAAATCCTAACCAATAGGGCTGCAAGTAATAGTTTAGGTTAGAATAGAATGAATGTTGTAGCAGTATCTGTTGTCAATAAGTGGCGAGGAAAGGGTACATCAAGGATCTCCTGATTACAACATGATTGTAATTCCAAGGAATGAATATGATTGGGATTTAAAAGATCATAAGTTTAGAATGTCGTCTCAATATAGTGGAATGGAAAAATAGTAAGTTAAAGATGTGTAACAGTGGAGTGAAGAAAATCTTATTATAGAGAGTCAAGGTTGGGATATGGAATCTCTTTAGGAGAATGTTTAAAATTCTTGACAGTACCAATATACATCTGGGTCTAAAATAATGTACATTTTGAAAAATAAATAATCCTGTGGAGAAAAATAGCATAACATGCAATACGAGTTTTGGGTATGAGTTAATATGCTGTTAACAGATGTCATAGTGGGAACAGTATGATTGATCAAGGTGATAGATATAAAGGAATTTAGCATAATATAGATCAAAGAAATATTAGTATGGGGTACGAAAAAGTACTGGTGTAAAGTGTCTGCATGAAAATGCACTAAGATGCGAAAGTACAGGACTCTGGATCTGCAAGGACAAGAAGTCTGGTGAATGAAGCGTGGAATATGATCAGTTACAAAAGTGTAGATCAATGTTACAACAGAATAGTGTGACACATGTGTTATAGGTAAGGTTGTGTAACATTCTAAATGTTAAGAAAATGTCTGTAACTAAATAAGGGTGTCTGTAAACTCGTAACAGCGTGTGTTATCAATTGTTTTGTTATTTTTATTTCACAACTATACTACCTAAAGAAAATCTTCCGTGGGCTGGTCTTGATGCATCAGTATTCTAAGGCTGGAAAAAAGTTTCTCCGTGGGGCTTTGACATCTTAGTCTGGAAGCAAGTCATTTGAACTGTCAAAACTGAAAATAAAGTACATAGGAAGGTTAGTACATTGTTAAAAAGGTTTTTTTCACATATGCGTTGGCCGTACATGGAATGGCATGTACATTGAAGACTCGAGGGGCGTGTTTTCAGAATAGCTTTGCGAGGTCTTTGACTTTTTCCATCGCCTCGAGCATTGCAATTTCCCGACTGCTTAGGCGAGCATCATACTGAGTAGCAGTGGTGACGGGTGTGATAGGCGACGACACTGCATTTGCTGATTGTTGGGGCACCGAGGATATTGACGAATGCGGTGATGGCTTAACATCATTTGATTGCGGTGATGGTTTCACTGTGGTTGGGGTTTGTATGGCTGGAACATCTGTTGGTTTTGAGGCAGGTATATGTTTCGCCTTGATTTTTCTTCTGACCTGGTTGTGCTGAACGTTAGCACCGGTAACAATGGGCACAGTAATTTGCACACTGTTGTTTTTGACTAGTTGAGATGAGGCTAACACTTCTCGGCTTGGTTTTGGAACATGATTGCGTTTCTTCAGAATCTTTCGTCTGATATAGTTGTGCTGTATACGCGGAATTTTGTTGCTAGAGATTGAGTCATCAGATTCTGTTTTATAGGCGCGTTTGACGCTGGAGCTGACTGGTACAAATAATGTACTATCCGCATCACTGGTTTCAATAGAACTAGCTGTATCAATGTCTGTTTCTTGTTCGTATAATTCTACCATTTCTCTGTCATTATGTTCGTTGGGGTCTGACAAAGCTGTGCCGGGGTTGACACTGTAGTTTCTCATTTCTTGTTGCGTTTCGTCTTCATAAAGATTGCTGGTATATGGTTCAACAATCTGCTTGGGTATAGTTTCTTCAGGATCTGATTGTTCTGAACGAGCAATCTTGTTCTTGGGGTATAGCAGTGTTTGGTTTTCACTAGTGTTAAAACTAGAACTGCCTGAACTGGGGGTGTGATAGGTATCAGCTGACGATTTATCACTGCGGGAGTAAGTTTGAGTGTGGATATAAGGTGCTTTCGTGTTGTCATCGTGTGACGTCTGTGGCATGATTTCTTCATTTCTAATGCGCAGGTCTCTGTCTTGGAGTCGATTACGCAATTCAAGTGGTGGGATATCTTCTTCGCTTTCGGACGAGTCTCGTTGTTGTCTTGCTCGATGTAGTGCATCGGTGGGTGGTCTGGGTATGCGGTCGTCTTGGTAAAATTCAGAGTCTGTCGTCTCTGACTCTGATATGTCAGACGGATCTGTACTGGATGGATTATAATTTAGGGTGGCCTTTCTGACTGGTCTTGTATTTGTCGTCAGAGGCGGAATGGGCCTGTGATTATCAATTTTGATTTGTTTTACGTGAGCTTTTGTTTGATGTTGTTTCTCTTCATTCCAAATAATGAAGTTTACAGGCGTAGTTTGTTTCATGATTTTGTAGCCATCTAACCATCGGTCATCGAATTTTTAACTGCGTACATGTTTCTTGTAGTATACTCTGTCTCCTATTTTGTACGTTGGTAGCTTGGCTGATTTATCATGTTGTTTCTGTTTCTTGTGAAATGCCTTCTGCGTATTTCGTTGTGCAATCTGGTGAGCTTTATACTTTTCTTGAAGGATTATTTCGATGGGGTCTTCTCCCATGTATTTTCTTTGTGGGCGAAGTAGGTTGTCTAACGGAAAGTTGGGTTCTCTTCCGTATAGCATGAGAAAGGGTGACATTCCTGTGGTATCGTTGACGTTTACTCGGATGGCTTCAAGAGCTTGGTTAATGTATAGGTCCCAGTATTGGTGGTTCCCTTTGATATATTTGCTAATAATATCATGTAGGGTGGCGTGCATGCGTTCATTTCTGCCATTTGCATTTGGGCAATAATAAGTGGTTGTAGTATGCTCAATATTCAGCTGGTGTAAGGTGGCTTTAAATGGGTTACCGATAAACTGTTTACCGTTGTCTGAAATGATTCGTTTTGGACAGCCATGCCTGGGAATGAATTCTTGTAAAAAAATTTGCGTGATGGACTGCGATGTGGCATCACTGAGTGGGTAACTTTCTGGCCAAACAGAGTATTGGTCAACTATGTGCAGGAGGTATTTGTTGCCTGATTGGGTGAGTGGGTAAGGACCTGATAAGTCAATGCTCACTGTTTGCATGGGGTAATGGGAAGGTTGCATTTCTTGAAGGGGAATTAAATGAGGCTTCATGTTTCTCAATTTACATGTTCTACAGGTGGCTACATATTCTGTAATGTCTTTGTAGAAAGTTTGCCAATAATACCTTTTCTTTATAACATCAATTGTTTTGTCTCTTCCCATGTGCCCGTTGTTATCATGAAACTGTAGCAATACTTCTGGGACTAGATGTGCTGGAATGACTTTTCTTAGTGTCCCTTCTTGTTTCTGGTCAATATAGTATAGAGCTCCATCCGTTGGGTGTACTGTAAAATCTTTACTTTTTGTTGGGTTTTCCTTCACGTATGTGAGCAGCTTGACAATTTCTGCATCTTTTGCTTGTTCTACTCTCATGTCAAACATATCTTGACTTTCTTCTTCTACTTGAGTGGCGGAATCTGAGGTACTTCTTCGACTTGATGAAGTAATTTCATTAATTTCTTTAGCGTTATCGTCAATCTCTGAGGATGTGCCATCATTTTTGACTCTATTTGTTTTCACTTCAGTTTCATCATCATATTTAATCCTGGATAAGAGGTCTGCACAGGTGTATATTTCGCCTGGGATATGTTCGATAGTGGTGTCGTAGGACTGCAAATTCATTGCCCATGTCTGTAACTTCTTTGGCTGTTCTTGTGTTTTGGTGAGCCAGTTAACTAAAGGTTGATGATCAGTTCTTATAATGAGTTTAGTTCCTCTGACATAAAAGTCAAACTTTTGTACTGCATAGTGAATAGCATATGCTTCTTTCTCAGTGGTGGTCCACCGTTTTTGTGACTTTGACAATGCGTGGGATAGGAATGCAATGGGTTTCTCATTGGGAATGTTTGGTAGGATGGGTGTTTCATCTTCTAGTATTGGTTGTACCAAACATGCACCAATTGCGTTATCTGAGGCATCGGCGTATAGTATCATGGGCTGAGAAATATCTGGATGTCCAAGCAGTGGGATGGTGGTTAGGGCATTTTTAAGATACTCAAAGGATCTCTGGCAGTCTTCTGTCCATCTGAAGCGTGCATACTTGCGGGTAAGGGCTATCAAAGGCTCTGCTGCTCTGGAGAAATTGATGATGTGGCGTCTATAGTAACCTATTGTACCAATAAATGAGCGTGTTTGTCTCACCGTCTTGGGGCTAGGCATTTCTCTTATGGCTTTGACTTTATCTTCATCAGGTCTGACGCCATGTCTATTGATGACAAAGCCTAAATATTTTGTTTCTGTCTTTAGAAACTCACATTTAGACAGTTTTAACCTTATTTGGTGATGCCTGAGTCTATCAAACACTGTTTCAACCTTGCGGAGGTGGTCTTCCATCGTGCCTGCGGTATGTATCAGGATATCGTCTATGTATGCCAGGGCAAATGGATGTAGACCCTTTAACACTTCATCCATGAGTGACATATATGTTGCTGGCGATCCTTTTAGACCAAATGGCATAACATTCCAAAAAAAGCTTCCTATATGTGAACAGAATGTGGATTTCTGTTTTGCCTCAGGTGTCATGGGGATGCACCAAAAGCCTGACCTTGCATCAAGTGTGGTAAAGTATGTAGACTTTCCTAACGTCGCAAGTAGATCGTCTATCCTGGGGAGGGGGTAGGAAATGACTTTTGTGATTTTGTTAAGGGCACGGTAGTCGCAGCAAAAGCGACTGGAGCCGTCTTTCTTTGTTACGATCACTATGGGTGAGGACCATTGGGAACGGGATCTTTCGATGATTCCTGCCTGTAGCATTTCATTTATAGACCTTTCCACGAGTTCTCTGTTTTTCAAGGGCGTATGATAGGGTTTCATATGTATTGGCTCCTCTGTAGTTGTTTGAATGTCCATTGTGACAGTGTTAGTTCTGCCTAATTCCATGTCATTGAGTGCGAATACATATTGGTGCTTTTCTACAAACGTTTTCAAACGTTGCTTATTATCTTCTGTGGCATTCAGGGTTGCAAGTAACTGAGCTATTCTCTCTCTGTATTTATGATCTGCTATGATATCTCTGGTCTGTCTTGATGCCTCTGTTTCATTCCCATAATCTTGGGACATTTTTCTTGCATCTTGTGAAAATATCTGCTCTTGGTATGTGGTTTTCTTTTGCGTATTTCTTTGCCGTTCATTGGGCTGTGCTTGGTACTGTCTCCTCTGCCATGTGCTGTGTGCATTTCCATTTGTCACTGCATTTACTGTATATACGTTTCTAGTATTATTTCTGGGGTAGTCGTTATTGTGCCATTGTTTCTGATTATTTCTGCCGTAACTGCGCTTATCCGCGTACGTTACTGTATTTCTTCCGTTTGTGCTATAGTGCTGTCTTCTTTCCCTGGGCGAAAATTTTTCATTCTTTCTATTTCCAACTTTGCTGCTGTAGTATCCTCCTGTGGTATAGTCATATAAAAATTCTTCCTTTTCTTCGGAAATTTCAATTGGTTTTGGGACTTTATCATATCCACCTGTTTTTGAGTTATATTGATACTCTATGGGGCATGTATCTCTGTCTTGTCGCTTTGGATATCCTCCTGGCAAGACAATTTCTGTTTCTCTGTTACTCTGTGATATACAGCACTTCATCTTTTCTCTTGGTGTGCTGGGGCGCAAGAATGAGTAATTATAGTCATTTTCATACTGTGGCCTTTCTCTTCTTATGTATGGACTGGTTCGTTTCTGCCATCTGTGTAGGGTATGCTGTGGTGTAACATAACTGTGACTGATATTGCTGCCTTTTTCTGCATAAGCCTTATAACTGTTTACTTTCCATGTACTATGGTTATTTGTGCTGCGATTTCGTGCATTATGTCCAGTGGGAGTGGTTGAGCCAATTTGTGGATGGTCTCTATTGGTTTTGGTTTGTCTTAACTTTGACGTATCCACTTGTGCTACAATTGTGCCTCTATTTATAGTGGTAGTTTTTCCTGACATATTCAATATCATGATGGGGAAATCTCTAGCCTTCGAGACTTCAGCGATTCCCTCTGTAATTTGCAACAATGGGTCATCAATAATGCTTTCTTCTGCTAGGGGCTGTATTTGAATTGATTGCCCTGGTGTTATGTACTCAGAATTTTTTACTCTGCCTTTTGCTATGACCAGGGAGTTTGGCGCCACCGTTATGGGAGCTGTCGCCTTACCAAAGACGCTATGTGGATATCGTCCTGGAGATCTATGTATGTATTGTTGACTTTGATTTTCTGGAGGTCATAGTATATTCGAACTTTGTGTTTGTTAAAAAAAATCTCTCCCTAGGATAAAATTTCTAGACATTCCTTTAGTAATGACAAATGGGTGTTCAAAATTTGTTTCGCCTAAGGAAAATTTTAGCCATGCTGTCCCAACTGAATTTAGTCTTTGTCCCGTGACTGAAGCTAGGTGTGTTTTGGACGGTTGAAATCGTACTAAGTGTTGGATCCTCTTGAACAGCTGGAACCTAATAAGGCTGATGGATGCTCCTGTATCTACCAGTGCCCTATATTGTTGGCCCTGTATAGACATGATGCAGGAACTGGGGTCCGGATGTATTTTAGTTCCATCATGCAACATTTCTTCATATTGTATTTTTCCGGATGGGCCCACTTGACAATTTCTGTTCTGTGTTGTTTCTTTTGTTTTAGACCATTTTCTGTGATTGTTGCCCTCACTAACGGTCCTGTTTAGTGAGTGGCGCGGCCGTTTCCCTGACGCATGAGGGGTTGAGGTGCGCCTCTGGTATACTGATTTCTGGTGTAATCACGTGGGGGTGGTGCGGGTTGTTGTGGTTGGTAACCTCCTCTTCTGGATGGTGCATTATTGTAATTTGCTCTACAGGACTTGTAACCATGTCCGAGCCTACCGCATGTGAAGCATCCGTTTGTATTGACATTATTGACGTCGTTTTGCCTCTGTGTGGGGGGTCTATAATTGCGGGGCCTATCATCTCGTTGTCGTGGGCGACTCCATTGCCTCCTGGCATGGTCAACTTCCATAGGCTCATGCTCATCATAGTCCCTATATTCCGGTCGGGGTTCCCTAACTGCTCTTTGTTGGAACCTTCGGTGAAGATTTTCCTCCTGTATTGCTGCTTGGATTGTTTCAGCAATGGTCTTGGTGTCTTTTCTAATGATATGCCTTCTGATATTTTCTGCCCTAAGGCCATCGGCAAATATCCCCACTAACTGTATTTCTACCTCAGGTGTGGTAGGGATTTCTCCACAAAACGCCTCTTCTGCCATATTGAGGAATCTATCTCCAAAGAGTTGTACTGATTCGTCCCTTTCCTGTTTCATGCTTCTAAGGACTGACCAAGCATGCATTTTGTCTATTATTTCCCCATATCTCTGGGTGAGCTCTTTTTTTAGGGACTCGTAGGTCTCTGTGGGGTACTGCTGGGACCTCCTTCTTAAAAAATCATTTACAAACGAATCAGAGCTCAACAGAGCGATTTTCTTTTTCTCTTCATCATTTGTTGTTTCTGCTATTGCCGCAAATTTTTCTATGTCGGCCAACCATCTCCTGAATTTCTTCTTATCTCCCTCGAATGGTTGTACTATGGACCTAACTTGGGATAATTTTGCATAATTGCTATTCTTTTCTAAGTTCTCAGTAAGGCGCTGTAGCGCTATCAATGTAGGTTCCTCCATATTTGGATTGACTGGGGGCTGCAACGGTTGTGCATTTACAGGTTGGTTCTGTGGTTGTTGTTGTTGTTGGTCCACACCAAGCTGTTGAAAATTATGTATTAAATTTTCCATGGTCTTTGATCTCTAGTTATTCGCTTTATCAAAGAGAAGTGGTCACAGGCACCACTTTGAGATGTGTTTTCCTGCTCAATACCTTTTTTTAATGAGGACTGATCACGGGCACCAAGTTGAGATGTGTGGCCGGGTAGGGTAGTGGGGGTTGCTGTTTTGAATCGAGAGTATTAGATTTTGATTACTAGCTAGCCTGCTAGAGGTGATGATTTCTCTCTACAGACTTACAGGAATTTACCAGGTTCGGGGATAATCCTCTAAGATGTTTTATTTTTAGAGCAGATGGTTATTGTTTGTGTTGCACCTGCAGCGATTAGCTTTGGTATGATACTTTAGTAATTTGTATGATGGCCACTTGCAAAACATATGATTCGTCAACAGCATTTGTGTTCAATGAAACAACTGTTTTATTTAACTTTCAACAAGAACTGGGTTAAGTCAAATGGTAACCACATCAAATTTTCATAATAGCATGTCAACATTTATAAACCAGCATGAAGGTTCAATATATTATTTCTAGGATGCAACATTCCTTTTTCCCAACATCAGGATCTTCCTTTGTAAGCATATCGGTCAATTATATGCCTATTTTGTTTTCATTGTTGCACATCTTGGAACATAGCCCTACTTGGGTTATGACCGTCAGCTCTAACTGTTTGAGCATTGTTAATGGATAGTACTTACAGGACTTTAGAATTTCACAAACACTTCCAAGAATTAATTAAATATACACAACTGTGTCTGAAGTTGATGTCCTCAACTGAAATCCACACTGATTAGACAAAGCATGTCCTTGCTTTCACGCTCTCAGTTCAATACTGCCTAAAAACATGGCTTCGTCTCCCGTTCATTTCTGGGAAAAGGGAAGGACTGAGCTTAACCATTGGTTAGAAATCACGTGACTAACGCAACTCTGCAAGCGAAGCTTGGCCTAAAATAATGCGTGGCGTTTCCAAGCTAAAACTGGCCTAATTGAACATCTGCGTTAAGATTTTCTTTTATCTTCTGTTTCTATAAAAATTTATTTTATGTTAATATAGTCTATATCTGAAAACTCACAGTATACGCGGTTACATAGCCAGAAGAAATCACCAGCGCTTGCTGTAGTGGTTTATGAATATACTATTTTTGTATATTGAGGTTACCAGCCCCATATATAACCACTTAGCAAGAAAACATGTTAAATTCACATTTGTAAAAGAAATGTTCACAACTTACCCCAAACTGGGTTATACACAATTTCCTTGCACAGTTTCGAATGGACGCAGCTCTGTATTAGAAGCTTTGAAATCACTTTCGTCTGGAAATTAGAGTTAATTCCTCTGATGGCGGGTGTTCTGCGAAATCACTTGGCCTGGGACAACTTTTGTTTAATTCCTCTATGACTTGGTCTAGGAAATTATAGTTAATTCCTCTGATGACGGGTGTTCTGCGAAATCACTTGCCCTGGGAAAACTTTTGTTTAACTCCTCCATGAATTTTGATCAAATTCCGAGGTTCCAGTCTTGGTAATTGAAGTCTTGTTCCTTAATTTTACAGTCTTGTATTAAAATGCGGGTTTACCTGTACAAGCTAAAAATGCCCAATACTCGATCTGTCACTGTTAATAATGGAATTCTAGGTCCGATCCTTCTCTTTCTGGCTTTTTGAGAGTTCCTCGTTTGAAGTTGCGAAGCTGTCTGTTCTGTGTCTCTGAGTTCGCTAGATTATATTCTCAGTTCCAATCACAGATTGTGTTTCCGCCGAATGTTCAAATAAAATTCATAGTATGTTTCGGCTCTCACTTCAAACCAATCAAATCTCTCTAGCACTACGTGGATTTGGGTGTTTCATTTAAAATATCCCCACGCGTGTTTTAAAATATTACATTTTAATATTCCACGCGTGACCTCTGTCTAATCATGCGGTAATATTTCCGGTTGCCATCTTGTGCACAACTCATAAACACCATCTGTGAACTCATTTGATCTCCAGATGCTACCTATCGCCAATATTGTCTCTCCAGACAGATTATCGTGATAATCACACACAGGGATGGTCCCGTGAACCGATTATCTCATATCATCTGTGATCGTGCGTTCTCCAGACAGTCAGAAAAAAGGATCGCCGGTAGCTCAGACAAACAATATGGTTTCCCCAGACATACAGACCGCAACCCAGGTATTAACTGCCTGATTGTCGCTGGCCCCGGAAATGAGTTACGCCAAAGTCACTCCAAAGGTGGCGAGCCGGCTTCTTATGATAAGCATATCGCTCGCTGACCAGTGATAAAGACTGGGTATTGTTACGATAATATCCCAGTTTACCTGGCGAAACTTAAAAAAGTCTGCAAATGTGGTAAACAGGTTAAAGACAGTCCCATCGCAGATACTTCCGTAGGGAAGTGAAGTGTTAGAGACTTTCCCCTACTGTCGTGAAATATTCTAATCCACATATATAAATTATCAAGTAAATATAAAGCCTAATAAATACATATAATAAATTCTAATAAAGAAAAGAGCAATGGTAAAATAACAGTGCTGTCACAAAGAATGTACTCGAAATCCCCCTTTGTTTTATGCTTCGTCTGCAAATTGTAACGTTTCCACGTTAAATATAAGCCACTGCATAAATACAAGCGTTTCCACAACACATTAAACGGGTATTGCATTTCTAAGAAAAACATTGAGAGGCACACTGCGTAATGACCTAAATTAATCCTAACATTAATTATACTACGTTACCAAAACGAACGAACACCCCAACAAGCGTAACGCGATACACAATTACTACTATTACGCGTGTAAGGCCACATGCACTAACTTTTTTTTCAGACGGACAGTGATAAAAACACTAACCTTCCCAGAGTTAGGTTTTAAAATCCTGAGAAACGCTTATTAGAAAAGATAACATTAGATGGGTTTACGTTTGAAAACATTACAGTACCCAGACAGCACATCTTCGAAACAGGAGGTAGAAGAAATTGCATATTTTGAACGCAGCCACTTAGCTCTTTTAAATTTGTATATTTGGGTTCCTTAGGGCTTGCTGACAAAGAATATGTAAAACGTTACGCAAATAGTCTAGGAATTAACAAGTTATAGCCAAAATAAAATGATGGTGCTGTCAGACAACACCCAAAATCAGAATCGCTCAGTGGTAGATTTTTTAAACCACCATTTTACGGGAAATGGGCCACCAGTTACATTTGAACTGATTGGCTGGAATGATATGTAAGGCTAAACACGATTAGTCGGACTATAAATGCTATCCTTGGTTGTTAGGGGAGACGTAGGAAGGTAAAAATTTTTCAAACACTTGTCGAAACGTGGCTCCATTGGCCAGACTCGCTGATATAATCACTTAGGAGCGTTAGTTCGAGACCACTAGTTCAAATAAGCTTGATAAAGCAACAGTGCGTTGAAGCCAGCTCATATTTTTGCTAAATAAAAGCCTGGAACATAAGCAGATGGGAATTTGTGCCAGTATTTGTGCCAGAATTCATTGCTAGTCAACGTATCTGTGTTTATTTCCATAAATTGTGGTAAGCTTGAAACATTCAGTATCTTTTAATGAAAATTGAATGTAAATTGTTAATTTATGCCTGTATATATGTGTAGTTCAGTAGCAAACATGATGTAAAGCCTATAATGCTCCAGCCTGAACAGAAGGTGTCGAAGGAGTAAAACGGCATGGAATGGCCAAACAGTACACTGACACCTAGATGACTGACTAGAAAGAAATAATGCTGGAAGTGCAGAGGCGTAGTAACCATTAAGGAGGTTAATACTGGTATAAAGTATTTCAAATGAAGCTGACAGTTGGCCTAACGCTCTGAACTCAATGTTTGTGATGTATTGTGATCAGTGTAGAAAGAGAGTATAGATTGGTTATGACGTAGAAGGTACATCCTTCTTGTTTTCAGGGACCGTGGTCTTGATGGTATTGAGCAGCACCTGGTCAGAGCTTTGCTGAATCCAGAGTCGGACAGCATACTCCTTGGTCCATTTAGCTATCAGTGAGGGGTCTCCAGAGCCCAGGGGAGAAATCGAGCAGAGGAGTCTTTTCCTGCCGCCATCACGCAAGATAAGCTGATGTGGCCAGCTGAGCTCAACATTATGTACCCCCATCTTAAAATGACCTTGTAAAAATAACATTAAGAGGGGAATTTAAATGTTTTAATATCAGGAACTGAGAACATCTCCAATACTAGTTCCAATAAAGACAAACTATTGAAGTCATGATGACAAATACCAACAGAGCTTGAACAAAACAAAACCAGTATTACCTCATATTACTACTACACCACTGACACACATAGGATACTATTAAAAATACATGTCACTACAGATTCATATTGAGAAATTCTGTACATATAATTTGTAATTAAAATTGATTGTGATTCCTGGTTCCCTTTGTATTTGAATCAGGACACATATACATTCATGACAGCAATGAATACATATTGTTATTTGAAAAGTTATCAGTGACTCCTTTAAGATATCCTTGTAGAGTGTTTTATGTATGTGAGTGTCACAGTGTTGTCAAGTGTAGTGGAATAAATTAAATTGTTTATCTGTCTGTTGTTGTTTTGACTTACACTTCATCATACACATACCCTAGACATATAACGTAGTCATCACACTATTCCAGAATAATTCTGACTGAGGTATACATATGTGGCAGCAAGTAAGGTTATATATAATACACTACTCTTATTAGATATATATACCTTCACAGCTGATCTCAGTCAGTACACTAAGTCCCCTATAAATATTTATAACATCCCACTTCACCACATATATTGGGGGCTCGCTCTTGGGATTTTGAATCTTTACCTATTAAAAATATTGGGGGGTAATTCACTTCAGGGAATATAAGAATTAAAAGGTATCCTTGGGTGGAATTAAATAAGGTTGAGCTCTCGGTGCCTGTGTTGTCCATTAGATATATATTTAGAGATTGAATTGTTGGTTAGACATTGTATAAATTTACCTGATAGACAATGGCGGACCTGGCCAAATTTCGATCTGCTGCTGTTCAGACTGCAAAAGAGTTAGGATTAGATGGGCAAGTTATGGTTGCCTATGTCACTACGGAATGTGACAAATTTATTGAACGCGAAGAAAGAAGGTTTGAAGCCGAAAGAAAGTTAGAAGCTGAAAGGGAAATTAAGAAGTTACAATTTGAGGCTGAGGCTGAGACTAAGAGGTTGCAGATTGAGGCTGAGGCTAAGAAATTGGAGGCAGAAAGGGAAGAGAAGAAATTGGCTGCAGAAAGGGAAGAGAAGAAATTAGCTGCAGAAAGGGAAGAGAAGAAATTAGCTGCAGAATTGGAAGCAGAAGAAAGAAGATTGACTGCAGAAAGGGAAGAGAAGAAATTAGCTGCAGAAAGGGAAGCAGAAGAAAGAAGATTGACTGCAGAGAGGGAAGCAGAAAAGGAGGAGAAGAGATTACAAAGGGAACATGAGTTACGACTAAGGGAGTTTGAGTTTCAAGGCCATGCTCCTGAAAATGGTGCCAGTCCCTTTGCCTCTGATGCCACTGCTAGCCAAGGAGCCTCAACCTCAGCTATGAATTTTCATTTAGATCATTTTGTTGAGAAAGACGATGATATAGAGAGCTACCTAAATAGGTATGAACTATTAGCTACCACGTATGGGTTAGAGAGAGAAAGGTGGAGCTTAAAGTTATCTCAGGGACTTCGTGGGGCAGCTTATGAAGTTTTTGCAAAAATGAGCAGAGGTGATCAGGAAAATTATGACATGCTAAAGCAGGCTCTTTTGTTAAGGTATGAAAAGAATGCAGAATTTTATAGGAAAAAAATTAGGAATGCTAAACTACTGTCAGGTGAAACCTATCACCAGTTTTCTGCACGAATAGAGACATACTTGGAGAAATGGACTTCTCTGGGGAAAACCCAAGATCTTAAGGAAATGGTCCTTATAGAGCAATTAAGAGAGTCCATGGCTCCAGACCTGAGAAAGTTTCTCATGGAACAAGGTGCAGAGAGGCTGGGTGAGTTGCTAAATGTTGCTGAAAGGTATCAAGCAGCTCAAGCAGAGGTAACAGGTAATAAAAAGAAACAAGTGGATAACTTTAGGGCACCACAGAACTTTAATCAATTTGATCCTAGGGATCAAAACAAAGGTAAGCACCAATTTGATAGGCCACGGTATGAAAATAAAAATAAATTCCCACAATTCGATGAAAGGAAATATGATGAAAGAAAATCTTTCAACCAAGGAAAAAGGTGGTGTAAAAATTGTCAGATGGACAATCATGACACTGACCGTTGCAGAAGGAAACCTGTGTATATGGCAACCCTTCAGGTCAGGTCGACCTCAAGACAGGAGGAGGATATTATGTTGGATACAACTCCAGAAGAGATGAGGAAGGCACAGGCTGGGGATAAAACACTCAAGCCTTGTTTCAGAAAATTGTCAACTTGTCATACAACTCCAGGCAAGGGAGATTTTTACATGAAAAACAAGTTGATGTATAGGAAGACTGGAGCTAGATCCAAAGGTCAGGGACAGCTGGTACTTCCTAAAAGATATAGGGCAGACTTAATAAGGAGCCTACATGTGAAACCAGATGGTGACCATGAGAAGATAGGTACCATCATTCAAAAGGTGGCTCACAATTATTATTGGCCCAAAGCAAGATGGGACATTGAGAATTTTGTAGAAAGGTGTAGCATAGCACATGAGGGAACACCCACAAGTGGGAACATTGATCAAGACCTGGACACGCCACGGGGCAAAATTAGGCCTGATAATAAAAAGAAAAATAGATTTGATAAAGTGGACCAAATGGAATGGGAAGCCCCTTTTCACGGACAAGCTTCACTTAACTGTTTTACAATGGTCACTATGCGGAGAGTGCAAAAAGATGTCTTACCCCAGGATAAGCCGACAATCCCTCAATCGGACTTAAACAAACTGGAGGAAGAGGATGTAGAGAGGAAATCTCTCATCAAGAATTTTAAGTGGGGAGAAAGCCCCAGGAAAAGAATTGGTAGCGGTCGTTTTATGCATGATAATTCTGGGAGGAAAAATCATCACTATAAAGCTTCGAGTGGAAGAGACCATACCGGTGCATGGACAAATAGGTCCACAAAATTAAAGGTCCATATGTAGCTTTGTTAAGAACGTGGACTGATGAAAAGGCAGAGGAAAACATTACATCTTCATACCAATATGTGAATGAGCTGACCACTCGTTTAAAAACTGGCTGGAAACTTGCCAATGAAAATTTGAAACAAGCCAGGAAGAAACATGCTGCCTATTATAACAGGAAGGCGAAAGACAGAAATTTGGCTGTGGGAGAGAAAGTACTGCTTCTTTTGCCCGGGAGTCAGAATAAGTTACAAATTGGATGGCAGGGTCCATATACAGTTTTAGAGAAGGTATCTAGAACAAATTATAAGATAGATAAGAAGGGGAAAGAAAAAATCTATCATGTGAATCTCCTGAAGAAATATTTAGAAAGAGAACATCAGGAGGAGACACACTTGTTGACCTTGTCCATCGCCATGGAGATGAAAAAGGAACCACTTTCATCATTTGAATATCCATTACACCCCTGTGAGACAGCAGCACAGGTGAAAATCAGTACACATTTAACGAAAACTCAGAAAGAGAGAGTGCAACAGGTTCTAAATAATCATGCAGAGGTGTTAACAGACCGACCAGGGTATACAAACCTATTGGAATATGATATGAAACTGATAGACACCACACCTGTCTGTATGAAACCATATTCGATTCCGTTTGCTAAGGAGAAAGCTTTGAAGGAAGAGATAGACTATCTGTTGAAGGAAGGAATTATTTCGCACAGTGAATCTTCGTATAGTTCCGGTGTTGTACTCTTAAGGAAGCCCTCTGGAGAACATAGACTCTGTATAGATTACAGGAGACTGAATGCTATTACAGAAGGACAGGTGGATCCATTGCCGGATACAAATCAGCTGTTTGCCAGACTAAATAAAGCTAAATATTTCTCAAAAGTGGATTTGAGTAAAGGATACTATCAGATTCCAGTAAAGCCCGAGGTTAGACCATACCTAGCTTTTAGTACCTCAGAAGGACACTATGAGTTTAATAGATTGCCATTTGGATTGAAGAATGCGCCTAGTGTCTTCTCTAGAATGATGAGAAAATTGTTGGATGTTGTGGTAAAGTGGGATGTTATAAATATTTATAGGGGACTTAGTGTACTGACTGAGATCAGCTGTGAAGGTATATATATCTAATAAGAGTAGTGTATTATATATAACCTTACTTGCTGCCACATATGTATACCTCAGTCAGAATTATTCTGGAATAGTGTGATGATTACGTTATATGTCTAGGGTATGTGTATGATGAAGTGTAAGTCATAACAACAACAGACAGATAAACAATTTAATTTATTCCACCACACTTGACAACACTGTGACACTCACATACATAAAACACTCTATGAGGATATCTTAAAGGAGTCACTGATAACTTTTCAAATAACAATATGTATTCAGTGCTGTCATGAATGAATATGTGTCATGATTCAAATACAAATGGAACCAGGAATCACAATCAATTTTAATTACAAGTTATATGTACAGAATTTCTCAATATGAATCTTGTAGTGACATGTATTTTTAATAGTATCCTATGTGTGTCAGTGGTGTAGTAGTAATATGAGGTAATACTGGTTTTGTTTTGTTCAAGCTCTGTTGGTATTTGTCATCATGACTTCAATAGTTTGTCTTTATTGGAACTAGTATTGGAGATGTTCTCAGTTCCTGATATTAAAACAATTTAATTCCCCTCTTAATGTTATTTTTTACAATGTCATTTTAAGATGGGGGTACATAATGTTGAGCTCAGCTGGCCACATCAGCTTATCTTGCGTGATGGCGGCAGGAAAAGACTCCTCTGCTCGATTTCTCCCCTGGGCTCTGGAGACACCTCACTGATAGCTAAATGGACCAAGGAGTATGCTGTCCGACTCTGGATTCAGCAAAGCTCTGACCAGGTGCTGCTCAATAACGTTAAGACCACAGTCCCTGAAAACAAGAAGGATGTACCTTCTACTTCATAACTAATTTATACTCTCTTTTTACACTGAGCACAATACACCACAAACATTGAGTTCAGAGCGTTAGGCCAACTGTCAGCTTCATCTGAAACACTTTATACCAGTATTTCCCTCCCTAATGGTTACTACGCCTCTGCAATTCCAGCATTATTTCTTTCTAGTCAATCATCTAGGTGTCAGTGTACTGTTTGGCCATTCCATGCCGTTTTACTTTCCTCCGACACCTTCTGTTCAGGCTGGAGCATTATAGGCTTTACATCATGTTTGCTACTGAACTACACATATATACAGGCATAAATTAACAATTCACATTCAATTTTCATTAAAAGATACTGAATGTTTCAAGCTTACCACAATTCATGGAAATAAACACAGATACGTTGACTAGCAATGATTTCTGGCACAAATACTGGCACAAATTCCCATCTGCTTATGTTCCAGGCTTTTATTTAGCAAAAATATGAGCTGGCTTCAACGCACTGTTGCTTTATCAAGCTTATTTGAACTAGTGGTCTCGAACTAACGCTCCTAAGTGATTATATCAGCGAGTCTGGCCAATGGAGCCACGTTTCGACAAGTGTTTGAAAAAATTTTACCTTCCTACGTCTCCCCTAACAACCAAGGATAGCATTTATAGTCCGACTAATCGTGTTTAGCCTTACATATCATTCCAGCCAATCAGTTCAAATGTAACTTGTGGCCCATTTCCCGTACAATGGTGGTTTAAAAAATCTACCACTGAGCGATTCTGATTTTGGGTGTTGTCTGACAGCACCATCATTTTATTTTGGCTATAACTTGTTAATTCCTAGACTATTTGCATAACACTTAACATATTCTTTGTCATCAAGCCCTAAGGAACCCAAATATACAAATTTAAAAGAGCTACGTGGCTGCGTTCAAAATATGCAATTTCTTCTACCTCCTGTTTCGAAGATGTGCTGTCTGGGTACTGTAATGTTTTCATACGTAAACCCATCTAATGTTATCTTTTCTAATAAGCGTTTTCCAGGTTTTTTAAAACCTAACTCTGGGAAGGGTAGTGAATTTTATCACTGTCGATTTGAAATAAAGTTAGTGCATGTGGCCTTACACGCGTGATAGTAGTAATTGTGTATCGCGCGACGCGTGTTGGGGGTGGCATTAATAGCGAGACACGTGTTTAGTGTTGCTCGTGTTCGGCTTTCTGCCTCTCCCTTCTCTCTATCCTTTAGTCCATCTGTTCGTTCGTTTTGGTAACGTAGTATAATTAATGTTAGGATTAATTTAGGTCATTACGCAGTGTGCCTCTCAATGTTTTTCTTAGAACTGCAATACCCGTTTTAATGTGTTGTGGAAACGCTTGTATTTATGCAGTGGCTTATATTTAACGTGGAAACGTTCCAATTTGCAGACGAAGCATAAAACAAAGGGGGATTTCGAGTACATTCTTTGTGACAGCACTGTTCTTTACCATTCTTCTTCCTTTTATTAAATTTATTTGTTAGGCTTTATATTTACCTGATAATTTATATATGTGGATTAGAATATTTCACGACACCTCCCCTCTTAAAACAGACATTCCATGTCAGTCCTTTATTCTATATACACATAGATAAATGTAAGTCAACTTGACTTTACTCTGCTGTGGTGCTATCATGGTTTTATGTAGTTGGGTCCATTCAGAGTAGGCACTACTCATGAAATCTGCCTCAGACTTCTACAACCAATAATATATTTCGGTTATGTTACTGAACAGCCGCAAGTGTGAGTGCTTGTCTTAATGCTGCTTCGCAACCCGTATTCACCATTTCTCTTCTCTGAGTCTGCGCAATGACATGTCCAGAGAACATTATATTTCCCTCAAAATGTACGTTATGAGGAGATAACATATACCTGGTGATAGCAGAGTTTTCGTAGTGGATCCCATAATCTTCTTATTATCCTGTATGAAACATTCGGAATATCCTCAATCAAAGAGGCAACTCAGGGATTCATTACGTTCCTCCGAAATGTTTACATCCAACAATTTTGTCTGATCTCAGGTTTTACTGGAATCTGATATTATCCTTTACTCAGATCCACCCTTGAGAAATATTTAGCCTTATTTAACTGGCAAACAGCTGATTTGTATCCGGCAATGGATCCACCTGTCCTTCTGTAATAGCATTCAGTCTCCTGTAATCTATACAGAGTCTATGTTCTCCAGAGGGCTTCCTTAAGAGTACAACACCGGAACTATACGAAGATTCACTGTGCGAAATAATTCCTTCCTTCAACAGATAGTCTATCTCTTCCTTCAAAGCTTTCTCCTTAGCAAACGGAATCGAATATGGGTTCATACAGACAGGTGTGGGGTCTATCAGTTTCATATCATATTTCAATGGGTTTGTATGCCCTGGTCGGTCTGTTAACACCTCTGCATGAGTATTTAGAACCTGTTGCACTCTCTCTTTCTGAGTTTTCGTTAAATGTGTACTGATTTTCACCTGTGCTGCTGTCTCACAGGGGTGTAATGGATATTCAAATGATGAAAGTGGTTCCTTTTTCATCTCCATGGCGATGGACAAGGTCAACAAGTGTGTCTCTTCCTGATGTTCTCTCTCCAAATATTTCTTCAGGAGATTCACATGATAGATTTTTTCTTTCCCCTTCTTATCTATCTTATAATTTGTTCTAGACACCTTCTCTAGAACTGTATATGGACCCTGCCTTCCAATTTGTAACTTATTCTGACTCCCGGGGAGAAGAAGCAGTACCTTCTCTCCCACAGCCAAATCTCTGTCTTTCGCCTTCCTGTTATAATAGGCAGCATGTTTCTTCCTGGCTTGTTTCAAATTTTCATTGGCAAGTTTCCAGCCAGTTTTTAAACGAGTGGTCAGCTCATTCACATATTGGTATGAAGATGTAATGTTTTCCTCTGCCTTTTCATCAGTCCACGTTCTTAACAAAGCTACATATGGACCTTTAATTTTGTGGACCTCGTTGTCCATGCACCGGTATGGTCTCTTCCACTCGAAGCTCTATAGTGATGATTTTTCCTCCCAGAATTATCATTCACAAAACGACCGCTACCAATTTTTCTTTTGGGGCTTTCTCTCCACTTAAAATTCTTGATGAGAGATTTCCTCTCTACATCCTCTTCCTCCAGTTTGTTTAAGTCCGATTGAGGGATTTTCGGCTTATCCTGGGGTAAGACATCTGTTTGCACTCTCCGCATAGTGGCCATTGTAAAACAGTTAAGTGAAGCTTGTCCGTGAAAAGGGGCTTCCCATTCCATTTGGTCCACTTTATCAAATCTATTTTTCTTTTTATTATCAGGCCTAATTTTGCCCCGTGGCGTGTCCAGGTCCTGATCCATGTTCCCACTTGTGGGTGTTCCCTCATGTGCTATGCTACACCTTTCTACAAAATTCTCAATGTCCCATCTTGCTTTAGGCCAATAATAATTGTGAGCCACCTTTTGAATGATGGTACCTATCTTCTCATGGTCCCCATCTGGTTTCACATGTAGGCTCCTTATTAAGTCTGCCCTATATCTTTTAGGAAGTACCAGCTGTCCCTGACCTTTGGATCTAGCTCCAGTCTTCCTATACATCAACTTGTTTTTCATGTAAAAATCTCCCTTGCCTGGAGTTGTATGACAAGTTGACAATTTTCTGAAACAAGGCTTGAGTGTTTTATCCCCAGCCTGTGCCTTCCTCATCTCTTCTGGAGTGGTATCCAACATAATATCCTCCTCCTGTCTTGAGGTCGACCTGACCTGAAGGGTTGCCATATACACAGGTTTCCTTCTGCAACGGTCAGTGTCATGATTGTCCATCTGACAAATCTTACACCACCTTTTTCCTTGGTTGAAAGATTTTCTTTCATCATATTTCCTTTCATCGAATTGTGGGAATTTATTTTTATTTTCATACCGTGGCCTATCAAATTGGTGCTTACCTTTGTTTTGATCCCTAGGATCAAATTTATTAAAGTTCTGTGGTGCCCTAAAGTTATCCACTTGTTTCTTTTTATTACCTGTTACCTCTGCTTGAGCTGCTTGATACCTTTCAGCAACATTTAGCAACTCACCCAGCCTCTCTGCACCTTGTTCCATGAGAAACTTTCTCAGGTCTGGAGCCATGGACTCTCTTAGTTGCTCTATAAGGACCATTTCCTTAAGATCTTGGGTTTTCCCCAGAGAAGTCCATTTCTCCAAGTATGTCTCTATTCGTGCAGAAAACTGGTGATAGGTTTCACCTGACAGTAGTTTAGCATTCCTAAATTTTTTCCTATAAAATTCTGCATTCTTTTCATATCTTAACAAAAGAGCCTGCTTTAGCATGTCATAATTTTCCTGATCACCTCTGCTCATTTTTGCAAAAACTTCATAAGCTGCCCCACGAAGTCCTTGAGATAACTTTAAGCTCCACCTCTCTCTCTCTAACCCATACGTGGTAGCTAATAGTTCATACCTATTTAGATAGCTCTCTATATCATCGTCTTTCTCAACAAAATGATCTAAATGAAAATTCATAGCTGAGGTTGAGGCTCCCTGGCTAGCGGTGGCATCAGAGGCAAAGGGACTGGCACCATTTTCAGGAGCATGGCCTTGAAACTCAAACTCCCTTAGTCGTAACTCATGTTCCCTTTGTAATCTCTTCTCCTCCTTTTCTGCTTCCCTCTCTGCAGTCAATCTTCTTTCTTCTGCTTCCCTTTCTGCAGCTAATTTCTTCTCTTCTCTTTCTGCAGCCTGTCTTCTTTCCTCTGCTTCCAATTTCTTAGCCTCAGCCTCAATCTGCAACCTCTTAGTCTCAGCCTCAGCCTCAAATTGTAACTTCTTAATTTCCCTTTCAGCCTCTAACTTTCTTTCGGCTTCAAACCTTCTTTCTTCGCGTTCAATAAATTTGTCACATTCCGTAGTGACATAGGCAACCATAACTTGCCCATCCAATCCTAACTCTTTTGCAGTCTGAACAGCAGCAGATCGAAATTTGGCCAGGTCCGCCATTGTCTATCAGGTAAATTTATACAATGTCTAACCAACAATTCAATCTCTAAATATATATCTAATGGACAACACAGGCACCGTGAGCTCAACCTTATTTAATTCCACCCAAGGATACCTTTTAATTCTTATATTCCCTGAAGTGAATTACCCCCACTATTTTTAATAGGTAAAGATTCAAAATCCCAAGAGCGAGACCCCAATATATGTGGTAAAGTGGGATGTTATAAATATTTATAGGGGATTTAGTGTACTGACTGAGATCAGCTGTGAAGGTATATATATCTAATAAGAGTAGTGTATTATATATAACCTTACTTGCTGCCACATATGTATACCTCAGTCAGAATTATTCTGGAATAGTGTGATGACTACGTTATATGTCTAGGGTATGTGTATGATGAAGTGTAAGTCATAACAACAACAGACAGATAAACAATTTAATTTATTCCACCACACTTGACAACACTGTGACACTCACATACATAAAACACTCTATGAGGATATCTTAAAGGAGTCACTGATAACTTTTCAAATAACAATATGTATTCAGTGCTGTCATGAATGAATATGTGTCATGATTCAAATACAAATGGAACCAGGAATCACAATCAATTTTAATTACAAGTTATATGTACAGAATTTCTCAATATGAATCTTGTAGTGACATGTATTTTTAATAGTATCCTATGTGTGTCAGTGGTGTAGTAGTAATATGAGGTAATACTGGTTTTGTTTTGTTCAAGCTCTGTTGGTATTTGTCATCATGACTTCAATAGTTTGTCTTTATTGGAACTAGTATTGGAGATGTTCTCAGTTCCTGATATTAAAACAATTTAATTCCCCTCTTAATGTTATTTTTACAATGTCATTTTAAGATGGGGGTACATAATGTTGAGCTCAGCTGGCCACATCAGCTTATCTTGCGTGATGGCGGCAGGAAAAGACTCCTCTGCTCGATTTCTCCCCTGGGCTCTGGAGACACCTCACTGATAGCTAAATGGACCAAGGAGTATGCTGTCCGACTCTGGATTCAGCAAAGCTCTGACCAGGTGCTGCTCAATAACGTTAAGACCACAGTCCCTGAAAACAAGAAGGATGTACCTTCTACTTCATAACTAATTTATACTCTCTTTTTACACTGAGCACAATACACCACAAACATTGAGTTCAGAGCGTTAGGCCAACTGTCAGCTTCATCTGAAACACTTTATACCAGTATTTCCCTCCCTAATGGTTACTACGCCTCTGCAATTCCAGCATTATTTCTTTCTAGTCAATCATCTAGGTGTCAGTGTACTGTTTGGCCATTCCATGCCGTTTACTTTCCTCCGACACCTTCTGTTCAGGCTGGAGCATTATAGGCTTTACATCATGTTTGCTACTGAACTACACATATATACAGGCATAAATTAACAATTCACATTCAATTTTCATTAAAAGATACTGAATGTTTCAAGCTTACCACAATTCATGGAAATAAACACAGATACGTTGACTAGCAATGAATTCTGGCACAAATACTGGCACAAATTCCCATCTGCTTATGTTCCAGGCTTTTATTTAGCAAAAATATGAGCTGGCTTCAACGCACTGTTGCTTTATCAAGCTTATTTGAACTAGTGGTCTCGAACTAACGCTCCTAAGTGATTATATCAGCGAGTCTGGCCAATGGAGCCACGTTTCGACAAGTGTTTGAAAAAATTTTACCTTCCTACGTCTCCCCTAACAACCAAGGATAGCATTTATAGTCCGACTAATCGTGTTTAGCCTTACATATCATTCCAGCCAATCAGTTCAAATGTAACTGGTGGCCCATTTCCCGTACAATGGTGGTTTAAAAAATCTACCACTGAGCGATTCTGATTTTGGGTGTTGTCTGACAGCACCATCATTTTATTTTGGCTATAACTTGTTAATTCCTAGACTATTTGCATAACACTTAACATATTCTTTGTCATCAAGCCCTAAGGAACCCAAATATACAAATTTAAAAGAGCTACGTGGCTGCGTTCAAAATATGCAATTTCTTCTACCTCCTGTTTCGAAGATGTGCTGTCTGGGTACTGTAATGTTTTCATACGTAAACCCATCTAATGTTATCTTTTCTAATAAGCGTTTTCCAGGTTTTTTAAAACCTAACTCTGGGAAGGGTAGTGAATTTTATCACTGTCGATTTGAAATAAAGTTAGTGCATGTGGCCTTACACGCGTGATAGTAGTAATTGTGTATCGCGCGACGCGTGTTGGGGGTGGCATTAATAGCGAGACACGTGTTTAGTGTTGCTCGTGTTCGGCTTTCTGCCTCTCCCTTCTCTCTATCCTTTAGTCCATCTGTTCGTTCGTTTTGGTAACGTAGTATAATTAATGTTAGGATTAATTTAGGTCATTACGCAGTGTGCCTCTCAATGTTTTTCTTAGAACTGCAATACCCGTTTTAATGTGTTGTGGAAACGCTTGTATTTATGCAGTGGCTTATATTTAACGTGGAAACGTTACAATTTGCAGACGAAGCATAAAACAAAGGGGGATTTCGAGTACATTCTTTGTGACAGCACTGTTCTTTACCATTCTTCTTCCTTTTATTAAATTTATTTGTTAGGCTTTATATTTACCTGATAATTTATATATGTGGATTAGAATATTTCACGACAGATGTAAACATTTCGGAGGAACGTAATGAATCCCTGAGTTGCCTCTTTGATTGAGGATATTCCGAATGTTTCATACAAGATAATAAGAAGATTATGGATCCACTAAGAAAACTCTGCTATCACCAGGTATATGTTATCTCCTCATAACGTACATTTTGAGGGAAATATAATGTTCTCTGGACATATCATTGCGCAGACTCAGAGAAGAGAAATGGTGAATACGGGTTGCGAAGCAGCATTAAGACAAGCACTCACACTTGCGGCTGTTCAGTAACATAACCGAAATATATTATTGGTTGTAGAAGTCTGAGGCAGATTTCAAGAGTAGTGCCTACTCTGAATGGACCCAACTACATAAAACCATGATAGCACCACAGCAGAGTAAAGTCAAGTTGACTTACATTTATCTATGTGTATATAGAATAAAGGACTGACATATAATGTCTGTTTTAAGAGGGGAGGTGTCGTGAAATATTCTAATCCACATATATAAATTATCAAGTAAATATAAAGCCTAATAAATACATATAATAAATTCTAATAAAGAAAAGAGCAATGGTAAAATAACAGTGCTGTCACAAAGAATGTACTCGAAATCCCCCTTTGTTTTATGCTTCGTCTGCAAATTGTAACGTTTCCACGTTAAATATAAGCCACTGCATAAATACAAGCGTTTCCACAACACATTAAACGGGTATTGCATTTCTAAGAAAAACATTGAGAGGCACACTGCGTAATGACCTAAATTAATCCTAACATTAATTATACTACGTTACCAAAACGAACGAACACCCCAACAAGCGTAACGCGATACACAATTACTACTATCACGCGTGTAAGGCCACATGCACTAACTTTTTTTTTCAGACGGACAGTGATAAAAACACTAACCTTCCCAGAGTTAGGTTTTAAAATCCTGAGAAACGCTTATTAGAAAAGATAACATTAGATGGGTTTACGTTTGAAAACATTACAGTACCCAGACAGCACATCTTCGAAACAGGAGGTAGAAGAAATTGCATATTTTGAACGCAGCCACTTAGCTCTTTTAAATTTGTATATTTGGGTTCCTTAGGGCTTGCTGACAAAGAATATGTAAAACGTTACGCAAATAGTCTAGGAATTAACAAGTTATAGCCAAAATAAAATGATGGTGCTGTCAGACAACACCCAAAATCAGAATCGCTCAGTGGTAGATTTTTTAAACCACCATTGTACGGGAAATGGGCCACCAGTTACATTTGAACTGATTGGCTGGAATGATATGTAAGGCTAAACACGATTAGTCGGACTATAAATGCTATCCTTGGTTGTTAGGGGAGACGTAGGAAGGTAAAAATTTTTCAAACACTTGTCGAAACGTGGCTCCATTGGCCAGACTCGCTGATATAATCACTTAGGAGCGTTAGTTCGAGACCACTAGTTCAAATAAGCTTGATAAAGCAACAGTGCGTTGAAGCCAGCTCATATTTTTGCTAAATAAAAGCCTGGAACATAAGCAGATGGGAATTTGTGCCAGTATTTGTGCCAGAATTCATTGCTAGTCAACGTATCTGTGTTTATTTCCATAAATTGTGGTAAGCTTGAAACATTCAGTATCTTTTAATGAAAATTGAATGTAAATTGTTAATTTATGCCTGTATATATGTGTAGTTCAGTAGCAAACATGATGTAACGCCTATAATGCTCCAGCCTGAACAGAAGGTGTCGGAGGAAAGTAAAACGGCATGGAATGGCCAAACAGTACACTGACACCTAGATGACTGACTAGAAAGAAATAATGCTGGAAGTGCAGAGGCGTAGTAACCATTAAGGAGGTTAATACTGGTATAAAGTATTTCAGATGAAGCTGACAGTTGGCCTAACGCTCTGAACTCAATGTTTGTGATGTATTGTGATCAGTGTAGAAAGAGAGTATAGATTGGTTATGACGTAGAAGGTACATCCTTCTTGTTTTCAGGGACCGTGGTCTTGATGGTATTGAGCAGCACCTGGTCAGAGCTTTGCTGAATCCAGAGTCGGACAGCATACTCCTTGGTCCATTTAGCTATCAGTGAGGGGTCTCCAGAGCCCAGGGGAGAAATCGAGCAGAGGAGTCTTTTCCTGCCGCCATCACGCAAGATAAGCTGATGTGGCCAGCTGAGCTCAACATTATGTACCCCAATCTTAAAATGACCTTGTAAAAATAACATTAAGAGGGGAATTTAAATGTTTTAATATCAGGAACTGAGAACATCTCCAATACTAGTTCCAATAAAGACAAACTATTGAAGTCATGATGACAAATACCAACAGAGCTTGAACAAAACAAAACCAGTATTACCTCATATTACTACTACACCACTGACACACATAGGATACTATTAAAAATACATGTCACTACCAGATTCATATTGAGAAATTCTGTACATATAATTTGTAATTAAAATTGATTGTGATTCCTGGTTCCCTTTGTATTTGAACCAGGACACATATACATTCATGACAGCAATGAATACATATTGTTATTTGAAAAGTTATCAGTGACTCCTTTAAGATATCCTTGTAGAGTGTTTTATGTATGTGAGTGTCACAGTGTTGTCAAGTGTAGTGGAATAAATTAAATTGTTTATCTGTCTGTTGTTGTTTTGACTTACACTTCATCATACACATACCCTAGACATATAACGTAGTCATCACACTATTCCAGAATAATTCTGACTGAGGTATACATATGTGGCAGCAAGTAAGGTTATATATAATACACTACTCTTATTAGATATATATACCTTCACAGCTGATCTCAGTCAGTACACTAAGTCCCCTATAAATATTTATAACATCCCACTTCACCACACCTACTATATTCAGCATATAGAGTAAAAAGAATGAAAAGGCATGATTTATGACAAATAAAAGCGATTAGAGAGAAAATAAAGAAAAGAAATGATACTGCCGTAGTGGCTAAAGCTGTGAGAGAGCCACCAAAAGAACATCTACAGACGTTTAGTCACAGAAATCTTGTAACTGCCCCGCCCACTTTTTCCCATATCTCTTGTAATACTGACAAGATAGATTGTAACCAAATGAAAATTCGTTAACTAATACAGACAAAATAATCTGTTAAGCAAAATAGCGTTTAATTTATCAGGCCTTTACAAAGATCTTCCCTTTCAAAAGCCTAATCCCAACATGAGACAGGGCCCAACCTTTGCTTTATCCAGCTGAACGCAATTACGCCCCCTCCCCTTTCCACCCACACACAAACACACAAACGTATGTAAACGTTCACACCAGTTGGTTCGATTAGCTATATGTTTGCTTGATCTCTTAGGGCTGTTGTCGAGAAGGCGATAACAGGTTACTTTTTTATTTTAAAATCTTATTTTAATCAACAGTACACTTTATTTATTCTATATTTTTTAAGGTGTGAAATACATTATATTTAAAAAAGAAATGCATAATTTAAAAAAAAACAACATTAAATCAGATATTTCATCTAAGATTGTAATAATAATTTAAGTCGTCCACGATGGAGTTTCCAACTTCTGCAGAAAAAATGTAGATGATGCGTGATGCCATATGATGATGGATGGTATCCGCATGTCTGGTTTTGTGTAGTGTGCAGATGTGTTCAGTCAAACAATGTTCATACAAAAATAACAGGGCAATCCACATAGAACGTCAGTAAACTCACGACGTATAAAGTCAATGATTCTTGTAACAGCCGTTGACGTTTTTCTTCATTATTTATTGTGGACGCCACAGTGACAAAATGGTTACGCGAATATGTAGGCACATCAAACAGTCATTATCACAGCAACATTCAATACAGCAATAGACGGTAGACAGCATTACAATGATGAGTCAGATGCATGTTATATTTCATAGTGCTGTAAATGTAGTCAGGTGAAAAAACTCCATCCTTTTCTATAACAGCCAGGAGATAACCAGATGTATGAGATCAGTTCACTCTCCTTAGTCTGACTTCAGCAAGACAGACACGTCTGCCGAAGTATAAATAATGTCCTCAAAAATATCCTCTAGATAATAAAGGTTTTCCAAACCTAGTTCATTTAACAAAGTAGCAAGTAATGGTCCTTGGAACATGCATCAACCGATGCATGTACAATACAGCGACATGTGAGCTGGGAAAACATCTCGTGACGACGACTTTCGAAGACAGGCTATGAATCGAAATCGCTCACGACCCAAAATCGATAGAGTTAATGAAAAAGTCAATTTACCTTGCTTTCAAGAAATACAGAAATATCACGCCTCCCGGCATGTGCAAATACACTAGAGGTATTATCTCGAATAAACGAAATATCCATAAGAGGACTACACATCCCTGACAGAACAAAAAATAGCGGAGATCCCCTCTTCAACGAGGCATCTCTTTCGCCATTCAAATCGCTCACTCCACTAGTGGTGGGCGGAAACCGATCGACTAAAAAACAAGACCAGTCATGCGCAGTCCAGCGCAAAAAGACCACAGCTCAAAACTTAACTGCATTCAATACCAACGCGGGAAGACAAATGCTTACCGAGAAAAGTGACTATAAATTTCAAGCAGTTGTTGCCCTTGCGTTATAAAATAGATATTGTAATAAAACGATGTTGCGAGAATTTATCACGCAACATATCACCACCTCCTCCCGATAAAAAAAAAAATGTGGAACATATTTTTTTTTTTTTTAAATATCAAAGAGCATGCGATAAGCGGCTCAAAACGCACGAATTATGCGCTGATAATTAATTAAATTGCCTAACATGAGGCTAAATATAGAGTGTCTGGTGAGGATATACCTCAACAGAAAAATAAATATGTCTCAAAAAATATTCACATCGGGGAGGTGTCACCAACACACATCACGTTAGCATGTAAACGCAATATACGTATGCAAGTTACTATAATCATCATTAAACAGCATACTCTAATATTGTCTTTAAAAATGGATGTACAAATCTGATAGGAAAATTTAAATAGTACATTCTTTGACATGTAATGACATAAGTACATAGTAAAGTTAAACTACATGACGATCCAGGACATATGCTCTGGTATTCCGAGGGTAAGTACACAATCTAGAACTCGTCATGCTTGATACTAGTAAGGTAAGTCCTCAGCTCAACAATGACATTCTGAGAAAGTACAAGCAATATAATGCTAATTAATAACTAATATGCTTCATAAGGTACAATACATTATTAATAATTGTGGCTGTTTAGTAAACTAACGGCCCTTATATTAACTACTCAGTCCTCCTCTATCATCTTAAAAAACGAACAGAAGAAGATGACAACAAAGCACGATAGTGTGTACATATAAAGTAAGTACAGATGTGCTAATCTATTGTAGAAATATAGGTGTGTTATGACTCTGTAATATATGGAAATATAGGACAGAAGTATTAGTTGGAGTCATGTGGGCATCTAGACAAAATGTCAGCCATCACATTATCCGCACCACGGATAGCTCGTACCGTGAAGTGAAAAGGTTGAAGAGCTATAGCATATCGAGTGGATCTCGAACTCTTCAAATTCTTAGTCTGAATAGCTGTAAGAGCTTTCTGATCAGTCTCTAGAATGAAATGTGCGCCCAGGAGGAATCTTTGTAGCTTTAGAATTGACCAAACCATCGCTAACAACTCACGGTCTAAAACCGAGTAGTTCCTCTCTGCCGCATTTAGTTTTCTAGAAATGTACATAACAGGATGCAGAGTATTTGCATATTCTTGCATCAGTGCTGCTCCAATCCCAGTGGATGAAGCATCACTCCGAAGAACAAAAGTCCTATCAAGAGTAGGTAATCTTAAGATGGGAGGAGAAGAAAATATATTCTTGATTTGGTCTAGTGAAGATTGGCATTCTTCAGACCAACGGACCAGATTAGGCGAACCTTTCTTCAACAATGTTGAGAGAGGTGCCATGATCGAAGATAAATTTGGAATAAATCCCCATAAAATTGAATTAAACCTAAGAGACTCCTAACTTGTTTCTTCGTTTTAGGAACAGAGATGTTCAGTATTTTGGAAGTATTGTGGTCTTCTGTCTTCAAGAGACCATGACCAACACGATGACCCAGGAAAGAGATTTCACCAAAACCAACAAAAGCTTTAGAAGGTTTCGCTGTCAAATTATTCTCACGTAGAGTGGACAGTAAGTCATATAACCCTAAATAGTGATCTTCCCAGGTATCACTGAAGAGACAGATGTCATCTAAGTATGCGATGACATCCGAACGATGTGACAGAATTCGACGCATCATGCGAACGAAAGTGGCAGGGGCGTTCATGAGACCAAAAGGCATAACATTCCATTGAAATAGACCCCTAGGTGTAGAAAAAGCAGTAAGAGGTTTGGCGTGCTCTGCTAAAGGCACTTGCCAATAACCTTTAGACAAGTCAAGTTTAGTGAAGAATCTAGAATTAGAAAGTCTAATCAGTAGATCTTCTAACAAAGGCATCGGTTCAGCATCGAACTTTGTGACCTGATTCAATTTGCGATAATCAACACAAATTCGTATGTTCTTATCCTTCTTCCGGACAATAACCATGGAAGAAGAATATGGTGAAGTCGATGGTTCAATTATATTTAATTGAATCATTTCATCCAATTCCTTTTCCACTTGCGACTGAAAGTGTATAGGAATAGGATAAGGCCTAACCCTAATTGGATTATTGTCGGTAAGAATTATGTCATGTTCTATGACATCTGTGTGTCCAGGAATGTCAGTGAGAACATCCTGAAATGTTTGTAACATCGACGAGACTTGTCGATGTTCGTCACCAGAAAGATTAGGAGAAACAGAAACGTTTTTCCAAGATTCCGTAGAATGTAATGGAACCACTGGAAGGGGAAGATTAACATCAGAGAAGGTAGATTCCTCATCCTGTATGACAGACAGGGATGAATAATGACCGTGAGGTGCAGGAGCATCATCCGTTGCCTGGAAAATAGGCAGCAAATAGTCCGGACGTTCGTGAAATTCCGAAAGCATGTTTATGTGGAAAGTTTTATGCTTTCCATCAATATCGACCACATAGTCAACATCGGAAATCCGAGAGACTATTGCATACGGACCTTTCCATGCAATAAGAAGTCTATTTTCCCTACTGGGGAGTAGGACGAATGCTTTGTCACCTGGACAAAGTTGTCGTAGACATCTATTCTTGTTAGCAAACTGTCTTGCCTTCTCTTTAGCAATTTCTGATGAAGCAGTTGCTAGCTTACATGCCTCAATGATCTTTTGTCTAAGAGCAATGACATACTCATATGAGGATTGAGTTTCATCGCTAATATCATCGGCAGTGATGAGATCGTGTAATAAAGACATAGGGCCGCGTGGACGCGCGCCAAAGACAAGTTCGAAGGGAGAAAATCCTGTGTGTTCATTAGGGACTTCTCTATAGGCAAAGAGAGCCGCGGGTAAAACCCTGTCCCAATCTTGAGGATGATCTTCAGTTATCTTACCAAGCAAAGTCTTGAGCGTTCTATTCAGACGCTCAACTAACCCATTAGACATAGGATGGTAGATACTACTGAGAGATCGTTCAATATGTAAGGTAGACATTACCTGTGACATAGTGTCAGATATGAGTTGAGTGCCATGGTCTGACAATATTTCTCTGGGGAACCCCAAGCGAGAAAATATCAACCAAAGAGCATCTGCGATATCTGTAGTAGATATGCTCTTAAGAGGAATAGCCTCTGGCCAACGTGTGCACATATCGACACATGTAAGGATAAACTGATGTCCTCTGGCCGACTTGACCTTAAAAGGGCCAATAATATCTATGGCCATTTTCTGAAACGGCCGAATAGGAATGTCAGCAGCCTGGATAGGCGCAGCATGTCGTGGTCCTCTAGATTTGACCTCCTGACATAACTTGCATGATCGGCAGTAAATACGAATGTCCTTATTGACAAAAGGCCAAAAGAAAGCCGCAAGGACTCCCGACTTCGTACGGGAAAAACCCATATGTCCAGCACATTGCGAGTCATGAGCATGTTGTAATATTTGCACTCTCATGCTCTTGGGAACAAGAATTTGCGAATGTGCCGACGTAGTCGAATCTTGTACCATACGTACAAGTACGCCGTTTCTCATTGCAATCCAAGATTTTCTATTTGTATCCTGATTCGGATCACCTTTCTTCGCAAGAACGAAGAATTTTTTTAAAGAAGGATCTTCTTCTTGCAATTTTATGAAAGAGTCACGAGTGATTACTAAGTGACTATCTTGGCTATCAACTTTATTATCACTATTCAGTGAAGTTTCGGGTGTTTGTAGAGCTTGTGCTCTTGTAACTACTGCATTTGTAGCTTGCATGTTATTATCTTCCCAAGCAGCAATCTGCTGTGGGGTACACTCCCTAACTCCGTGAATACCACCAATAATAAGGTCCGCAATAGGATTAGGTAAGAGACAAGCATGCACATCTCCAGTAAAGAAAGGAGTGGCAATGCGAATTACAGCAGTAGGATATTTTTCTAGAGTGCCGCCAAATGTGACACATTTAATAACCCTTCCTGTAGCACAAGATGGATCTACAAGCGATTGTCTAACACCAATAGTGGTGCATCCGGAATCGAAAAGTAGTGAGACCGGAGTATCATTAACAAGACCCTTATGTAGAATTAAAGAACCCCTACCGTCATGCGCAACAGCAGCAGGAAGAGCGGGAAGTGGGTGACCACAACTCAAAGTAGTTATGGTACCCGGTTCGAATAAAGTACTGCATTGGGGGCATTTGTTTGCTCTCTCAAAGTCAAAAGCAGAACCAGTGACAGCGTCAAAGTTTTTACTATCAACAACATGATTACAGGCTCCCTCAGTTTCCTGTTGTACAGCATTAGCCTGCTGATATCTCTTTTTTTGTGTTGAGATCTACCCCGACTATTATTACCTCTGAAGTTATCAGAGTTATTATTATCTCTGCAGTTATTATTGTCTCTATTGTAATTGTTATCCTGGTTCGAATTCCAGTTTCCACGATTACTATCATGTTCACATTGATGCGAACATCTATTTGTTTGGTTTTGAGGTCTTCGGCAGGAATAACCTCTATTACCATATCCTCTTTTGAAATGCCTATAATTATTAGGGTGATAGTAACGAGTACTATCAGGTTGTCTCCAATTCTTCGAAGAAGAATCACCATGAAATTGATTTCCATGATTTTGACAGAAATTACCGCTACTCTTTCTATCAAAATTTTGTTGGAATCTACGAGCAAAGTTTTGGCGTTACGGAGCTGCCGAAGCAACTGGTAAACCTTCTTTCACCTTAGAGTTACCCATGGTTATGTGTGGGTGCGCAGTTACGTATTGGCAACAGAAATCTTCCATTTCTTTTATTGTTTTAGGTTTACGTTCATGAAGGAAAGCAAGGAAAGACTCATTGACAGACGACATGACTTTGTCTCTAAGTATTAAGTCCATAAGTCCTTCATAAGTTTTTTCCGTCTTAGATAGTTCAACCCATCGTGAGAAAGTAATGCGTATTCTTGCAATAAACTCGGAGAATTCAACTCCATTTTCAGGTAACATGTTTTTAAATTGTAGACGATAGCCGTCTTCGTTAAGCTGATATTTCTTTAACAAAGCGGCCCTGACAACCTCATAATTGTTCTTGTCAGGTTCATCCACCATATTTAATATACTTAGAGCTTTACCTGTCAGTATCCCTGATAACTGATAAACATATTTTGCTTTGTCTATGTTATGAGCTGTACATGCTTGTTCAAATCTGTCCAGATAGAACATTATGTCATCACTGGAAGGACTAAATGTTGGTAACTTAATCTTAAAAGTATCATTATTAGCCTTACCAGAAGATGAACCCTTGTTTGAATCATTACCATTACTCATGCTCGTCAATTTCAATTTTTCCAACTCTAAAGCTAAGACCTTTTCTTCATGTTCCATTTTTGCTTTCTCTTTCCTCTCATCAGACTCTCTCTGTAATCTTCTTTCCTCAGCCTGAGCCTCTTTTTGAAGTCTTTCATTTTCAGCTTCTTTTTCAAGTCTTTTATTTTCAGCCTCTTTTTCAAGTCTTTTATTTTCAGCCTCTTTTTCAAGTCTTTTATTCTCAGCCTCTTTTTCAAGTCTTTTATTCTCAGCCTCTTTTTCAAGTCTTTTATTCTCAGCCTCTAGCTGTAGCTGGAGTTTTCTCTCCTCAGCTTCTGATTCCCTTTTTTGTTTTTCCATCTCCATTTGGAATCTTTTTTCATCCACCTGCATCTGCAGTTTCTTTTGTTCAGCTTCCATTGCTTTATCATATCGAGCAGTTGCAAATTCTTCTAACTTATCACCAGTCTTCCCAAGCAATTTACCCTGCTCAATAAAGTGCTCAAATGTAGACATGTTGTCTAACATATGAGTCCAAAACCTGAAATAATTAACTAATTTATTTCAAACCTAAGTGTAACAAGTCTTAATTAAGCACTTGTATATTCACATCACATTATATTATCCCAGTCTCTGTGGGAAACAAGTCTCCAATCAAAGAACTTGTATATGAAATATCAGCACTCAATTCTTGATCATAAGTGCACTTCTCATTCAATAGTGCACGACACTATTCATCATTCATTTATCATCAGTGTAGTAGTAACAGTGCATTAGCATAGCCCATTAACTAATTACTATAACTGTAAACAATGACTATGTAAACACATGCAGAATGTAAACATTGAAAATGTAAACAATGCAAACAATGTAAACAATAACAATGTAAACAATAACAAAGATCAGCAACAATACAAAAACGTTCGCAGAAATCAACTAAAAATAAAGCAGAAATTAATGAAATATCACAAAAAATGTGACGATATCTGCGCTATAATTAAACAAAATACATGACACCACAGTGTATAAACAAAAATGTTGTATGAAACTAAATTATAGACAAGAGTAGGCTAACAAATACAAACAAATCAAAACAAAACTAAAGAATGCGAAATAATAACGAAAACAATATTAAAACATGTCATCACAGCTAACATAAATAGCAACAGAAGTCGCTTAGCAAATTCCAGTATCGGAAATTTGCAAACCCTACAGAAAACGCTCACAATAGACGACCTCTATGACGTGGCATAATCTAACGGAGACACCACCCAACCGAGAACCCGCTGAAATATAAACATATAAATATACAAATAACATATAGACATATAACATATAGAATGAGATGATACACAGAAGACTCAGCAGAAGTATAAGAACACAGTTTACATACAAACAGGCCACTTAACTTATAGGCTTCCAATCGTCGAACAGCAGAAAAAACGGATGTCAATCAACGTCCTAAAGAGCGAAGCTCCAACGATGATGGCACATCTGAACTGCTTCCACTGCTAACACGATGGTACAAGAGCTTCTGAAATACTGTGTGTTGAGTTGTTTCGGCACTTGACCTTCTAATCCAAAAATAAGTTGATGGAAATCGGTACTTGGCCTTCTTCAGAAAACAACCCGTTTCAACCGGCACTTGACCTTCACAAAAACGACAGCACTGGAACCTTGACAGCAGCAACTTGCTTCACTTGCGTAAAAGATAACAGCAGTCCGAGTTATCCGGCAACATGTAACAACGCCGGGTACTGTCAAATTCTTGTTTCCGTCAAAAAGTTGAAATTTTGACTTTTACCGGGCAACGCCGAGTACTTTGAAAATTTTGAAGATGTTGACTGTATTGAAGAATGTTAATTTCTTGAAGGATGCTGATGAATTCTTGTTGAAAATGAAGTGGGTAAGGGACCCTGTGTTTGCTGGTACCAGAATCAAACCAGCTTATGGCCACCAAATGATGCGTGATGCCATATGATGATGGATGGTATCCGCATGTCTGGTTTTGTGTAGTGTGCAGATGTGTTCAGTCAAACAATGTTCATACAAAAATAACAGGGCAATCCACATAGAACGTCAGTAAACTCACGACGTATAAAGTCAATGATTCTTGTAACAGCCGTTGACGTTTTTCTTCATTATTTATTGTGGACGCCACAGTGACAAAATGGTTACGCGAATATGTAGGCACATCAAACAGTCATTATCACAGCAACATTCAATACAGCAATAGACGGTAGACAGCATTACAATGATGAGTCAGATGCATGTTATATTTCATAGTGCTGTAAATGTAGTCAGGTGAAAAACTCCATCCTTTTCTATAACAGCCAGGAGATAACCAGATGTATGAGATCAGTTCACTCTCCTTAGTCTGACTTCAGCAAGACAGACACGTCTGCCGAAGTATAAATAATGTCCTCAAAAATATCCTCTAGATAATAAAGGTTTTCCAAACCTAGTTCATTTAACAAAGTAGCAAGTAATGGTCCTTGGAACATGCATCAACCGATGCATGTACAATACAGCGACATGTGAGCTGGGAAAACATCTCGTGACGACGACTTTCGAAGACAGGCTATGAATCGAAATCGCTCACGACCCAAAATCGATAGAGTTAATGAAAAAGTCAATTTACCTTGCTTTCAAGAAATACAGAAATGAGAATAATAATAATAAATTCTTTAAGCACCAAACACGGCGCATAAGGCAGAAACCAGTGCTCTCCAGGTTGTTCGTTGTGACGCCACTCCTCTTAGCTCTTGCACATTGTTTAATCCCAACGTTCTTCCTTCTCTTATTATTGTTCTTCTGAGTGTTTTTTTTTGGTCTTCCTTTTTTCCTCTTACCCTCAGGAACCCAAGTGAGTGCCTGCAATGGTATTCTGTTGTTTTGCATTCGTAGGACATGACCGATATATGACCATCGTCTTTTCCTTATATAGTTGGAGACATATTTCTGCCTAGAGTCTTCTCTTATTTTGTCGATTAGTCTTGAATTCTTTCCAACTGATGTTCATGAGTTTTCTAAGACATTTGTTCTCGAATGTATTCAGCTTGTTCTCCAATGATTTTGTTATTTTCCAACTCTCACAGCCGTATGTTAACACTGAGATAACATTTGAATTAAACAGACGAAGCTTGGTATGTATATTCAATGATCGTAATTTCCAAATGTTAGATAACACTGACTAACAAAAAAAAACTTTTTTTTTCTTTCTCTAACATTTCTATGTTTTTCTGGTCAATTTTAATGCGCTGTTTTTAAATCTGCAAACCGTTTTTCTCTATCAGGTCGGGATCTCTAGAAATACGCAATTGAAGTTTTTTAACAAGGCATAAAGTATTATAACATCATTCATACAAGAAGTGTAACAGTTATGTAGGCTTGAATTTCTTTGCAGTCGACTTTCGTCGGTGAATGGCATGTGGTACATCGCGATGAAGCATCCAACAATAATCGGCAAGCATGGTCACACTCCACCGTCCTTGATAGCGTGATTCCATTACGGCGATATCTTGATGGAATCGTTCTCCATGTTCATCGCTGACTTCGCCAAGTTTGTCAGGGAAAAAGTCAAGATGCGAATCAAGCAAATGGATTTTGAGGGACATGTTACAGCCCATAATTCTGTATGCATCTATGCACTGCTTAACAATATGCACATAGTCGACAGATTTGTGATTTCACAGAAAGTTATCGACGATCGATTTGAATGCCATCCATGCGCGAAGTTCACTACCATGTAACAAGTTCTCGAATTGTTTGTCTGCAATAACTTTCCTAATCTGAGGTCCTACAAAGATACTTTCCTTTATCTTTGCATCGCTAACTTGCGGAAACTTTTCTCGAAGATAAGTGAAAGCTTTTCTCGTTTTATCTAACGCTTTTACGAAATTCTTCATGAGCCCCAACTTTATATGTAACGGTGGTAAAATGATGCCGTCTTTGTTAACTAATGGCTCATGTATTACATTTTTATGCCAGAGCTGCATACGATCCCTGATAGGCCACACCTTTCTTGCATAATGTTCCTGTCTGTTGCGGCTGTCCCATTCACATAGGAAGCAACAAAATTTAGTATACCCAGTCTGCATGCCCGTGAGAATTGCAATGACCTTTAGGTCTCCACAAATCCGCCATTGGTAGTCATTGTACTTTATTTTTGCCAAAAGTATAGCCATATTGTCATAAGTTTCTTTCATATGAACAGAGTAGGCGACTGGAATTGATGAAAATAAATTTCCGTTATGCAATAACACGGCTTTTAGACTAGTCTTGGAAGAATCGATGAAAAGTCGCCATTCGTTGACTATGTGCTCACGACCGAGGTGCACCATTAGACCGTTTACATCTTTGCAATAGCAAATGCCATCATCCATCTCAAAGTATTGAACAAGTTCTCTGTGTCTATGACGAAATTTAGATATCGGAGTACTGGGCGCTAAAAGATTCCATTCTTTGAGTCGCGAACCGAGTAATTCCGCTTGTCCTTTGGTAAGAGCGAGATCACGTATTAGATCTGAAAGTTCTGAATGGTTAATTAAGTGAACACCATCATTCACCGGTATATAATCCGAGTCAGAATTAGTTTCTAAAGCAGGTAAACTATCACTTTCTGATGGTTCATTCACGTCCAACGGATATTGTTATGGTGGAACTGGGATCGGACATGTGATTGGATCATGAGGCACTGGTTTCGATACCGATTCTACAACTTCTAGAAGCCATATTTCGCTCAGAATTATTTCAAAATACAGTAACTATTTGCAAAATAGCGTAACATATGTCATGCATTCTTTAGTTTAAATAAAAAAATGTTGTTTGTCAGTGTAATCTATTGAAGGCGCTAGCTGCCAAAGCAATTCTAGTATGGATTTCTCTTGTTGTGTCACCATCCTGAGTCATTTTACTGCCTAAATAATTGAAACTTTCAACTTTTTGTAGTTTTTCCCCGTTCAGGATGATATTAAAGTTCTCGTTAGAAAAGTTCATAACTTTAGTTTTAGAGGCATTTATTTGGAGACCTATTTTAACCGAAAGATGACACAAATTATTTACTGCTTCTTGGGATTGTCTGGGTGTTGAACTTAACAATGCTAAATCATCTGCGAAATCCAGGTCCCCCAGGAATTTTCCATGTGTCCATTTTATACCTAATTGTTCATTGTGGGTAGTTTCTCATAACCCAATCAATAGCTATTCCAAAAAGTAGTGGTGACATAATACAGCCTTGTTTCACCTCTGTTTCTACTGTAAACCATTCTGTATTCCCTTTATTTGTTCTAACACAACATCTTGCATTGTCATATAGCGCTTTGATTATATTCACATATTTTGTTGGAAAACCATAGATTGTAAGTATCTTCCACAATGATGGGCGGTGTAGACTATCAAAGGCTTTTTGAAAATCGACGAAGGTGATAATAAGTGGCGATTGCATTTCCATTGATTCTTCTATAATTGTTCTTAGTGTAAATATTTGATCAATGCATGATCGTTTCGGCCTGAAACCCGCTTGTTCTTCTCTGATCTTTTCGTCAGCATGCAATTTAAGTCTTTCTAACATCATGCAACATAATAATTTTCCAGGTACTGATAATAGAGATATACCACGCCAGTTATTACAGTCTGATAGATCACCTTTCTTCGGTAACTTTACAATAATACTGTCTTTCCATTGTTGTGGTGGTTGTTCTTCTCTCCATACTTCATTTATAATATCTAAAATTCTCAAGAGGTTGTTGTCATTAACTGCTTTAATCATTTCGCCTGAAATTTCGTCAACTCCAGCAGCTTTAAAATTTTTTAATCTTTTAACGGCTTGTTTGAGAATGAGAATGGAGGTTACAAAATCTATTTTGTTCCTCCACCAATTATGAAAGAAGCGAGCCTCGCTCCTATTTTATCTGTGTGCGTGACTTCGAACTTTTTACTCCCCTCCCCCCTCCTTCCTCTATCGTCACAAACTGTCATACAATGTTGATCTTCACGCTTCCCCCGGTGTGACGTCATAAGTAGACGACTACTTTTCGAAGACTTAAGTCTCCAAAATTTCAGTGCCAAGATATTAATCTAAATACGTTATGCCTATTATAATTCCTTGTCCCAGGCAGTTTTTAGGTTTTACCTAGGCAACTCTATGGATGCCGTTTGTTTTCCATTAGTGATGTTTTTTGTTTTTTAAAATGGCGGTAAACATTTCTACTTATGAGAAAATATCTCTTAATGTAAATATCAAATGGTTGTAAATTGACTGAAGAATATTTTGTAGCGCCTTTAGTTATGTACGAGTATACAGCAAATAAAACAAAGTAGGTCCATAGCAGATACTGTCCTAGGGGAGTGAAGTGTTAGAGACTTCACTGTATTAGGTCCAGCATCGAGTGGTGGGGTGACCAGTTCCATTCTTCGCTGCCTATTCCTTCCCTAACTCAAGAGTAAAGTCAGGTACCCATTTACGGCTGGGTAGACGGGAACGGAACGATATCAGGTTTTAAACTTGGCATCTTTGCCGCGAGAGCCCAGCGCTCTAACCATTCTGCCAATCGGATGCTCAGAAACACGGAAAATAGACATATAGATGCAAATATAGATATTACGTTTGTTTAATATCGTATGAGAAAATGAGAAGCACTGTAGTAAGGCTGTGGTTTAAAAAAAAACATATTATACGTCTCACGTCTTACTAGGCCACGCTGCAGCCACAAAGCCTTCGTCAGGGATAAATGGACAACAATGAAAGGAAAGAAAGCAAGAAATATATGGGACACATGGGGCAATGCAAGCTGACCGCATGATTCCCGCCACACCGATTGCACAGGTTATATTATTTTTATTTATTGTTCATGTTTCTCACTTACCTGTCGATTTGTTTCATTTCTGTGTTTGTTAGTTTGTCCCTGACGAAGGGCGTGTGGCCGCAACGTTGGCATTTTTCTTTTTTTCCTATGCCCCAGTAAGACATATTTTATGTTTAACATCGTGCAAAAGTGTAGATATGAGAACGTCTGATTACAACCAAACGGTTGTACCAAACCGTAGCGGAAGGTTTTATAAGAATCAGTAGAATTACTGATAGAACAGAAATATAATTCTGTAGAAAATTCTCGTAGTAAAGTCCCAGTGTAGGAGAAGATCACTGGTATCACAAGATAGCTACAGCTGTGAATGATCTGAGTTAGGAAGCAGTATATAGAACTTCAGACCATACGTTGCCCCTTCGCCAGTAACCACCTGTGATACGTATTTAACCAATTCAACAAAACTCAACTTCAACTATATTTAATGAATAAAGCTGTTGAATGCAATTTATATATCATCTGTATTTACATCTATCTATTTTATTGTGGTGACTGTGTGTGAATGTTGATAAGAAAAGTTATATTTACATAAAAACCAAATTGGTGAAATCAATTAAAGTTTCACAAGTTAAACTAAAATGTCCTTCTTAGAATCTTCCAACTTGGTGGGTAATAGACTTCTTCACTGTCTTATTCACGTTATAGCTTTCACTACATATGCTGCAATACACGTGCAGCACATCTTAAACTGTGGTTGACTGGCAAAAGGCAAGCTACGCCTTTTGCAGTCCCAATGATTTGGAGAGAGCCCACTGATCATCTCAACAACTGTTACTTTTGCATGGTCCCTCCAATTGGGAAAGGCATATCAAAGAAGAAAAAATGGACTCTGGAATATCCAAACATCCAATCTGCAATACGTCCGGTACCACATGGCGATGACCTACCAGTTCCCAAAGTGCCAGAATCATTTTCAGCTGCTTCCACTGATGAAGAAGAGGACATTGGTGGTCCTGAACCATCAACCTCAAGCGACCCAGATTTTGAGCAAACTAAATCCACTAAACCACACTTTATAACCCAAGGTGAACTGAATGATCTTGTAAGAGATCTGAATTTACCGAAGAACAAGGCGGAGCTTTTGGGTTCCAGATTGCAACAGTGGAATCTCCTGGCAGAAGATGTTACAATTTCTGTGTATAGGAACCGCCAGAAGCCGCTTATTACATTCTTTTTCAAAGAGGGTGACCTTTCTGCGAGCCACAACATTTCTGGTTTAATGGCAGCCCTCAAAATCAATTACATACCGGAAGAGGGGAGGTTTTTCATTGGTTCATCCAAGACGAGTCTTAAAGCTGTTTTGTTGAATAATGGTAATGTGTTACCGTCAATTCCAGTTGGTCACGCAGTTCATATGAAAGAAACTTATGAAAACATTAAGCAGCTTTTGAAGTGTATAAACTACGATCATCATCATTGGTCACTTTACGGTGACTTAAAAGTGGTCGCTTTTTTGCTTGGACTACAGGGTGGATACACCAAGTACTGTTGCTTTCTCTGTGAGTGGGATAGCCTTGCACGAAGTGACCATTACATCAGAAGACATTGGCCAATCAGGCAGTCATTGCAGCCTGGCAGTAAGAACGTTCAGAATCCAGCACTTGTCGACACCAGCAAGATTTTGTTGCCACCCTTGCACATTAAGCTGGGTCTCATGAAAAACTTTGTCAAGGCAATGGAGAAAACAGATGAGACTTTCAAATACCTCATCAGAAAATTTCCAACTCTGAGTGAAGCTAAAATAAGAGAGGGAGTATTTGTTGGTCCGCAAATTCGAAAACTTCTTCATGATGACGAGTTTCTTTGCGTGTTGCATGGCAAGGAAAAAGCAGCATGGCTAGCATTTAAGTCAGTGGTGGACAATTTTCTTGGAAACAACAGATCTGATAATTACAATGAAATTGTAGAAAATCTCCTTCTGAAGTATAAGAGTCTTGGCTGCAACATGTCTTTTGAAAATTCATTTTCTGGATTCTCATCTGGATTTCTTTACGTCAAACTGTGGAGCGGTCAGTGATGAGCATGGTGAACGATTTCACCAGGACATTGCTGCTATGGAGACAAGGTATCAAGGCAATTGGAGCCCTGTTGGACTGTGACAAGAGACACCTCATCGATTGACTACAAGAAGCAAGCAAAGAGAACTCGAACAGCGACTGAATAATGATGGAATGGGTTCAAATGTGCCTTTTTAAAACATGATATGTGAACTTTAAATAATGTTTTTATTTTTTCTATCATTTTATGTTGAAATATCAATTAATTGAGTATGCAACCACAATTTTTATAATGCTAAAGTAGAAAGACTAGCTGTTCACCCCAGAGAATTAAACAAGCATACATTGTTTGTATTACTGTAATGTAAATTCATCATTTTAAAAAACCCAGAGCCAATTGGTGAATTTCATTATGATATTTGAAATCAGCATGTCAAAATCAATAAGAAATGGTATATTTAATTTCTGGTACAAATAACTTTTGAAAATTTGTTGACTAGTGTTATCAGTGTTCATATGAGATGTACAGCGTCAGTTAGGTCGTGCTTCTACCAAACCAGACACTGCTGGGGCGAATTGCATTGATCTTCGAGTAATTCTTGATAGTGGACTTCTGACTTTGGGTGACAAGTATGAACCTGCGGATAAGTGTAGGATATGTGGCTATCTTTGATAATAAATACCACTCCCTAATGTAGGTGAGATGAATTTGTTGTCAGATGTCTGCGTGGAAATACATGATACATGGATCAGTCATGATAAGCTATAGTGAGACATGATAGGTGTCTATTGTAGAGCATTATCTAAAATAAAATATAAAATAATATATACATACATACATGGTATGATATTTCAGTATCCCCCTGCCTGACGAGTCCGCTCTAAAAGTGCTGTAATTTGAGGACAGTGTGGATAAACCCTGATAAAGACTGTTGATTAGTCCTGATAAGGACTGTGCTAGTCCTGATAAGGACTCAGTCACTGTGTGGTTATATCAGGGTCCAATCTTCAACAAACAAACTAATAAACCAAATATTATGTATGATTCTATCATATCTATCGACGAATAAAATCCTGAAGTCGTAATTAATTGTATCACTATACGCAGTAAATTTACATACCCTCTCAGGATTTAAGATCAGTAAAGACTGGTTTTGGTGGAGTATTCGGGCTGCCTGGCTGCAAATAACAAAGTATTAGCCTTTGACAAGTGTTTCTCTCTTCAGCCGTCGTCCTTCTGTCTCTCGCTGTACAATGATTTTGACAATTTTTCACTCTCCGTATATTGGCAGAGCGCGAACGTATCGGAAGACAAGGGTCAGGAACTCTCCAAAATTTTCCAACTGAGAGGGGTTTTGTGCTAGATAGTTTTCAAACCTTGGTCTCGTGCCTTGCGCCTTTCCAATTCAAGTCTTCGGACGTATAGTCTTCCATTTTCATTAAGTTGATCTTCACATCCATATGGTATTTTCCTATGTCGGTCGTGTTAACGATTTTATAATTATTTCGAATAGGAAAATTTCAGGCTTCATCGATGAACTGACATTCTGTCTTGCAAAATCTTCTTAACTACCTCATTCCTTCAAATTTCATTATACTTGCATATAAATGAGGCCATCCCCTATAAAAGGAGACCATTCTCATCCTTTTATGTTCTCTCGTTCTCTTTCGCGATCCCTTAAACCTAACCTATGTCTGCACACATTTATACTCCATATTAACAATCGAAGCATTGATTCGTCGGTTCATGGGAAACCCCCTCTCCGACAGGCTGCTTCGAAAATATTAATAGCATCGCATGTATAACACACTTTCCGATTTTATCAGGCCTGTATACCTCCAAAAAATAAGCGAAGCATCGCGCCTGCAATACAGATGTCCTAATTCCAGGAATATTAGGCGTGTAAACGTCCGTTCCAGTGTTCCAGTGTAGAAAACGTTGTCCATCTTATTCCTCTTGGACTGCCTTCTGTTGTCTGGCGCATCACTCAATCTATGGCTGTCAAAAATAATGGAAGACCTGGAATATGCAGATGACATTGCACTACTCGCGCATTCACATCAACACATCCAAGAAAATACCGACAGACTGAATAAGTATGGCCAGCAGGTTGGCATGAACATCAGTCTGAAGAAGACGTCATGGCACTAAATGTGGGCAATCCGGAGCCAATAACAGTAAGGAACCAACTGTTAGAACAGACAAACACATTTACTTACCTAGGATGATGTGTATGAGAGCTGTGTACTTTCTGTGCTTCTCTATAGTGCAGAATGCAGGAGAGTAACAGAGAAGGAAATGTCGAAACTGTCCTCCTTCCACACAATCTGCCTAAAGGTAATTCTCCGAATCTCTTGGCCAAACACCATCAGCAACCAAGAACTACTTATTCGGAGCAACCAGGAGACATGCACACCATCATAGCTGGCAGACGCTGGAGTTGGGTTGGCCACGTCCTCAGAAGGGACCCTGATACCATCACAAGAATAGCTATGCTTTGGACCCCCGAGGGAAAGCGAAAGAGAGGCCGACCAAAAACAACTTGGCGTAGAACTGTGGAAGCCGAGACGCAAAGAATCAACCAGAGTTGGGGCACTGTACGAAGGATGGCCGCCAACCGAGCAAAGTGGAATCAATTGTTTGCTGCCTTACAAGACGTCACCAGACGTGATGACCACCGATTGCTTTGACCGTTGACGGTTATGGATCAAAGAAGAAGAAGCAGAAACTTCCGTTCCACCATTACTGTCTCCATGCATTTAACTAGTAATAACCAAGCATGTGGATCCAACTTGCTACACAGACGTCTCTTGACAAATAATATACCATATTGTGACACGGAAATCAAGACGAGAATAGGAATGACCGAAGCTACATTTAACAACATGAGACACATACTGACATCTAAACAGTTAACTTACAAAACTGAAAATCATCATACGTTATATTTAATTGTGAATAATATATATATATATATCTATATATATATATATAGATATATATATATATATATATAAATATATATATCTATATATATATATATATATATATATATATATATATATATATATATACGAGGGACGGTCAAAAAGTAATGCCTGGTAATTTTTAATTTCATTCAATAGGCAAGAAAACAGATAAAATTCACATTGAAATGTAGCCCCCAAGTCTGAACTTCAAAAATTTATTTCTCAATGTAGTCTCCATTATTTGTTACAGTTTTTGTCCATCTTCTCACAAGGGCATGTATCCCCGCACGGTAAAAATTTGTGTCCTTTTTCCTAAACCACTTGCGTACGGCGCGTTTAAGGGTCTCGGTGTCCTCAAAGTGATGTCCGCGAAGATCTTCTTTCAGTGGTCCAAACAGATGGATGTCAGAAGGTGCAAGATCGGGACTGTAAGGGGAATGTGGTAATAATGTCCAGCCAAATTCTGCAATCGCATCAATGGTGCGTTTAGCGGTGTGTGGCGTGGCATTATCGTGCAATAGTAGTGCAGTTCTCTGATCTTTTAATGGGTAAAGTCGCCGAAGACGACCTCTAAGCTTCTTCAATGTAACGGTCTGCATTCACCGTGTTTCCCTGTTCCAAGAAGTCGAGAAGAATCACACCCTTCTCATCCCAAAACACGGAGGCCATAACTTTCCCTACAGATGGTGAACTTTTTTGTTTCTTTATGTCTGTCTGTCAACATTCTGGGTACCCACCGTGCACAAACTTTTGAATAACCCAGGTCTTTAATGATGTTCTGGACGCTGCCTTTACTAATGGACAACATGGAAGAAAGTTCATCCAGTGTTACCCGACGGTCACCACGAATGATGCCATCAACACGATGAATGTTGTGTGGAGTCACTGCGGTAGACGGACGGCCAGTCCGCTTTGCGTCAGCCATTGAGGATTGACCTACTTCAGCTTCGTCACGACGATGTACCCAACGTCGGACAGTGCTAACATCCACTGTTGAATTTCCATAAACATTCTTCAAACGTTCGTGGATGCGAATTGAGGTTTCGCCTTCAGCATTGAGGAATTCTATGACATAACGTTGTTTTAACCGAACGTTTTTGGCAGCCATTTTTAAACTGTTACAGTGGTGCCACCTGTTACTGAAACAGGTTGGTAGTGCTATACAGTGCAGAAGAATGTTTGAGGAATCCTGCTAAATTTACAAATTGCACACCGATGCAGTATTTACATACATAAAAAATAGAAGGCATTACTTTTTGACCTTCCCTCGTATATATATATATATATATATATATATATATATATATATATATATATATATATATATATATATATATATATATATATATATATCTTAGGTTTGCAGCCCAAAAAACTAACTGTTGCACCTCCTTTTGCACACCACAATGCGTCCGTTATATTGGAACTTTGTTGTACTCTTGTAACTTAATTTTTTTTCCAAACATTACTATCTTGTTCGTAAACTATGTGTGTGGAATAATTAGGCCAGGCCTTGACCTCAAATGTAAACAGTACTACCCTTAAGTCGCATGCAGCGAAAGACTTTAAATCGATAAGAGGCCTGGACTTTACTCGGCAGCCTGATACCTGCAGGCCAACACAACAAATAGAAGGTGAGGGAAACGAGCTAGAGTTTGTTTTGTTCGTCGCTGCGTGAGTTCGATACGTGTTATTAATAGGATATTGATAACTTGTTTATTTTCAGGGGCAAATTGAACATTCTCTGTACCTGCTTACAGCATATACGGCAGCTTCCAGCTTTATATATTATCACATAATCTATTACAATTACATGCCATTGCCCATCATCACAGCAAATACGGGCTTCTTCCATCGCCATCCACTTACGTAGGCACATATTGCTAGACCCATTGCCACCCCAGTATTACTGCATATATTGACAGAGCACAATAACGGTTAGTCGGCTGTATGCTTGTTACGACATGTTTAATGATGTTGGCCACTACAATTGTGAGCACTTTAAAGTTACGCGTTAACATATTGGTATGTCATAAACATAGGATGCTTTGCGTTCAAAGATAATTTATTGAACGCGAATTTGTATGGTTGCTAGACATGACGCGATGCGTTGTTATGCTACCGCATGACAACGATCTATATACACCCTTCATAGTCTGAACTTTGTTCAAGTCAGACGTGTTATTCATTGCTCCCGAGATATATCGTGCAGAGGTTCTCCTTTAACTATAAGCCAAGGGGTCGACTTTATTATGTATGGATGCAGGATTGAGTCATCCCATTTTGATGTATAATCTTCTTTTTTCGAGAAGTAGCGCAGGGAGTATTATAATATAATTGTCAGAATTATTGTGTCGCAAAACCTGTGGCTGTTCGTTACCGGATGACCGACATACGGCATCGCGTGTAAACAGTCAGCCCTGTTGACGATAGAGGAGTGAATATTGGAGACGATATTGGATTTGCACGAATATGATGTATAAATTTATTGCTGCCATGAATTCAATGAACATGTATTTGTAAATAAATATGTACCGGTGTGGACTCTCAAAAACGTACAGAGTTGTCAACTTACTATAGTTGAAATTGGTCAGACTACCCAACATTCGCAATTAACAACTATCAGCACTGTTGCTCAATTAAAGAACAAATTTTAATACAAAGGAAAAATGCAGGAAGAGAAAATAATATGAAGCCACCCTTCACTCTTCAACAAAGCCCAATATTAACAAGAACGAATGTAACAAATGGTGGCCTCGGTGCGGGGATCGAGTTTTTCTGCGAGATATAACAGACTTTGTTTCGGGATGAATATTCGCATCGTCAAGAACTTTTTACATTTTCCCTACGTTTAACAAGACTTCAAAAGGAATACGAATCAAGGCGCATGCGTACCAGAGGTCAAGATGAAGTAATGACCTTGCCAGAATGAAGATGTCTCGGCCGTTACAAATTTCAAGCAAAGTCTAATTCCAAAGGCGTCAAGATCCGACGGACTCAATTAATCAAGAAAGACCAGTTCTATCCATGCTTGAACGATCATTCCAGACATCAATGCTTTTATGTTGGTGCATGCTAGCACTGTATGAATATTTGGAATTGATCACGAAAGATAAGTAACCGTTTGTGGCTGTGAGGCAATTTTAGTCCACTTTCTTTTGCAGGCACGTCCAACCACGTATTTTTATGAATGTTACTTGTATTTAATATGAATATGTATTGTCATTGTCTATGTTCGTGGGCGGTTGGTGGGAGTTTTGTCTCCACGAATACCTCTTAGGACGGTCAGTGGATTCAAAACCGTTCTTGTTAAGGCTGTTTGACTATTTTCGACCTACGAAAAATCCATTGAAAAAAAATTTCGTAACATACTTTGTCCGTGCTCGAATTTAGTCAACAGTATCCGTTAGTTGTGAAGTCGTGTACATGCACGTTGTATTATTATTGTCCTATGTTTTATTTTACTTAATTTTGTCAGCCGTTTGTCAAATGTTCGTAAACCTAACCTTGCTACTTTTTGGTTCTACACGTAAAATTATGACGTCAGATGTAGAGAGTCCATATTTTGTGCAAATTTTTAGATTTTTTGTGTGTGATCCGACCTACTTTTAATTTCTGTACACTTTGTCACTTCCGTAATTTTTATTCAGTTCTTAATATCGTTTTAATATCTGTAAATCGAAATTGTGGTGTAAAATTGTACTTGTGTTTCTTTTGTTTACTGTATATGTTTTACTTCTTCATTAATATTAATAATATGATAATATAATACTATAATAATAAGAATATAATATTTATAAATATATAAATGAAATATATCAGATGACTGAAACAATTTCAGCACTTGGCACTAGAAGTTCAAGTAACTACTAGTTGGTTATGATGATTAAGGCCTAATATTATAAAATAATGGTAAAATAATAATTTTTGAGCTTTCAATTAATTTGTAAGGCACGTTATGGTTAATTGATTGACAATGTGAGTCACAGTATCATACTGGTTATTAAGCTTGCATATATATATATATATATATATATATATATATATATATATATATATATATATATATATATATATACATACATATATATATATATAAACATTGACTAAGTAAGTACCTTAGTTATTCAACATGGCGACTTTGGAACATTTTATAAAAATTGGTAAAGAATTTGCTTACAAAGGAAAAGCACTTCGTGATTTTGCAGTGGCGGAACTAGCCAACGCGGAAGCCAAAGAAGAGAGGAGGAAGGCAGAATTGAAAACAAGAAGAGACAGAACGTGAAGCCAAGGAAGAGAAGAAGAAGGCCGAATTGAAACAGGGATTGGCTGAACAAGATAAAAGGAGAAAAGAACAGGAGGCAAGGGATAAAATTAAACATATTGAAGAAGAGAAAAACATGCAACAAGAAGAAAGGTTAACCCAGATGCGGATAGAAGAATTGAGATTAAAAGCTCAACTTGCTACAAATATCAATAATGGTGATTCACCTACTACTGCTTCTTCATCCAACCATACTAGAGGCAATTACATGTTTAAACTGCGAATTTTCAAACAAAATTTTGACGATTTATCATCCTATCTGATAAGGTTTGAAGAAGTATGTAAGGTAAACAAAATTGAAAAATCCTCTTTTTATAACTCAGTGAATTTTTGGATGATGAACCATTGAATGCTGTAAAGAATATGGATCAAGCAGTTATAAATAACTATGAAACTGCAAAGGCATTACTATTAAGACGATTTCAGCTGGACGAACAAGGGTATAGAATGAAGTTTAAAACTATCCTCCCAGATTCAAGCAAAGATTTCGCGGGGTTTATTGCTAATATACGCATTATTTTTACTAAATTGGTTGAAATCGCTGGAGTGGATAAATCTTATGATAAATTAGTAGATTTATTGCTTAGGGATAAAGTTTTATCCTCCGTCAGCACACCATTTTTGTCGTTTCTACAGGAACGCAAACCACCCACTATATCTACTTTAGAAGAAATTGCAGTCAATTATTGCACTGCACACCCAGGTGTTTGTATAGCTAATTCTCACTTGAGAGAAGCATTACCAGTAGCTTCCGCTGCGACATGGGATGGTAATAATAGATTAAGAGCTCAAAGTCTTGATAGAAATTTTACCCGTAAGAGATATAATGACAATAACCATTATAAACATAATAATTACAAGAATGATAATTTCAATAGAAGTAGACAACAATTCAGGCATCAGTCACCTCAATACAGAAATAACAACAGGTTTCAACAAAATTCAAACTGGAAAAAACCATATAACTTCACTTCGAGTAATAATGGTAACAATAACTGGAATAATAATAATCATCAAAATTATAGATCCAGAAACAATAGTTATAATGGTAGACAACTAAATAATTCCGGTGATCGTCACCGACAACGGTCTAATTCACGTGGACCACAATGGTTCGAACACAGCACAGGGGCGGCACTGACTAACAGTACACCCTCGTGTAATCAAGACAATACCAATCTGGTTCATTCATCTTCTTGTTTCACAGTTGATGTTGATGTGGCAAATCGTTGCCAAAAATACCTATCTATTTTTCAGAAAGAAACCCCTACTATGCTGAAGTGTGTACATCCTCTTCCGGCAGTTAGTCTCGCTGCTAACGACGGTACCGGCACTTTAATCTTCAACAGAGGATTGGTCGACGGGACAGTGGTATCCGTGTTGAGAGATTCCGGGTCAACCACCATAGGCATTAGACAGTCATTAGTCCATCCTAGTTGCTCCACTAATGAATATGTTAAATGCATAACATTCGATGGTACTATTGAGTACTACCCTACTGCAATAATAAATATTAACACACCATTCTTTTCAGGTAAAGTCAAAGTATGTATGTTGAAAAATCCAGTTGCTGACCTTACAGTAGGTCGCATCCATGGTAGTAAGGATTGCACACCTGAGGAAATTACTGAATGGGAAAGAAAAAATTTGCAACCCTATTGCAACACTAACGCTGTCATTGCTATGACTCGATTTAGTGCCAACCAATTGAATGCATGTGGCACTGCATTTTCCAATTTTGGTCTATGCACTATTTTTGAGGATGGTGAGGTTATTCCTCATAATAAAGATAACATCAATACTAGTGTTGATATTCTTACAAGGCATGACCTTAATCGTACATACACATCAACTGCCACTCAATGTGGCAGTGTTGTGAGTACATCTTATGATGTACCATTACACAGATACATTTCTGATAAAATTACGCACTTACATACATATTTCTTTTTATCTATTTGGACGTTCACAAGTCTACTATTGTCATCTTGTCTAACATTTGCTCATGCAGGTAGAATTTTATTGACATATAATCACACACATTTTCTTCGCAAAATGATGTTGATTATCTTATTTCTTTTTATCCTTCATTCTAATTTAGGTGCTTATTGTACTACTCATGACACAGTGATGGGTCATTCCACCACTGACATGCTTATGCATGACATGTCACAAATTGATATGACTAAGAACACACAGTCATCATTCAAGGTATTAGACCGAATTTCAGACGTTGACTATATTTTAGACATTAAAGGTCATAAGAAAATATACCACATCAATATGCTTAAGGAGTTTCACACTCGCCCTGAACATCTACAATCTCTTGTCCATGATCTAGATGACAAATCAGTTGGTTCTTGTCAATATTCTAGTCTATCCGTGATTCAGGAGGAGGAATCTCTACCTGTACCTGCTTTACAGGCTACAGAATCTTGGCGAGACGTGTCCATTTCTCCTTCGGTTACACCTCAACAACATCGCCAAATTTCTAATCTGTTAGAATCTTTTTCTGATGTGTTGACTGATTTGCCTGGTCGTACATCAGTTATCTGTCATGACATAATACTCAAAGATAATACACCTATCCGCTTACGTCCGTATTCAGTTCCGGTTCATTATCAGAGTAAGACATCACAGGAACTTGAACAGATGTTGGTTTTAGGTATCATAGAGAATATTCATTCTCCATTTTCTTCACCTTTGGTTATTGTCAGAAAGAAAGACAATAACATTCGTTTATGTGTTGACTATAGAAAACTGAATGCTCGGACAGTCGCAAACAGTGAACCACATCCACTTCTTGACGACTTACTCACTCGTCTATCGACAGCTAAATTTTTCACCAAAATAGATCTGACTAAGGGATATTGGCAGATTCCCTTAACAGAACAAGCCAAATATTTTACTGTGGTTTCGACTCCACAAGGTCTATACCAGTGGAATGTCATGCCCTTTGGGCTCATGAACGCCCCTGCAACATTTATTCGCATGATGCGAAAAATTGTATCACATAAACCAGACATTAGCACATACATAGACGATATCTGTCTATTCAGTTCGTCATTTGAGGAACATTTTCAGGACTTAGTTCCTTGTTAGATATTTTGAGATCTAATAATTTGACTGCTAAACCTACTAAGATCCAAATTGCTTTCCATGAAATAACTTTTTTGGGACATATCATAGGGACGGGTTGTATTCAAACCATTCCCCAGAATGTCTCTAAAATTTTGAAATTATCTATCCCTCAAACAAAAAAACAAGTTACAAGTTTACTAGGTCTCGTCCAATATTGCAGTAGGTTCACACCCAATTTGTCATCCATCATAGCTGTCTTCTTCCCTCTTAAGGAAAGGCATGCCTGTGAAGGTTAAGTGGACTGAAGACTGCGACAAAACATTTAATCAAATACTCACCATTTTTTCCAGGCCACCTATTTTAAGGTTGCCAGATACTAAAAAAATGTATGTTCTTCGTACAGATGCCAGCAATTACGGATTAGGCGCTAGTCTTCTCCAAGAACATGAAGGCGTACTTCACCCAACGTTATTTATATCAAGAAAACTCACGGACACTGAACAGAAATAGTCCGTGATCGACAAAGAACTGCTTGCGGTACTTTGTCATGACAGATAACTGATGTACGACCAGGCAAATCAGTCAACACATCAGAAAAAGATTCTAACAGATTAGAAATTTGGCGATGTTGTTGAGGTGTACAGCAGCCATGTTGTTTCCCGTACATTCTCGTAATCGTAGATTACCAGCAGTGTTATACTATTGATAGACCTAATTTATATTATTAGTTAAAATATATAAAACTAGTGAGACTAGAGATAAACATTAATTTCAATAAAGATTAGTCATATAAGTAAAATAATAGTAGCAAAATAAAAGACAGGGTACTAACAGTCATAGGTAAATGAATCAATAAATACAATCACAATGCCACCAATGACCAGGTCGCAGTCCGGGGAGGGAAAAGCGTGGGTCAGGCCAGCTGAAAAGGGTAGAACACCAAACCGGACAGAAAAGAACAGGATCACAAGCCCTATTGTCAGAATCGCAGAAATTAAGGACAAAATAGAAACAATAAAGGAAAATCTGAAAGGAGGATCAGAAATTAAAACTGCAGTAAGCAGAAACAACAAAAACGAAGATGCAGGAACCCGGACAGTAAACAAACAGACAGGACACAGGAAAGAGGACAACCATGAGACCACAAGCAAAAAAAGTCAGAAAACCAGAGGAGGAGAAAACAAAGAAACCAAAAACAAAATCAAAATAACACAGATAGCTGGAACAGAAGCCACACTGAGATCTCTCCCGGATGACAAAATCCTGGTCATTCTGGAAGCAATAATAGGAAAAAAATATATTGACAAAGTGCAAAAACATAAAAAATGGAGTAACAATCACTGTAAACAACACAGAAAAAGGCAAGGCACTACTACATGAATTAAAGAGTAACCCAAAAGAAGTACAACTTGCACATGGGATAAAGGTAAAGATCGAGTTGATCAAGGAGATTCGAAGATTCGTCATCAAAGGGGTCGACTCAAACCTAACAGAAGATGAGATCCGCACTAACCTAACGAAAGAAAACCCAGAAACAAAGATAGAAAAAGTAGAAAGAATAAAAACCAAAGAGCAAAAGAATACTACAGTGGTAGTGCTAAGTATAAAGGGCACAGAAATATCCAAGCAGGTCAAACTCCACCAGAGAGCCAAAATGACAGAGATACACATTCCTAGCATTATACATTGCACAAACTGTCAAGGCTTTAGCCATACGCAACATGTGAGTAAAAGAGCGACTAGGTGTAGTTTCTGTGCGGGAGCACACAGACATGCGGACTGTACAATGGCTAAGGAGAACAAAGATTATAAACAAGAAAACAAAAACAGAAAATGTGCAAACTGCCAGGGTAGTTACAGTGCCAGGTATCAAGGGTGCCCAATCTATCAAGAGACAAAACACATATTAAAAGAATCACTAGAAACAAACAAACCATTCTGGCAAATAAAAGAAAGACAGAAAACAAACAACCATCTTCAAAACTCTCAAGAAAGTATCATTAAGAAACAAATAAAACAAATAACCAGTGAAATGAAAGACATGAAGGAAAAAATCCAGAAAGAAGATAAAAATAAAACACTAATAAACAGTAAAGAAGATGACAACACAGAAGAGACAGAACATAACCTCATCCAAACCAGACAGGTACTAGAAGAAATAAAAGCAGCACACCAGGCAATAGAGAGAGACCTCAAATAATAGCAGAGATAATAGAAGCTAATGAAGAAATCCTTAAAAAATAGAGACAGAAAGAGCTATTTTGACAGACGAAAAAGGACAAGAGAATATAATGATAAAAAACCAGGACAACAAAGAAAATATGGAAGAAAAAAATTAAGGAAACAGTGGAACTACTCCTACCATACCTCGTAGAAAGAGTTCAGAGTAAAATGGTTACTTGGAATGATGAGTTTGTGGAGAACATGAGAGATAGTGAGCAAAACAAAAAAAAAGTAGATCCCTTATCAAAGAACCTAATAAAAACTATAACATAACTAAGCTAACCATACTAAATGGGGACCAAAGACTCTAGAGCTATCAAAGTAGTTCAGTGGAACTGTAGGGGTGCCATGAAGAACCTGATGTCTCTTATGGGGCAGTATAAGGAGGCAAAAACCATCTTTGCAATACAAGAAACCCTCCTGAACCCCAAACAGAAACTGAACTACCAAGGGTATATAACACTTAGAAATGATAGACCGGAGGGAAGAGGAGGGGGCGTGGCCTTTTTAATAAATGAAGACTACAAAATATTAAATTGGGAACAATTCAACACAGAAAATATTGAAGGAATAAGTATAACATTAGACAGTGAGCCAGATAACTTAAAAATAATAAACATTTATAGCCCCAAGGGTAATATAACCGATAGGGACATTGCCACTATTAACACACAAATAGACCAAAGAACATTATTGGTGGGTGACTTTAATGCACACCATGAGGCATAGGGTAACAACAGTAATGATCCAGCAGGAAAAAGACTGTTGGACTACATTGAAAGTGCTGAGCTAATCATACTAAATGATGGCTCAGTGACAAGGGTTAACCCATGCAACAATGGAGGAGATACAGCAATAGACATAAGTATTATAACACCAAACCTAGCCTCTGCTAAATGGGAAGTACTGAATGACTCCAGCTCAGACCACTTACCCATAGAAATAAACCTAAACGACAAATATAGATCTAGTCCAAGAAGCTCGAAACCTTCATTCAACTTAAAAAAAAGCAAACTGGGAGTCCTTCCAATTGGAGCTAAGTAAACTAAGCATAGAACAAATTGAATCTAACAGTATAGAAAAACTAACAAATGAGATTTTTAAAATAGCAATAAAATATATACCAAACAGGAATATGCCTGATCACTTAAAACCAACACAAAAAGTTAAAAATAGGAAAAGAAACAAAGATAAAAATCCAGTACCATGGTGGACAGACAGAAGCTCAGAAGAACTGAAATTGAGGGAGAGGGCCCTGATAAAGTATAGAAAAGCCGAAAACTGAAGAGAGTTATACAAACTATAAAAAAATAAGAAATGAAACAAATAAAGTAATATTCAGAGCTAAAGAAAAGAGTTGGAGAACATTTCGTCAAACATTAAACCATAGGTCACAAGTAACTAAAGTTTGGAGAAAACTAAAAGCAATTAAAGGAGGAAACAACAAGAAATTTAAAATACCAACAATTAAAATACCAGAGAGAGCTGAAACAGATACAGAAAAAGCCAACATACTAGCTAAATACTTCTATCAGGTTAGTACAATAGACAGTCTAGATAAGGCAAAAATAAATAGGCGGAAAACGCTGCTAGAAAAATTAAAAGAAGAAAATATGGACACCACACAGGATGCTAATTAGCTAAGTATTTAAATGCAGATATTACAGTAGAAGAAATAGAAAGAGCTTTAGCAGGAAAAACCAATACCACCTCTGGGAAAGACATTCTGAGCTATGAAATCCTCAAAAAGGTACCAAATACAACTCTAAGGGTGATTGCATCTCTCTACAACAAAATCTGGCACACGGGAAAAATACCATGTTCATGGAAGACAGCAGTAGTCATCCCCATACTAAAGCCAGATAAGGAAACACATGATGTCAGCTCATACAGGCCAATATCGTTAACATCGCATCTAGGAAAAATTCTAGAAACAATAGTCAACAGCAGACTAAAATTTCATCTAGAAAAGCATAATTTGTATAGTCCAACCCAGGCAGGCTTTAGAAGCCAACACAGTACAATAGAGCAACTGTTGAGGCTGGAACATGATGTTAAAACGGAGTTCAAAAGGAATGAAAAGACAGTAGCAATATTCCTTGATGTAGCAAGAACATATGATGAGTGTTGGAGGGAGGGTGCACTACATAAAATCACGAAATTAGGTATAGTAGGCAGAACTTACAATTATTTAGAAAACTTCCTGCAGGATAGATACTTCACGGTACAAATAAACAATGATAGATCTGAGGTGTATGAACAACAGAATGGAATCCCCCAGGGATCAGTAATATCACCATCTATTTTTACGATTATGGTCAACGACCTAGGCGACGAGTTTAAAGACTTAAAAAACAACCTATCTCAGTTTGCAGATGACGCTGCGATATGGAGAACGGGAAGAAATCTCCCATTCTTCTATAAACAGTACAAAAACAAATAGATAAAGTATCTGACTGGATGAACAAGTGGGGATTTAATCTAAACGTTAAAAAAACAAAAGGAATGATCTTCAGTAGAGGGCGTGTAATTAAAAACAATATAATTGACATAAGCATTTATGAGCAAAAAGTATGTACAGCAAAATAAACTAGATTTCTGGGTATGGTACTAGACCAGCAACTAAACTGGAACAAACACATAGACCTATTAGTGCAAAGCAGTAGGGGACTTATTAACATGCTAAGATATATGAAAGGATGTGGTTGGGTAGCCTGCAATAAGACAATGTTAACCTTCTATAAATCATTTATTAGGGGCAAACTTGACTATGCCAGTGTTGTTTATGCATCAGCCGCCCCGAGCAATAAGAAAAAACTAGACACAGTCCAAAACCAGGCACTATCAATAATAGCAGGTGCCTCAAAGGGAACATCAGCAGAGGCACTAGAAGTAGCGCTAGGCATTATACACCTGGAGCTAAGAAGAAAAGAACTGAGATCAGCTACTGGGCAAGAGTGGCAAAAGATCCAACTCACCCAGCACACAAAACCTTTGATAGGGGTAACCAGTACATAGGCCACATACCACTAAACCATAATAATACCTGTCAGGGTGGAAAACAATGGATGAAGTGGATCAACACCCAAACCTAATGAATATGATAAACAGTAGTACTCAGTATAAAGCAAAGATCTCACCGTGGGAACTAAAAGTACCAGAAACAGACTCACACTTAGCAAAGATCATAAACAAATCTAACGACATAATCTCAGCAAAAAGTAAAGCACTAGAGTACATAGAACGGTATATAAATAACAGCCTAACTATATATACAGATGGGTCAAAAGATGAAGAAGGACAATTAGGAGCAGGAATAGCAATACCAAAATTAAAAATTTATAACCGATATAAAGTAACAGGTAATACATCGTTCTTTACAGCAGAATTAGTGGCAATCCTAAAAGCTTTAGAAATAGCTGCAGAAAACCCACCAACTAAAATAACCATTCTTACAGATTCCCTTTCATCAATACTAGCTATCAGAAACAGAAATGAATGTAGCTGGGCAGATATTATAGAGAAAATACTACAGGTCAATACATATCTGCACACTATAGGAAGCAGTGTAACACTAACATGGATACCATCACATGTGGGGATAGCAGGAAATGAGCTTGCAGACAAAGAAGCCAAAGGGGGGAGAACTAGCTATAACAAAATTGAAGTAGGCTTAGGGAAGTTTGAAATTAGGAGCTTAATTGCTCAAGCAATAACTAAAGAGTGGATAACAGCATGGGACCAAAGTAAAAAAGCAAGACACTCATATAAAATCCTAAAAAAACCAAGCAAAAAATGCCAAATTAAAGATGAACTAAAAATACCAATTAATAAAAAATTGCTGAGGCTCAAGCTTGGAACTGGATATTTCATGATTGAGGAACCCACATGTGAAGAGTGTCAAGAACCAAACACAATTAGACACTTTCTGGTGGACTGCAAGAAATATGACCAACAGAGGCAAAACATTAAGACATACTGTAGTAACCACAAGGTAGAAATGAGTGTAGAAAATCTCATAGGCACAAAGACCCCTTCAGAAATGCAAAAGTTAATAAAACACTATATTACAAAAACTAAAGCTAACATATAAAAAATAAATAAGGATCCGAGCCAGTAGTCCAAACTGGTGAAAGACTCCCCCCAGATACATACAGATTAACCAAAAAACCATCCAGTGAAAATTAAAAACATACTAGCTTAGAAAATAGCATATTTTGGATTTTAGAAAACCATTTTGAACTATAACTACAAATGGAAAAATACCTACTAGAGATAATATAGTATAAAATAAATACAAACAAAAACATATTACAATAAAGGAAACACGTCCTGATATAACCAACAACTCCATGTACATAGTAGATGGTTGAAAGGGGCGTGCTACAAAGAAAAGTAGCAAACACATTAATATTATAAAAAAATATTGGGCGATTCAAAAACTCGAGAAATTTCTTTTAGGAGCTCCTTTCATCGTGCAGACATATCAAAAGTCTGTAGCTGCCCTCAGACGAGTCAACCTTAAGAGCCCGAAGCTAGCCTGATTCTCGATACTTCTGCAACCTTTCCAGTTTACGATTGAATCCATTCCAGGTTCGGAGAACGTCAAAGCGGACTCTTTATTTCGCCATCCTTCATCATCATCAGAAGATATTTGATGACACAAGTTTACTGAAACACGAACGTTTAAGTACTGTTTCTCCATACGATGATTGTATGAATGATTCATATATTATCTACGTTCAATTACTATTCATCACGATTAACATATACATTCGTACGCATCATTAAACGAACCTTCGACTTGTAACTCTAAACGAAAATTTGTTGTCTACGGACATTTGGACATCTGCAGACATCAATTTATATTCACGGTACATACTGTACTTATGCTATCAATTGTCAATTTCAAAATTCGAATCATGTGTTCAAATTTCGGCAGAAGTCAAGCCATTCGTCATGCTATAATAATAATAATAAATTCTTTAAGCACCAAACACGGCGCATAAGGCAGAAATCAGTGCTCTCCAGATTGTTCGTTGTGACGCCACATCTCTTAGCTCTTGCACATTATTTAATCCCAACGTTCTTCCTTCTCTTATTATTGTTCTTCTAAGTGTTTCTTTTGGTCTTCCTTTTTTCCTCTTACCCTCAGGAACCCAAGTGAGCGCCTGCAGTGGTATTCTGTTGTTTTGCATTCGTAGGACATGACCGATATATGACCATCGTCTTTTCCTTATATAGTCGGAGACATATTTCTGCCTAGAGTCTTCTCTTATTTGTCGATTAGTCTTGAATTCTTTCCAACTGATGTTCATGAGTTTTCTAAGACATTTGTTCTCGAATGTATTCAGCTTGTTCTCCAATGATTTTGTTATTTTCCAACTTTCACAACCGTATGTTAACACTGAGATAACATTTGAATTAAACAGACGAAGCTTGGTATGTATATTTAGTGATCGTAATTTCCAAATGTTAAATAATCTATTGAAGGCGCTGGCTGCCAAAGCAATTCTAGTATGAATTTCTCTTGTTGTGTCACCATCCTGAGTCATTTTACTACTTAAATAATTGAAACTTTCAACTTTCTGTAGTTTTTCCCCGTTCAGGATGATATCAAAGGTCTCGTTAGAAAAGTTCATAACTTTAGTTTTAGAGGGATTTATTTGGAGACCTATTTTAACCGAGAGATGACACAGATTATTTACTGCTTCTTGGGATTGTCTGGGTGTTGAACTTAAGAATGCTAAATCATCTGCAAAATCCAGATCCCCCAGGAATTTTCCATTTGTCCATTTTATACCTAATTGTTCATTGTGGGTATAGTTTCTCATAACCCAATCAATAGCTATTCCAAAAAGTAGTGGTGACATAATACAGCCTTGTTTCACCCCTGTTTCTACTGTAAACCATTCTGTATTCCCTTTATTTGTTCTAACACAACATCTTGCATTGTCATATAGCGCTTTGATTATATTCACATATTTTGTTGGAAAACCATAGATTGCAAGTATCTTCCACAGTGATGGGCGGTGTAGACTATCAAAGGCTTTTTGAAAATCAACGAAAGTGATAATAAGTGGTGATTGCATTTCCACTAATTCTTCTATAATTGTTCTTAGTGTGAATATTTGATCAATACATGATCGTTTCGGCCGGAAACCCGCTTGTTCTTCTCTGATCTTTTCGTCAGCATGCAATTTAAGTCTTTCAAACATCATGCAACACAATAATTTTCTAGGTACGTACTGATAATAGAGATATACCACGCCAATTATTACAGTCTGATAGATCACCTTTCTTCGGCAACTTTACAATAATACTGTCTTTCCATTGTTGTGGTGGTTGTTCTTCTCTCCATACTTCATTTATAATATCTAAAATTCTCAAGAGGTTATTATCATTAACTGCTTTAATCATTTCGCCTGCAATTTCGTCAACTCCAGCAGCCTTAAAATTTTTTAATCTTTTAACGGCTTGTTTGATCTCGTCCAGCGGGAATTCATCGCAAGTTATTGGCAAGGTAGTTGTAGGTGTTTCATTATTAAAATCAGGTGTTACTGTTGGTGGTGGTCTGTTTAGGACCTCCATGAAGTTCTCAGCCCATCTCTTCATTTGTTCTTTTTCTGTTGGTAATGAATTCACTAATTTGTCTTTAACAGGTGTTTCCATATCAGTAGGCTGGTGTCATAGTTGTTTTGTAATTTGATAAAGGCACCTACTATTACCAGTTCTTGCAGCATTTTCAGCTTATATGGCCAGTTCATTGATGAAATGTCTTTTATCTCTTCGAGTTTTTGTCTTCACTTCTTTATTTAACAAGTTATAAGTTAGTTTGCAAGATTCAACTGCATTATGTGTACTTGCCGCTAGTAGTTTAAGTTTTGCTGTTTTCCTTTCTTGTATTTTATCCCAAGTATCTTCTCTCATCCATTTTTTCTTTTTATGTACCAGGTATCCGGTGGTCGCTACAGCTGCTTCTGTCATTGCTGTTCTCAGTTGTTCCCATTTAGTATCGATTGTCTTGGTGGTGATATCGTTGTCAATTTTGCTATGCATCTACTTATATGACAAAGTCAGATTATGATAATGATCCCTAATCAGTTTCATGCAAAGGAAACGGGTTAGGATATGAACATACTTGCCAATTGACTCATTCAACTCTCAGTGATCCGCATGTAACTTTCAAGTGGTGCGTCAGGTTGCTTCAATACTGTTGCGTGGGTGGTTTACTGGTGTTGGAGGGTCCTTTGTTCTATTATTGTAAGTTCAGTTGGGATGCTTGCTTAATTATCGTTACGCCACTTGTGTCCAAGCAAACCCCGGCTCCGTACGAACTGATCCATTTATTTCTATAACTTCTTACAAGAAGAGAGTTCACCAGGTCAAAGGACCATCAACAATGCAAAGTTGAAGCAATCAAAACGTAATCAAAGGAATGTGGTAAGCCTTCGATTGAGTCCAATATTTAATACAAAATTGACGCACGAAGAACAGTTCACATTGTGGTACATCCAGATATAGTTCATACATAGTTCATTAGGAAATTACATGCATAGTATTCATGTCCGTCCGTGTCAAAACAATGTGTCAGAAGAACATCGTGGCTATATACGTGCGCTGTTTAATCAACAGCCAGAAATGAGCACATGAGTTCTTGACATCTACAAATTGAATCACAATACGACACTTCTTCCATTATTAGTTTAATTTAATTAATCTCATGCTTAGATTAATTTCCGAACTGACCCTGAAGTCTACATCGATTCATCTATAAAATATAGGCTATATACTCAGCCTTAATTCCTTGGAAGAATTACAAGACACGACCTTCGTGCTTGACGGATAACGTAAAAAAGGCCCAGTAACCAATAATATTATTCCGAAGATTAATCACATACTCATAAGATGACTGAGTGTCCTGAGTCATCTCTGCATCAATTAATAAATCTTTTATCAGTCCCATAGGACCTCTTGGAGGGGCACCAAAAACCAACTCAAATGGAGAGAAGCCAGTTTGTTCATGTGGCACCTCTCGGTAAGCAAATAGGACAGCTGGGAGTGCTCTGTCCCAGTCCTGAGGTGTTTAACAGTAACCTTATGTAAAAGTTGCTTAAGCGTACGGTTAAGTCTTTCAACTGCACCGTTACTCATGGGATGATAAATACTACTCAAGTTCCTATCAATGTTCCAGGTTTTCATTACCTCCTTCATGGTATCTGATATAAACTGCGACCCATGGTCAGATAATAATTTTCTAGGAAACCCTATTCTAGAGAAAATTAGATGTAATGCATCAGCTACATCTGTGGTAGTGGTCGTCTTCAATGGAATGGCTTCTGGCCATCGTGTGCATAAATCAATGCACGTGAGAACAAATCTATGTCCTCTCGCAGATGGTAGAAGTGGACCAATTATGTCTATGGCCATCTTGTCAAAAGGTCGTACTGAGATATCGCAAGCCTGAATAGGCGCCGTGTGAAAAGCTCCACGTGCTTTCACTTCCTGGCACGTAGTACAAGAACGTACATATTGCGAAATATCACGTGACACTCCTGGCCAAAAGAATGAAGATAATACTCGAGATCGTGTTCGAGTATACCCCATATGCCCTGCACACTGCGAGTCATGTGCGTGTTGAAGAATGTACCGTCTAAAAGCAGCCGGTACCATCACTTGTTCTTTTACCAGTGATTTATCACTAAAACATCTAATTAGTATATCATTTTTCATAATAAACCAATGTTTGTTCTTATTACCTGAAGTTAAATTATCAACCTTATTAACAAGTTTAAAAAATTTATTTAGAGATTTGTCATTTTTTTGTTTGTTAGCAAATGATTCCCTGTCAATAGGTGAATTGACCTCAATATTCTCCTGTTTTTCTGCATCCATATTATTAACATTGACACTCTCCAAGAGTATAGTCTGAGCTCTAGTTGTCACGGCGTTTCCAGTGCATAGATTGTGTCTCTCCCATTCAATAATATCTTCTGGTGAACAATCCTTGCTGCCGTGTATGCGACCAACCATCAGGTCTGCTATTGGCTTTTTCAGCATGCATACCTTCACGTTATCTGTGAAAAAAGGTGTGTTAACATGAATAATAGCTGTGGGGTAAAACTCAATAGTTCCCCCAAAAGTCATGCAACAAACATATTCCCCCGTTGCACAGCTAGGATGTACCAGCGACTGTCGCACTCCAATGGTTGTGGACCCCGAATCTCTCAATACAGAAACTACAGAACCATTTACTATCCCTCTGTTAAAAATCAGAGAGCCTGTTCCATCATTGGCTGCAAGACCTACTTCTGGTATAATGTGTCCGCAGTTTAGCACTGTCTCCTTTGCCTTCTGAAAAATAAGATTGCATTGTGGGCAATTATTTGCCACGTTATAATTTATAGCAAAGCATGCAGCAGAAGAATTCATTGTATTATCGTTAGGTGGAACCTGAACCTTAGGGGTGATATCATTTGTCACTGCTGCCCCGGTATTATGGTTATAATGTGAAGATCCACGAGAATGGGAACGATTACGAGAATAATTAGTTGAATTATCTCGTTGTCGTCTATTATAATTGTTATCTCGATGTCTCGAGTTATAATTATTGCCATTCTTCCAATTGTTATCATTATTATATTGATATGACCGATTATAACTTGAGTTGCGAGGATTACTGTTGTATCTTGACTGAGGTGAATAATTTCTGGTTTGTTGTCTTCCTCTATTAAAGTTATTGTTGAAGTTAATATGTCCCTTATGAAAATTATTGTCATAGTTTCCTTTGAACCTACCTCTGTCCACACTGTGTGTTCTCGGTTTGTTATTATTATATGCCATATTGGAGGCTACAGGAAGTGGTTCTCTTATCAACGAGCCAGAAATATTAGCATTCGGATGTGCTGTACAGTAATTTAAAGAAATTTTTTCTAACTCATCAATTGTTTCTGGTTTTCTTTCTTGCAAATAAGCAAAGAATGGTGAGCTGACAGAAGATAATATTTTATCCCTTAATAACAAATCGACTAACTTGTCGTAAGATTTGTTGACACCTGCCAGTTCAACCCATCTGATAAAAGTATTGCGTATGTTAGCAATAAAACCTGTGAAATCTTTATTGTTATCTGGCAATAAACTTTTGAAACGTAATCTACATGCCTCTTCGTTCAAGTGGAAACGACGTAATAACAACGTCTTAATGGCCTCATAATCTGTGGCTAATGTAGGATCAATGTTTTGTGCTGCACTTGCAGGTTCGCCATCCAGAAATTCCTTAAGTTTAAGTGCCCATGCAGTTTTGTCAAGGTTATTGACCTTACATATATCCTCAAAGCGCGCCAGCCACGATGAAAGGTCATCCACGTGTAACTTGAATGGTGGTAGTTTAAAGTAATAATTACCTTTAAGTCGGGTGGATAAAGATCCAGATTGAGCAATATCATTTTGATTTGCTGCAGCACCCTGTGAATTAAGTTTTGCTGTTTCCAATTTAAGCCGTTGCAATTCCATTTCTTGCTGCAATATGATTTCTTGCCGTTTCAATTTATTCTCTTCTTCAATCCGTAGGATTTCATCTCTTGCCATCTTTCTTTCTTCTTCTTGTCTTAATTCTTCTCTCTCTGCTTTAGCAATAGTTTTCTTTTCAGCCTCTTTTCTTTCAAGTTCTTCCATCTCTGCTTTAGCAATGGCTTTCCTTTCAGCTTCCTTTCTGTCAAGTTCTTCCATCTCTGCTTTATATCTTGCTAGTTGTTGTTCAGCAAATTCAAGGAGTGCCTCTCCCTTTTTATTACAATCTTTTCCAATTTTAATGAAATGGTCCAAGGTAAGCATTCTTAGAGTTAATTTATTTAAGTATTCAATTACTTATGTATTGTAATCAACAATATAATCTATGTCGATAATTATAATTACTCAACGAATGAATAATTAATACAAGAAATTGTAATATTACTGTATTGTTATGTATAAGTTCCACAATCTATAATATTTTTACAAAATATTATATATATACTCACTGATATCTATCATAAATAGTTATGATAGTTAGTTATATAAGCTGCTGAAATTATATCAAGCGCTTAATATTAATATTTAATAATTATGTGTATTATCCCCAAATAATTAGTCTTAATTGTCACTAAGTTCACAATATAGTACAGAGAAAGTGTACTAATTTATATTAAATATGTATTAATATGTTATAAAGTTTTAATAATTAATCATTATATATTATGCCATAATCATGAGGCATAAAGTGCATTGCCCATTTCTAGGACCACTACTGCAAATATGTGCAAAGTCCCTAATTCCTCATCAAAGCTGATAAAAATTTAATCATATTCATCTACACTATAATTAATGAAGAAATTATAGCATTAATATTAAATTAATAAAAATATGTAATGAATACAACAATACAATGGGTTAACCAAGGATTACAGAACAGGAGCACAATACAAAAGTGACACTTTCACAAAAATAAATGCTATTATAAAACCAAGTGTACTAACCGGAAATGTAGAAGGGTGAAGGTTAACTGAGGAAACGAACATATTTGGTACTATGAAAGATGACGTCACAGGACTCATTTGACGTTAATACAATACATTTAATTAAAATAAAAGATAGCTAGATCAGAATAACAAGATAGATTACGAACATAGGACTGTAAATGAATAAAATTTAAGAACCAAATACACATGAAAACAACAGTTATAACATGACTATACACCTAACATGCAAAGTGAATTAATGCAAGACCGAACCCGAACGATCACCGATAACGATAATTCGACGCTTTCTTCGCGAGGTGCTATTAATTCACAGCCCTAAGAACGATCGAAATTGAGCTTGACATTCGAAAAGCCATAAGTTCAATTCCGATTCCCATCCTACCTCCCACTACATGTAAACGGACAGAAACAAGATATAACATGGCTACATTAAAAAAAAAAGAAGAACATGGCATTTGTAGGACAAATAGGACTGACTTATTGTAACCTTTAAAATGAGTTACTTATCTTTTTGCCTCAATAGATTCATACAGTGCTTGCTTCGCCAACGGACAGTAGGACCTATATTTACTGCTCATGTTGAATGAATCTAATTTTGCAATGTTCAATGAAACGTTTATAAATAATTTTTTTCTTCGAAGACGTTGAAGTGCGGCTGCCATCACTACAGCTGATTCATCCTGTTGCCAAGCGGGTGTGACGTCATCGGTGTAGATAGAAAAAGTGTTCATTTTTGCTCGAAGGAAAATTATTTCTTTCAACTTGCTAATCTTGAGTATTTTTCTTCAATAAAATTCCAGTTCCCTACCACAATGGCCACCACTGTTGCGTGGGTGGTTTACTGGTGTTGGAGGGTCCTTTGTTCTATTATTGTAAGTTCAGTTGGGATGCTTGCTTAATTATCGTTACGCCACTTGTGTCCAAGCAAACCCCGGCTCCGTACGAACTGATCCATTTATTTCTATAACTTCTTACAAGAAGAGAGTTCACCAGGTCAAAGGACCATCAACAATGCAAAGTTGAAGCAATCAAAACGTAATCAAAGGAATGTGGTAAGCCTTCGATTGAGTCCAATATTTAATACAAAATTGACGCACGAAGAACAGTTCACATTGTGGTACATCCAGATATAGTTCATACATAGTTCATTAGGAAATTACATGCATAGTATTCATGTCCGTCCGTGTCAAAACAATGTGTCAGAAGAACATCGTGGCTATATACGTGCGCTGTTTAATCAACAGCCAGAAATGAGCACATGAGTTCTTGACATCTACAAATTGAATCACAATACGATTCTTCTTCCATTATTAGTTTAATTTAATTAATCTCATGCTTAGATTAATTTCCGAACTGACCCTGAAGTCTACATCGATTCATCTATAAAATATAGGCTATATACTCAGCCTTAATTCCTTGGAAGAATTACAAGACACGACCTTCGTGCTTGACGGATAACGTAAAAAAGGCCCAGTAACCAAGTCACCCGGCGTGACCTACCCAACGCGAATGCGTCATCATCTCCGCATATATTTCGCGTTCACTATACCGTAAAATATCGACATATTCTATAAATACTAATGACCCCTAAACGTTTGCACATGGGTAAACCCCAGCAGACGCCATCATTTAAAAATAACACCGTAACAAATACCCATTGCTGATTACATGATTATGGTCATATGGACAATTCCTACTAGCAACCAATACATGATAATTTTGACTTCACATGAGGTTTCATTGAATATATCGATGAACATTAGTAATCATCTGCATCCTTTCGATCGTCAATTCGGTTTTCAAGATGTACAGGCCATTCTTCCACATTGTGTTTTGTAACCTTGACTAACAAAGACGTATTGCAATATTGATATCTTCTCCTATCCAAGGACATAGATACGTCTCTTCATCGGTACAGGTTACCACAATCATGATTCAATTGCCCAAAGGTACGTGATACATTCTTCAATGATACCAAGATTTCAACATTTGAAGTGATCAAGTTCACTTTCGTACCTTATATCCATCCATTGGTACGTAATTGACTATGGGCTCAACAATCTTTACATTATACGTCCGGAATTACCAGTTAATTCGAGGCCCTTTATTGGTTCTCCGTGTTTGCTATGATGGACTTTGGTTAGGGTCCATAGCGATTTAACATTTTTTCCAGTGCGATCTACCAGCACTATACGCTTGAATTTTGTAGGAATGTTTACGGGATACACATTACAGATCGTCGTTGAACACTTAGATTCTACGTCTTCAGAATAAACATTTGATACTAACTTCATAGAAGAAACATTGGATATATTTATCGACACTCAGTGGTCTCAAGATTATTATGCGAATAAAATAAACATTAATACACTATAAGTAATATATTTACGACAATTAGGTTTTAATTAAGACATGTATCAATTGCATTCACTATAACTTAACGTTTCGGTTTCATACGTCTACACTAGATATTATGTATATTGATTTAGTTTAATCTCCATTTAGATAGATATTTCACATTTAAATTAATATTTTTCGAGAAGTAGCGCAGGGCATATTATAATATAATTGTTAGAATTATTGTGTCGCCAAACCTATGGCTGTTCGTTAAAGGATGACCGACATACGGCATTGCGTGTAAACAGTCAGACCTTTTGACGATAGAGGAGTTAATATAGGAGACGATATTGGATTTGCACGAATATGATGTATAAATTTATTGCTGCCATGAATTCGATGAACATGTATTTGTAAATAAATATGTACCGGTGTGGACTCTCAAAAACGTACAGAGTTGTCAACTTACTATAGTTGAAATTGGTCAGACTACCCAACATTCGCAATTAACAAAAATCAGCACTATTGCTCAATTAAAGAACAAAGTTTAATACAAAGGAAAATTGCAGGAAGGGAAATAATATGAAGCCACCCTTCACTCTTCAACAAAGCCCAATATTAACAAGAACGACAGTAACAATGCTATACATATCTGGTTGATTCAACTACATCACTAACCATTACCGGAGGTGCGTCTTTGACCACCCTGATGGTTACTCGTTTCCTTCCAGAGGTCATTTGTCATATTAATCTCAGAGAGTCATTGTCCCAGCACATGTTAAATCTCATTCACCTGCATTTATCGCCACAAGCCAAAAACGGTTAACAGCGTACTGATTTCGTACGGTTCCTACAGAGAGAGCTTATCTCCATCGCCTTAGAATACCCCAACTAGTAGGAGAGGTAAAGTTATTTCCTAACTGAGGAGTAATTAACGCGGGAGATTGCAGCTAATATCAGAAAAATTTAGGTGGAGTTGTGCAGTGATTACTGCGGTAGCGCAGTGGTTAGTGCACCGGCTTCCTAGGTCAGTGGTCGATGGTTCGATGCCCAGTTGAGGTGGAATTTTTTAGACCGCAAACGGCCCCGGAGTCGACCCAGCCTCATGAATTAACCAGAACAACTCTGGGAAGGTTAAGGCGGCCGGCGTCATGCTGACCACATGAACCCTAGTGTGACGATGGTCACGAAAATACGGGAGGTTATTATTTTATTTTTATTTGGATTTTCAAGAATAAATATATTTATTTATGTTCTAAGCGGTCAGATTTCACATTTTACCTGTCACTTGATGTCAAATTGTGCTGTCCTTACTTAAATAGATTAACCTATTTAACAGAGAGGCAGGAGGAAGTATATGATATTCTAAACATTGTCTAGAGTGTGGCTGGAAGAGGGCAATAGCTACCTAATTACAGATCTCTTCTCTCCAGAAGTCAGAATTCACTCTTTATTTTACATTAGTGACTCTATCATATCTACTTTCACACTACCCATTCATACTCTGTGTAAACTCAGACATAATCTACTTCCATATTCATGACAATGTGGAAGAGCATTACATATGAAATATATGAAAAATTGTGAGTATTGCAATGCAAGATGTTAGGGACATGAGTTAAATACATCGAATAAATACACTAAATGCTGTCAAGATGGAAAGGTTTCACTCGACCCACTGACTGAACACCTACTCTAATACGAGGGCTGCTTACAGGAGATACACGTAAAGCAAATAACTACAGAGAACACATACGAAGGTACAACTCAGCAATGGCGTTCGCATTATAAGTGCGGAGATTAAGTCACCGCCTGGAAATGGTCCATACTGTTTTAGAATACACGGCAAGATATACCATCTGGTCTAACTGTTATATATCCAAACAAGGCAAAAAAGCGAGGACACGGACAACTTTATATTTTCAATTCTGCTGAAGCAACAATAAAACGACTTGAAAAACAATCAAGTCAACGTTGTTTGCCCGAAATAATGCAACACTTGGACCAGATTCTACGACAAGTTAACACATTTGCTGGGTCATATCAACAAATGCATCAGATAACCCAGGCCAGTCCATCAATGAATGTGCGAATGGTATTTATAGAAGACCCGGACCTAGATAAGAGACGATATAATGCACCTACATCCAAAACCGAGGTTGCTGCAATATTTCACTATCAGGGTGATTCCAATACCGCAGGTGGGGCTAGAGTTTACTGTCCCGAGTTCCGTAGCCCGTTGCAGTTGTTCCACAGCCAGCATGATGCCGTTTCCACAGTTTCACTAAGCTTCTTCAGTGCCCTTGTTCTCGATTTTCCCCTCAGCCTCAACAGTTTCAGTAAATCCTATACTGATGCAGCCACTAGCCCTCTTGCACCCACCTCAACCGCCACGACCTTTGCAGTGAACCCATCGTGTCTCAAATCCGCAGCCAGATCACAGTACGTGGTAGCTTTGAACGAATGTTGCTCGTCCAATCTGGATTCAAATGGCACGGTCAGTTCAATCAATATAACCTGCTCCAATGAAGAAGAATGCAGTAATATATCCGGCCGTATACGAGATTTTCTTATACTCTCTGGCGATGCCCCGCGTCCAGGTAGGTCTTCCGCCATCTCCCAGTCGTTTGAAAAGGCAAACAGTCAAGAAGAGATGGTAAACTGCTACCTGATTTACTCTGTTTGGGGGTGCTGAATTTCCTGTTCTCAGAAAGTATGTATATGCGGTACTCAGCCTGACTTTGCTATTCGCCTTCATCCTTGCCAGGTCTATTGTCGCAGCCAGCTAACTTAGCACTTTGTCGTTGCGCCATGTGTATCGCCGTTGCCCCAATGACACCTTGCAAGCTGAGAGCACGTGTTCAAGTGTCTGCCTCTCCTGGCACAGGGGGCACTGCTCATCATCCGACTTTACCCAACTCAGAAGGATTGTGGCCGACGGCAGGATGTCATACATTGATCTAATAATGAAGCTGAGCCTGAGAGGTGCCATATGCCATATATCATTCCATGTCAAGGACCTTTGCAGGGCTCCTTCCCATGTAGTCCATTGACCTTGTTGGGTCTGCTGCACTGCTTTTTGCAACCTCTTATCATTCTCAGCTCCTCGTATCTCCTGAACTACCATGTCTCTGTGCTACCTGCTTGATGTCTTGGACCACCAGCGGATGTCTCCATGACCAAATCCCCGTCTATTCGTTTGTGTGTATCCGATTACCTCCCTCAGCTTGAGCGACTCTTGAGCAGCATCAACAGCTTCTTCCACTTTCCACTTCCTTCCAGTTTTCAGTGTGGGCTGGATGGACTTAATCGCGTCATCTGCTGACTCGCGCTGCATCATAGTGAGCCTTGCCTTTCCCACTTTGTACTCTTCAACAACTGACTTGAAAGGAAGCAGAAGTTTTGACTTTTTGCAGTACTGTGCAACGTTTGACAGACCTCGCGGTACCCCTCGCCATTTCTTCATGAACTTGCTAGTCACCGTTTCGCTGGGCTTAATGTCTCCAGAAATCCTTGTCATGTAGAGTGGACGCTGTCATAGTACTGCTATCAGCTACATAATGTTAAAGGAAATTCTTTACATTTCGGTAAGAGCACATAAGTAACAAGATAGTTTGTGTATAGGAACTTAGAAGCTAATGCACTTACTGTAATTAATTCTAAATATAATCTTTTACGAGGAGAAGGTTTAATTTTTTTTCGCCACCTGCCCGAAATCACTAAGATGTTCATCTAGCAATTTGTTTCGAAGGAAAGTGTGTGTGTTTGTATCAATTACCTTTATTAGATATCGACGTGTGTGTTAACTACGATTTTTCAAACAAAACCTATTCCAAACTTACATCGCTGCAGCTAGTTCTTGAAGAGAATTTTTCCTAATTACTTACTTACTTAGTCGTTCCCCTTCTACCGTGAGGTGTAGAGGTTTGGAAGAGAGAGCGCCAGACTATCCTATCGGCTGTCTTCCTCCTGGCCTGGTTCCATTCTAGTCCTCGATCCTTCAAAGATTGTCTAATGTTGTCCTCCCAGCGGACTCTGGGTCGTCCTCGGGGTCTGGATCCTTGGCTCTTTGTTTCCCATGCTTGTCGTGGTATCCGATCTTCTCCCATTCTGCAGACATGGCCAAACTATCTTAATTGGGACTGTTCTACTTGGGTCTGCAGGGGGTAGGATTTAAGGCCTTGACGTATCGTCTGGTTGCGTACCATGTCTTTTTTCCTAATATGAGGTGTAAATATTTTGCTTAATTTACTCCTAAGAATATATTGTTGAACCAACATAGAGGGCTACAAGTGAGTTCCCTAATAGATTGTATTATCATATGGCATATATGTAAATATTGATGTGTATCAGCCCAGTTTAGTATAAACGTGTAAGGACCTTCTTGATTTGTCTGTATTAATTTTTGGGAGAACCCCACGTTTGGAAAGTATTGCCTACACGGCTGGCCTCGGGTATGTAATTTTTTCCATACAAAGCCCTAGTCTTACGAGCCGCGGGTTGATAGGAAAATCCCCCCAGTGTGTTTACTTTGCGTTGTCAAGTCCCTGGTTCGCTACGCGCAGTGCATGAGCTGCAAAATGCAATCAATAACAGGGGAGTCAACTGTCGCAGGGACCCGAAAACTGCGCCAACGAACAATAAGCTTTCGGGGAACACCAGCCTATGTAATTAGAGATACACTATATAATATAAATGATTGTTATAACTTTAGCATGACAGGTTGTCTGATAGCGTTTTGAAATATGTTTCTTTCCTGTGAAAATCCTATGCCAGGGCACAGGAGAGATCACTTAAGCCACAAGCCTGTTTTCACCTTCCAAGCTTATACAGCAATTATCGGATTATTTGATAAGCCTACCAGCTTTCAACTGCCAGTAGATCTCTTGTCTGGATCTACAACGATGAGAATTTTACATGTAGAATTCATGCTCCAGTTGCTTCAACACCAGAGACAGCAACTAACACCGGGATTGGGGGTCAGTTTTAACCTTTCCCATTTACGCATAGCTTCCTTGACTGCCAGCGCTATTGTTTATAATAGGCCCCAGATCACCTACTCGACCTGATGAACAACAGAATGGAATTCCACAAGGATCAGTAATATCACCATCTATATTCACGATTATGGTCAACGACCTAGGCGACAAGTTTAAAGACTTAAAAAACAACTTATCCTAGTTTGCAGATGATGCTGAGATATGGAGAACGGGAAGGAACCACACATTCCTCTATAAAATAGTACAAAAACAAATAGATAAAGTATCCGACTGGATGCACAAGTGGGGATTTAATCTAAACGTTAAAAAAACCGTTGGAATGATTTTCAGTAGAGGACATGTAATTAAAAATAATATAATTGATATAAGTATTAATGAGCAAAAAGCATGCACAGCTAAATCAACTAGATTTCTGGGTATGGTACTAGACCAGCAACTAAATTGGAACAAACACATAGACCTATTAGTGCAAAACTGTAGGGGGCTTATTAACATGCTAAGATATATGAAAGGAAGTGGTTGGGGAGACTGCAATAAGACTATGCTAACCTTCTATAAATCATTTATTAGGGGCAAACTTGACTATGCCAGTGTTGTCTATGCATCAGCCGCCCCAAGCAATAAGAAAAAACTAGACACAGTCCAAAACCAGGCACCGTCAATAATAGCAGGTGCCTCAAAAGGTACATCAGCAGCGGCATTAGAAGTAGCGCTAGGTATTATACCCCTGCAGCTGAGGAGACAAAAGCTGAGATTCAGCTACTGGGCAAGAGTGGCAAAAGATCCAACTCACCCAGCACACAAAACCTTTGATAGGGGTAACCAGTACATAGGCCACATACCACTAAACCATAATAATACCTGTCAGGGTGGAAAACAATGGATGAAGTGGATCAACACCCAAACCTAATGAATATGATAAACAGTAGTACACAGTATAAAGGAAAGATCTCACCGTGGGAACAAAAAGTACCAGAAACAGACTCCCACTTAGCAAAGATCATAAACAAATCTAACGACATAATCTCAGCAAAAAGTAAAGCACTAGAGTACATAGAACGGTATATAAATAATAGCCTAACTATATTTACAGATGGGTCAAAAGATGAAGAAGGACAATTAGGAGCAGGAATAGCAATACCAAAATTAAAAATTTATAAACGATATAAAGTAACAGGTAATACATCCATCTTTACAGCAGAATTAGTGGCAATCCTAAAAGCTTTAGAAATAGCAGCAGAAAACCCACCAACTAAAATAACCATTCTTACAGATTCCCTTTCATCAATACTAGCTATCATAAACAGAAATGAATGTAGCAGGGCAGATATTATAGAGGAAATACTACAGGTCAATACATATCTGCACACTATAGGATGGATACCATCACATGTGGGGATAACAGGAAATGAGCTTGCAGACAAAGAAGCCAAAGGGGGAAGAACTAGCTATAACAAAATTGAAGTAGGCTTAGGTAGGTTTGAAATTAAGAGCTTAATTGCTCAAGCAATAACTAAAGAGTGGATAACAGCATGGGACCAGAGTAAAAAAGCAAGACACATATAAAATCCTGAAAAAACCAAGCAAAAAATGTCAGATAAGAGATGAACTAAAAATACCAATTAATAAAAAATTGCTGAGGCTCAAGCTTGAAACGGGATATTTCTTGATTGAGAAACCCACATGTGAAAAGTGTCAAGAACCAAACACAATTAGACACTTTCTGGTGGACTACAAAAAATATGACCAACAGAGGCAAAACATTAAGACATACTGTAGCAACCACAAGGTAGAAATGAGTGTAGAAAATCTCATAGGCACAAAGACCCCTTCAGAAGTGCAAAAGTTAATAAAACACTATATTACAAAAACTAAAGCTAACATATAAAAAATAAAAAAGGATCCGAGCCAGTAGTCCACACTGGTGAAAGACTCCCCCCAGATACATACAGATTAACCAAATAAACCGTCCTGTGAAAATTAAAAACATACCAGCTTAGAAAATATCAGATGTTGGATGAAAAAGCCATTTTGAACCATAACTGCAAAATGAAAAAACACCTACTAGAGATAATATAGTATAAAATAAATATAAACAAAAACATATTACGATAAAGGAAACACGTCCTGATATAACCAACAGATCCATATACATGGTAGATGGTTAAAAGGGGCGTGCTACAAATAAAAGTAGCAAACACATTAATAAAAAATAAAAAATTCTCGACCTGATATCAACTGGGAAACTGTAAAGGTCCTTTTATTCATTTATACTCTTGAAGTTGTAGGGGACCTTTATACATTGAAGTAACCTCTGTTCTGATATGGCTGACTTAATTACGATCAGCATCGGTCGGGCTTACAAAAATGGCCGACAAACTTCAAGAAAAGTTAATGACATAATCGTGGGCCAAGGTTAATTCATAAAGTTCAACTGTCAAGGTATTAGACTGAAGTCGGGATCTTCATTTTTATAAATCACATTTATTATCGACGTACAACAGACGAGCATGGACGTGATCAAAGACATCATCATAACAATTCATATCAGAATCTCAGGACATCATGGTTAAATGCAGGAATGTTCATGTATCATCAGGCAACTTTAGATTATGAGCTGGAACGACTTATAATTTTATAACGGCTGACCCCTCAAGGGCAGGCATACATATTATGACCAGAGGTCTGTGATTCATTAAAGAAAGTTCCATTATTAAATAGCCTCGTAAACAATCTGGTTGACGTATTTGAACATTATACTTGAGACATCATGATAAACAGTACATAATAAAATCCTGAGATCATTTGACTGACCTCTCATTAAACTGCCATAGTCCAAAGGACGGCGAAAAATATCCATTATATCTTTATTCAGATTTATAATAAAATTCTCCCAAACGGAACGTGCATGAACAGAACTGGCTGGATCCAATAATTTCCCTTTACTGTTAATCCAATTTCAGGACATCTTAATGATGGGACAACAATTCCCGGAAGGATGTTCCGACTAGATTCAACATAGTAAGATGCAATATAAATATATTCCGTAGATTAAACGAAACTTACTGTGAAATCCTTACGGCGATAGCTTCCACATGGAAGGCCGTATAAAATAGAAAATACACAGAAGTCTACCCACTATATGGGGTTTAAACAACAAACAGACCAATGTCTGACTTTCATTCCAGCCATCTCTCTCTGAGGTCACTGCGTCATCTCGTGTTTAGCAACAAAACGCAAAATACTAGCGCACAAATATGTGCGCTTCCGTGCGTGATGAATTTAATTCACAAATATATTCTTACCACATTAGTTGATGCGTACCCTCTTAACAGAAGTCAGACTCATGTATACTTTACCACTGTTAAGGACCCAAAAATGACGCAACAGAAACTCAAGGGTATAATATCGTCTACTCGTGTGGGTAGTACTCGCCTCTGGAAGTGTGCCATAGTAGGTAATTTTCGTGGATTTATTATAATTCGTGAACTCTACAGAACGAAACAGAGGGGGAAATTCCTCTTTACTATCTGCACCAGATTACATAGTGGACAGGTGGATTAGGTACACTAGGACACAGAGATATTTAGGTGGAGTTGAACAGTCGTGGGGTTGGTGTCACTTTTCCTGTGAGAAGAGATATATACACTCAGCATTTACTGCGTAGCCACATAATCGACGTTCCACCTGGAACTGGGGACCTTCGATGAGGAGTAGTGTTTCCTAGAGGGGCTTTTTTCTGTTAAATCTGGCTGTATGTTGTTATTTCCATTGTCTGTCACTCTGGAATGTTAACCAGAAATTGAATTGTTTTGTTCTTCTCGTGATATTGTGGTTTTTGTTTTTCCTGACATTGCTAAGACGAATTTGTTTTCCATACATTTATATATCTGTACCTTGTTACCGTCTTCTGCATTATTATATACTATATAATTCTCTAAAAATGTCCTGTCCTGTCTCACAATATTATTTCTTGCACTATGGTAATTATGTAATAGTTTTGCGCTTTTTCACTGAACGCTCAGTTTAAGCACAGTCAGATGCTTTCAATTCAGCTGGGGTAGATGAGTAAGATGAGGTATTGAATGAAACTAAAACTCTGACTTGTATTAAATCGGCGAGTAGTAAACCACTACTGCACAATACTATTTCAGATTTGCTGTTGCTGGTTATACACTGCATGAGCTAAATTCACGTTAGAGGGTTTATGTGAAGAGGGTTGCAATTTCAGGTACGTTATGACAAATTGTGCATATTGTTGCTTACTGCAACCGTGAGATCGAGGAGAACATTACATTCCTTGACTGAGATCCAGCGGGAACAGTGGGGTACCCTGGAACTGAGACTAAACAAACGACCTTTACATCAAGCAAATAAATACAATCATAACAAAGGTATAATATACTGTTATGTCCCATTGTAGTAGGTGCATTATAATTATGATATGTAAATCTCGGTGCTGTCTTTATCCACATGCGTTGTCCTCCTGTTAATTCCACTGTATCAATTATCAGTCTGCCGTCGCATAGGCTAAAATATCTTGTACCTACATGTACATCTCAGCATGTGCGCTGACAGAAACAATTTGCTCGATGTCTTCTTCCAACTCAAGCGGTTCCCGTTAAGAGGGTGTACTATTAATCATATTATTACTTGACATACATAAAATAATAGCACTAAATACATTACACAATACAATTTTATGCGCCCCGTTGGGTCGATACACAGAAGGAAAAGTAATTACTTCCCACAAATCGAATACATGAAAATGCAATGTTTATGCGATTATATTTCATAGTGACTTAAACATATGATATAATTATGGCTGCTTTCTGGATGGCCGTAAACGTTCTAAACTGGTGTCTAACTACACAAGTAGACCTATCATAGTTCCACACTCAAACACGAGAAGTTTCTCTTCAGAAAGTACTAAGTGACTACCTCTTCTAATTCAGTTGTAATAGCGAATAGTCGTCACTTGTCAGGTTAAGTGAGTAACTTACACAACTGACGTTTCCCTAAAGAAATGACAGCTTTTTAGCTTACTATTTAACCCATGGTAAGCACTGAACAGACTATGAGGTTCTTCGCCTATTTAGTATCTGTTAGCGTAAGTTTACCATTAATCCATTGTAAACAATAACACCAGGAGACATCTAACAGCTTAAGCACCTGTTAACTTAGGAGGTAGACGGCGCTATATTATCACTGAATTAATTACAGGGGAGAAATCACCTAAAATTACTTCAAGTCACACAGCTATCAGTTATATATATTAAAGAAAACATGTATTATTTTACAAAAATGTCAACATACCCCGCGATTCCAAGAATTTTTCCTACACAAGTCAAGACTTTTGCCCACAGTCGTATGTGTCTTATTTGGATCATCCGCGGGCGGATAAATTTCACGAGAGTGTTTGACTGAGTAAAACTTTCTAGATTTATAGTCTAAAATCAGACGCTGACCCAACATCTGGCATCGCATGTTTCCACAGATATTTGGCGTATAACATAATCATGAGTAAGATAATGTTATTTTAGAGTCTACATCAGAAGACAACAGACACGAGAAAGTCCCCTGCATAAGACATAATATTATCTCTCGGCAGCCGACATAAGAAGTGACGGCTATCGGGGTCGCTACCAAAGTCTTAGAACGACTGTGAGTTCTCTCCCTAGAAATGGAGATAAAAAGGGAGATACCCTGGTATCAAAGTGTTGCCTCGTTGCGCCGCTCGCTACCAACGTGAGTAAGACAGCGGTTCGTTCTTCAAAGAATTTATTTACTCGGCCAGTGGTCAAACACTGTTACGAGAGAAGAGCGTTCCCCTAGTTGGGCATACTGTACGTGCGTCTTAGGTAAGATTACCACAATCGCCGATCGATGGCCACCAAGAATCGAGCGATGCATTTATAATGAGCAAGAAACGAAAACAACACCCCAGCCACGCTTCGGGGTGGGTGTCTGAGAGGGGAATAAATAGAGTTACTGAGTCCATTAGAACAATGTAAAGAAACTAAATACATATGGCCTGTGGAACCAGAAAAAAAATGTAGACGAAAAAGGAGAAGGGGGCGGATTGGAAAAGACAAATTATCAGTCGTTTTGTCACACTAATGTGGATAAAAATAAACATTCAGAATGGAGGTCACAAAATCAATTTTTTCCCGTCATTAGGTATGAAAGAAACGATTATTGCTCGTATTTTTTTGCGTGACGTCGCATTTTCAACCTTCCCCTCCCCCATCTTCACACTTCATCCAAAATATCTTGGCCCCCCCCCCCCTTTTTTTTTAAGCGAACTGCGTGACGTCATTTTTAGACAACCTCAATGAATATTAACTTATTCATAATCGAAAAAAGCACACGACGAAGAAACCTGCAGGCAGATATGAAAGGTTTTAGTGTACTCTTATTACATTTTTAACTCCGCCTAGGCCGGTGTAGGAGGCAGGAAGGACTGTACGATAGGAAAGACTGTACAGTGCCTCCTACCTGACGGTAGCGGACACTGTACAGTGAGCGGTACGTACAAGGTAGGTAGGAATCACTCAACTTGGGTAGAAAGGACTTTTAAAGGTAAAAAAAGGGGGGGGGGGGGGGGACGGAAATCCGTACATAAATATAATTAATGCTGTATTGTATGTATTGAGAAATGAATGTGCCAGTAAAACTAAAGCCATAATACATGATAATTGCGTTTATTTTTCTACTTGACAGTGTATAAATAAAGAAAATTAATAAAGTAAAACTGGATAGATGACATTCCTTCGACATATAGATCTAACGAACGAAAATCAGTATGCATAAGGAAAAAATATGTTACACATGTGTATATTGTTTATTTAGTAACTACGTGTACTATTACCAAAGGAGTATTAAAAACTATTTTTTACCTTAACATAAAAAGTCAAATAATTTATAACATCATCTGTTCGCATTGTGATATGTGTTGTTTTTGTTTGCGTTCGCTCTACCATATCTCACTCTTACATGCTGGCCTTTTCTAAGCAGTATGTAGGCTTACGTTGTGTCGTAGTTTATAGCTGAACTGCGATATCTGCGCCTTTCGGCTCGACACATTCGATTTCAGCACGAAATTGTTACGGGTTTGCTATTCCTGCCATCTCACGCCCATATGAATGTGTCGTAAAATACAATCTGTATGTACAACACGCCCACATATGGTCTCGCAAAATTCCCCCAGTTGTAAGACTAGTGACCACTTTTATAAGAATAAAATAACAGGAATTACCGCGCCACCAAAATACTAGCTTTTTGTTTACTCGGTATCTAAAGAGTTAACGCATAAAAACGACAGTAGAATTTATGCCAATGTGACGTCACAGACTTGCAAGCCTTTAACCAAAACGCACGTTTGAATGTTAGTATCGTTAGAAATTGTTTATTTCTAGGAAAAGGCAAGGGAGAGAGAGGGGGAAATGCATAGAGCCCGTTTGAATTTTAAAACTGAAACTAACTGGCCAAATCAAACGATAGGAAAAATAAAGACTAAAAATGACGATTAAAATGCTACTAATTAGTTATTAAATATATCATATTCTTTATTATATTACTGTAGGAAGAAAGATATATTATTGGCATAAATATAAAAGAAAGACGAAAATGGTAAAAATAATAGCCAGAAGTATGAAACCTTGTGCATTAGATAACAGACGGTAGACTAAGTAAATATTATCGTTCTGTATTAAAATGACTTAGATAATACTAGCGATATGGTAGAATTAAGACATATATAGACGTGCATGGGGCTTCTTTACTGATGCTGGCCATATTAAGGGGTGTCTCCTGATTTGAAAATAGTAGGTTAACTTTTTGAAAAAAGACGCGTAGGAACGGAAGTCCCCTGATTGGTTGCTTAGAATAACTAAGAAGTGGGAATAAATACTCAGAGAGACGAGCGTTCCTCGCCACTTTCAAATTATAAGTTCACATGTATAGTTAGTGACGTATACAGACAAGTTGTGCTCATATGCCTTCGCTGTTCTGATAGTCAGCAGGAGATTCTGTGTGACCATTTATGGCCTGTAATTAACTTACATAGTGGAAAAATTCGATATTTCGGTAAGACCAATATTTATATAATTATTATTGTATTTGAAAATGTGTTTGCCATTTTGATTAAGAATGAATATTTGAAGGGTAGAGTCCCAGTCGTACAAGTGCCACTTCAACATGTTACGTAAAATCATTAAATGGGGTTAGATAATCTTATAGCTTCATGTAAAAGCCCTACAGCTTTACTTGTACTTTGGGAGATAAAAGAAAATATATATATATACGTATATAAAGAGGGAAGCCAACATCAAACTTTGTGTTGTTTCACCGAGTTGCTAAAAAAGATATTGTCCTTTGTAGAAAAGCCAGACAGGCTTTCTGACATTGTGGGGAAAGAACTTAATAAAATCCTTACAGTTTTACTTAAAAGTTGGGATAAAAAGAAATTAACAAGGGAAAAGACTTTAATGAATAATGTTTGAGTTATAGCCAGAAAATCACTGACCATCTTTATGTAATACAGGCTATTACCTGAATGTATTTACGAAATTATAATATTGTATTATGATTAGGAAGTTGTAAAAACATATGTTTGAGATACTTAATGATGAATAGAGTACTCTACCAGATGGGGACAATAATAATTTATGTATTATTTTCTGATTTTTGATCTGTTGATACCTGTAAACCTGTTAAGAACGGAGATAGGTCAGAATATTATTTTGAGGGAAATTAATCCTCTACTTCCAGAGTTTCTGGGTGAGAAACTGAAGTGAGCCAGTCACGTTGTTGTTCAACCATAGTACCTGTTTGAGGCCATATGAATTGAGTGCCTTACCTTATCTCGAATCCTGAAAGCTGAGCAGTGCTGTGTGCATGAAGACTTATAACCAGGACATCGCAGAATTTTCTACTCATATCGAAAGTTAAGCCCTGTGTTTTGGGGCCTTGTTAATTCACTGACTGATCCTCCTCCACCGATTATATCAACAAGATTTATAAAAAATGATGACATTATTGATCCCCCAAATATATGCTTAAGTTTGGAATAGAGTACTACACTAAGAACACTTCCTAGTTCAGGAAATAATAGACTTTAGTAGTTAAACTGGTATGTGTGTAAATATATCTTGACGTTTAATCTTTTATGAATCAACTCAATTATAATTAATACATTTGTAAAAAAATTGTTCAGACCAAAATCCAATAGTGAGTTGTTTACTTACTTGTTTATTAACCTTAAAGTGTGGTTGTTGTTATTTTCTTCACATACATTGCATATACCCTAGACATCTAGCTACACAACACCCATACATCAGGACATATAAATTGGGGATAAAATACATAGCGGGTGGTAGTCATTGGTGGATGCAAGACAGGTTCCCTGACATATATATAGAAATTAAACTTCCTCAGGGGCTTGCATAGCTGACTTCACATCTGCTACACAAATATATACATAATTAATATCAACCCACCACAGAATGCTTTACCTCATGTCCATACAACGGTCTTCTGTGTTCAGAACACTTATAGCAGAGCGGGCAACGAAGCTTATTTTTTCCTTAATAAGTTTAATTGTAATCGAGTTAAGTTGTTATTATAGATAACTAGCTATTTTTGCATTACGTTACAAGAGCACATAAAAAACACACACACGAATCGTTATGAAAGCTTTGTTAAAAAAAATAATTTTTCGTTTAATTGTGACAATTTTTACATCTGATTCGCCAATCTGTCTCTCACAAAATTCACTCTAGGGAGCAAATCAGGAGTCTTCTGCTCAGTTTGGATGATATGAGATCACATTTCAGTAAGGATTATCTTCCTAATCGCACACAACTCAAGGTCCGCACACTAGTGATAATATTCACTCGATATCTGCTGCCCGAGTCACACCTCTCACGGTTTTGTGCTCTTCCAAGGTGTGTTTCTCTGGTGTCAGCCAGCAACAAGATGGCTAAAATCGAACTTCGTCTCCGATTACATCTTCTGCGTCTCACACATTTGTCCATTCCCGTGTCCATACTGCCAACATGAGCACAAATAGACGAAATTGACTAGATCGAAAATTAATTAATCAGTCTAAAATTACATCCTTCTGCCGACACGGTCATCATCTACTTCCTCTTCTTTGATCCTTAGCCGCCGACCATCAAAGCTGTCAGTAACCATCACGCCTGGTGGCGTCTTGTCGGACAACAACAAATTGATTCCACTTTGCTCTGACGGTGCCCATCCTTCGTACAGTGCCCCGACTCTGGTTCATTCTTTGCATCTCAGCCTCGACAGTCCTCCGCTAAGTTGTTTTTGGTCGGCCTCTCTTTCGTTTTCATTCAGGGGTGCATAGCACACCTGTTCTTGTGATGGCATCGGGGTCTCTTCTGAGGACATGGTCAACCCAGCTCCAGCGTCTGCCAGCTATGATGGTGTGCATGTCCTTTTGCTTGCTCCGAGTAAGCAGATCTTGGTTGGTGATGGTATTCGGCCAAAAGATTCGGAGAATTTTTCTTAGGCATGTTGTGTGAAAAAAGGACAATTTCGGCATTTCGTTCTCTGTAACTCTCCAGCATTCCGCACCATAGAGAAGCACAGAAAACACACAGCTCTGATATAATCTTAATTTTGTGCTTGTGCTGTACTGAATGGACTTCCAGATGTTGTTTAGACTAAAAAAGGCAGTTCTTGCTTTGTTCATTCTGTTGTTGATGTCTTTGCTTGCTCCGCCGTCTGGTGTTACTATGCTTCCTAGGTATGTGAAGGTGTCCGTCTGTTCCAGTTGCTGATTCCTTACTGATATGAGCTCAGAGTTGCTCACATTGAGCGACATGACCTCTGTCGTCTTTAGATTGATGTTCAAGCCCACCTTCTGGCTATACTTATTAAAGTCTATCCGTTTTTTCCTGGATGTTGTCGCAAAATTGGTTTCAATACATTGCAAACGCGGCTTCGTGTAGTTTTACAAACCATTCACCGATCGATTATCACAGGACCGGCCGCTTACAAAATGGCGGTGTATCGACAAAATGTCGATGAGACCTCGGCAATCGGCAATGATAAATAAAAGCATAATGGAATCATTGTGAAAAGGATTTCACCTTTTAGTCCAGGAGAGGATTGTGTATAACTGTATATAAGGAAAAACGGTAGGAAGTTATCATTTACGGAGATATATGCGTATTACGGCTGCCCACAGTTACGCTGAAAGCCTGTAAACCCACTTCTGTTCTAAATGCTAAAATCAACAAATAACAGTTTGGGAAATTACATGGATAGGAATATAGAGATATATGGGCTGTATAAAACAAGATAAGATGGAACAGTATGGATACTATATAAGCCGAGGATGAGTAAGGGAAAGTTTCAGTCAACGCACAGATCGGGTGTAATCGCTGTTTCGGGAAAGGATTTCAGCCCGAATCTTAGGCTGTGACGTCAGTGCTCTCCGATACGCCCGCCAGAGTCTTATAAGAGCGGAGCGTAAACTGAAAGGAAACACACTGAAATTAGGTTTGAGACATACTGATGGCAGAGATCGCCACTACGCTAATACCATCTGAAGTGTGAGCGGATCGCCAGAAGTTTTTCAGTCAGTATCTGGAGTCTGAGGGTAAGCGAAATTAGGATAACTACCGTGTATATATATTTTTTTATTTCAGGTTCGTATAGACTTCACAAAATATGCACGTAGAATATTCATTGATATAATGTATTGTTATTTTTAATATGAGATAAACATGTGCTATGTGGATGATTGTTGCTGGTACAAAGACTAATCACAACTAGCCCCACAGCCAAATGTAGATAACATCTATCTTATTAAATGCTGGATCTCGTACGAAGATAAAGGAAGTCCCATGGCAGAGATTGTCATAGGCAAATGAAGTGTTAGAAGCTTCATCATGGAAGATACCGCTTTTTACGAGGTTAGGTGACTAGTTCCCTTCCTCGCTGTCTTTTCCTTCCCTAGTTCGAGTGCACAACTGAGTGCCCATTTACAGCTGGTAAACTGGAGTGTTCCATAGCCAGGCTTCAATCCAACAACTATGTAGTTGTGCTACCGAAGAAAGCACCCTGATCGCTTGATCAGTCGGTCACTCACTTTATCTATTTGTGTATTAATTTTGTGTAGATGCTAGGAATGGCATCAGTATTTAAATTTGTACCTGATATGTGTTGCGTGATAAATTCTCGCAACATCGTTTTATTACAATATCTATTTTATAACGCAAGGGCAACAACTGCTTGGAATTTATAGTCACTTTTCTCGGTAAGCATTTGTCTTCCCGCGTTGGTATTGAATGCAGTTAAGTTTTGAGCTGTGGTTTTTTGCGCTGGACTGCGCATGACTGGTCTTGTTTTTTGGTCGATCGGTTTCCGCCCACCACTAGTAGAGTGAGCGATTTGAATGGCGAAAGAGATGCCTCGTTGAAGAGGGGATCTCCGCTATTTTTTTTGTTCTGTCAGGGATGTGTAGTCCTCTTAATGGATATTTCGTTTATTCGAGATAATACCTCTAGTGTTTCCCACATGTCGGGAGACGTGATATTTCTTGATGCATGTCCCAAGGACCATTACTTGCTACTTTGTTAAATGAACTAGGTTTGGAAAACCTTTATTATCTAGAGGATATTTTTGAGGACATTATTTATACTTCGGCAGACGTGTCTGTCTTGCTGAAGTCAGACTAAGGAGAGTGAACTGATCTCATACATCTGGTTATCTCATGGCTGTTATAGAAAAGGATGGAGTTTTTCACCTGACTACATTTACAGCACTATGAAATATAACATGCATCTGACTCATCATTGTAATGCTGTCTACCGTCTATTGCTGTATTGAATGTTGCTGTGATAATTACTGTTTGATGTGCCTACATATTCGCGTAACCATTTTGTCACTGTGGCGTCCACAATAAATAATGAAGAAAAACGTCAACGGCTGTTACAAGAATCATTGACTTTATACGTCGTGAGTTTACTGACGTCCTATGTGGATTGCCCTGTTATTTTTGTATGAACATTGTTTGACTGAACACATCTGCACACTACACAAAACCAGACATGCGGATACCATCCATCATCATATGGCATCACGCATCAATATGGTTTGAAAAGATCAAATTATAAATAAGTAAAGGATGTACAGGAGCGGAATAGACCAGATGATGTTTATTACTGATAATGTTAATATTAATTCTGTATCATTGAAATGATGTCCCTTACTATGACTGTATAACTTTGACATCTGATGACTGACTAGTCTGACTTATGTGCTAGTCAGTTACAATTAATTGAAATGTTAATACTTCTGTATCACTGAAACGATGTCCTTACTTACTATGATTGTATAACGGTGACATCTGATGACTGACTGATCTGACATCTGTGCTAGTCAGCTACAAGTCTAGCCAGATACTAGCCAAGGCTGATATGATGTTTCAGGTTCCATGAGCTAACTCAAACCAGACTGTCTAGTATCAAAAGATTGTGTTGTTCATCAGAGGCAATCCCACAAAAGTGCAGGACCCCCAACGAGTGAACCACAGCTGGTCATTGATATTGCTATAGCTGGGTCTACCAAGTCTGATATCTACAGTCAGCATTGCCAAGTTGAAAAGATAAGTGTCATTTAAGACACTGACCACCTAATATGAACCAACAGCCAATAGTTGTGATATGAAAAAAGCTACCACAGTATTCAAATCATAATATAATTCAGTCAAAGGATGACAGTAATGTGTAAAGTCAGAAGACTAATAGAACAGTGATACAGTAAAAGTGATTTCAATTTTCATTAACTTTACTGTTCAAGATCCTGAAGTCTCAAAGGACAAGACTACTTATTAACATTGCTGAGTGACGGTTTCTAGTGAATATATTTTTTTCAAGGACAGAAAATCCCACAAAAACATTAGTTTAGAAATAATAGTAATTGTGTGAATATTTTTCCTATATTATAAATGCACATTTCCATATAGCAGAAATAGACGATCAGTGTATATATTAAAAGAATTAATTGTACCTGAGGACTTATTCACTTTGTACTCTTGTTCATTTTATGTAGGACCCATTAAGTAATCATAAAATAAAACTCATAAGATAGTGACACCTTAAATCCTGGTACAACTTCTTACCAACTGGCCAGGGTTTTCTCAGTCTGACTATTCCTATGATATCACTACACCAGTGCTTATTTCTAAGACTGGGGTAGTACTTGTAAGACCAGAACTCTTTACTGGTATACTATCCTGGTAGCATATGAGATACCTGGTTATTCATCTACCAACCTTATTTTTACTGTGATAGGGTGGGCGAGATGATGATGATGATGTTGTGATATTTGATCACTCTCTTTTCACACTCGCAACCGACCCTAATCAACAATAAAACTCTTGATTCTAAAGGCAGGGACTGTATTTATTTTTACAACCCATTCAGTGACTAAGAGCACACTGAAGCAAACGTTAAACAAATAACAAAGCGAACAAAACCGAACAAACAAAACACCCAGCTAGTGCTTCAGTTGCTAATCTGAAGAAGCAAACAAAGCAACGAACTAGTTAAAATCATTGTTGAATAACGATACTCTCACCTGTCAAACAGTCCTTCCATGCCACCTGACACCTTCAACTATCACACACGTACACACTCATGCGTGTCGTCCAATGCGACTGATAAGGTGTTGTGCATGAGGCTGACAATCTCACCGTGTAACATCGGTTGCTACCAAAACCAGTACTGCAAGAGCACACACTCAGCTATCCCACACACACACACACACATGCATGTCGTCCAATGAGACTAATACGGTGTTGTGCATGAGGCTGGCAATCTCACCATGTAACACAGATTGCTACCGAAACCACTACTGCACGAGCATATGAATACTTCATGCGGAGGCAAACCACACTGGTGGCCCCATGCTCCCTCAGGAGCGGAGATGAGAAATATGTATCTCCAAGTGAGCCCACGTGCTCTCATAAACCATTATACACATAACCATAATTAAATAATAATAATAACATGGACATAAAATAATATTCTTCAACTACATGTACATCAAATACTCTCAATAATAAGAGTTAACCACCACCTCGAACTGATCCATCTCAATATTCGTCACTGCCCTCTGAACATGTCGTAAGTGACGACTGGTGCGCCTGATAACAAGCGTGTCGTATATGACCCCTGATGAGATTGGGAACTCATCACACGAAACACATCGTTACCGTCACCGAAACAACCACAGCAATAGCCTCAAAATGCTTATTGTGGGCCTGTAATGGACACCAGCTGCATTGGTGTTTCCATGCTCAGCCGGAAGCAACCAAAGAAACACATGTCTTAACGTGCCTACGCACCAAGGAGTGGCTCTAATCTCCCCAGAAATCTAAATGGCTATTCTCACTTCAAAGTAACCCATAAATATATACAGTAGAATAATCAACAATCGTGACATACACTTAATTACTCTCACAATAAAGAATAAAATATAATTACTCTTGACTTAACACTAAAACTAAATTCATCAAAACGTGGCCACCCGGCTGCCATCTTGATATTTTTGCTACCAGGTTGATATTATCTTAATTCATGTGAAATAGCTTCATACCATATTTGCCTTTCTGATAAATAAAATAATCGCTCTTAAACTTTCACATCTGTCTATCTATTTAGACCTAATTCACTAAACATTAAAACAGACTCGTGCTGAATATAATTTCAGACTTATAGAACACGAATGCTAAATTCTACAAAATGCGCTAAGAATTACAGCTCACGTGCTCTGGTCCATCTGCTACCTACACCGGTCACCTCGTCGTTTGCTCTCTCGTCTGGGCTGATACTAGGAAAGGTCGCTGCTGGCTCGCTATTTCTTTATATATACCGCTAAGCCTAAACACTCAACTTAGTCCGCGCTGCGCGGATTAATTTAGCCACTTAAATGACACTCGCGATATTTGCTTTATCAGGCACGAAAACACAGATATGGCACACAATTATCAAATATATCACACGACTACCAAATATAGCACACGACCTTGCACGAAAATTAATTATTAGGCTTTACTATGGCCTTTTCATCAATCTTGAAGACTTTTTACATCCTAGCATGCTTCGCGCACATCGAAAATATGGGCGATAAATGTGCCACTCACAATGAAGGGGGAAGCTGGGGTGTTTTCCCGTGAAGGGGTAAGCCGGGTGTCTTTCCGGCCCTATCACATTACCGAAATATTTAAATAACCCGCTACAGATGTGTTGATGTGAATGTGCTAGTAGTGCAATGTCATCTGCATATTCCAGATCTTCCAATGTAGAAAATGTAGTCCATCTTATTCCTCTTGGACTGCCCTCTGTTGTCTGGCGCATCACCCAGTCTATGACTGTTAAAAATAGAGGGTTGATAAGGGGCATCCCTGTCGTACTGCTGTCTTCACCTCAAAGGTTAGGTTGCTCTGCCCAACGCTACACGTAAAGTTGGCATAGAGGCTTTTTATGATTGACACTATGCAGCTTGGAATTCCATAAGCCCTCGGTATTTTCCATAAACGGTCCCTACGTATACTGTCAAAAGCCTTTTCAAAATCAACGAAATTAGTGTACAGCTGTCATTGCCATTCTGAGCACTGCTCTATAATGTTAATGAGGGTAAATATATGATTTTCTGTTCTTTATAAATCCTGCCTGTTCTTTCCTCAGTTTGTGGTCTATTGCTTTTAAAATTTTCTGTATAATTGTCCTGCCTAGTATTTTGCTGGGAAATGAAAGAAGAGTTATTCCTCTCCAATTATTGCAGTCTGCAAGATCTCCCTTTTTGGGCAATTTGACAATTATTCCTTTGTTCGACTCCGTTGGTGCTGTCCTTGTTTTCCAGACTTGTACAAATAGTGGTTCTACTAGTTCTGCTGCTAGCTCAGGGTCTGTCTTAAATAGCTCTCCATTTAAGTTATCATGACCAGGAGCTTTTCCATTCTTTAACCCTTTGAATGCTGTGATGATTTCTTCTTTTCGTGGAATGTCTGTATTTACATCTAGATCATTTTCAGCCTCAGGAACATTCAATTGTATCTCGGGTGGTTCCTTGTTCAGAGTTTCTCTGAAATGCTCTGCCCATCTTTTTTCCTGTCCCTCTGCTGTCGTGATGAGATTTCCTTGCTTATCTCTTACTAATGTAATATTATTTGCACCTCGTTTTCCGCTGATGATTTTAGTTATTTTGTATTCTGTGCTTTGTTCATTTCTCAGTGCTGCCTCTTCTGCCTGTCTTGCAAGGACATTCAGAAATGACTATTTGTTAGCACGGGTTTGACGTTTTACTTCCTTGTCCGGCTGACTGTACTGTTCGCTATTTAGTTGCTTTAACGTGGGGGACTTCGCTTCTGTTTTCTTTCTTTTCATTTCTTTTCTCATCGTTATGGTGTTTAATGTTTCTGGTGTTATCCAGTCTTGCTTCTTCCTTTCCTGGAATCCCAAGCATGATTTGCTGCTTCCCTTATATATTGTTGAAAGGGTGTTGAATTTCTGGACTATATCATCAGTCAATGTCTTTTCCTGACTTTTGGCAAATTGATATCGCTTCTTTTTATCAGCCGCAAAAGCTTTTCTGGTAAGGGAGTTCTTCAATTTGCTGATGTCAAACCTTTTCTGTGTAATTACAGTTGGTCCAGCCGTTCTTAGTTTCACTTTCAGTTTTGCTACTACTAAATGGTGATCACTTCCCACATCCGCACCTCTTCTTACCTTCACATCTTGTATTGCATGTCTCCATCTACCGTTAATCATAATATTGTGGTCTATCTGGTTTCTGTCCCGACCATTTGGTGATTCCCATGTTAATGTGTGAATTTCTTTGTGTGAGAAAGGTGTTCCTCCAATGACCAGGTTGTTAATGCTACAGAAACTTATTAATTTATCCCCATTTTCGTTTGCTGTTCCGCTGCCGCATTTCCCCATTGCTCTTTCATTATATGCATTGTGTGTCCCAACTTTCGCATTGAGGTCTTCCATTACTACGATAAGATCATATCTAGGTGTGACTTCCATTTCTTTCTGCAGTTGTTGATAGAATTCATCCTTGACCTCATCATGCTGTCATTCGTTGGTGCGTAGCATTGTACGAGCTCTCAATCTTATTCTTATCAGTCTGTTGTTGATGGGTTTCCATTCCAGTATTGTCCTTTCTATTCCTTTCTGTAGAATAACGGCTACACCTTCATTGTGCTGTCCATGCTCTCTTCCAGAGTAAAGTACTGTTTCTCCTGTTGCTGTTTTAACTTTTCCTGCCCCTGTCCATCTGCTCTCGCTTATTCCTAGAATGTGTAATCTATAGTTCTTCATTTCCGCTGTGACCTGTTTTAGTTTGCCCGTCTAGAACATTGTCCTGACATTCCAAAATCCTATTCTTGTTTCACGTTTTGTGGTCAGGACGTCCGTTTTCGTGTCAGTGGATTCCTTTCGGCTTTCACCACTGACAGTCATACGAGCCTCAGACTCCGGATGTTCGTCCCGCAGCAATGTTTGTTCATTTGTTGTCGTTTCCGTAACTTCATCTCTTTTTACCTAGACAGGGGTGTCAGCCCTGTGCTAAAACCCCCACCCTGGAGGACCAGGGTGTCTTCTTTAGTCTGACCCCTGCCCGCGCAAACCTGTCCAGCTTGGTAGAACGTTCCAGGAGTAAAATTCCAGCTGGCATAGCTCTGGGGGTAATTAGGGTACGCAAGCCGCCATACCTCGACACGGTATTGACACCGGTGATGGCACGGTCATATATATGAGTAAACCCTGAGGATAAATCCGGAGTCGGAGTCCCTAAGGCAGTCTAATGTCGATCCGACATTATTCTGGCAACTCCTGCGACGTGGCTGGTTCCAAACTGTATCGGCTACTGCCGTTCCTTTGGATCTACCAGCTGTGTGGAGAGGGGGAACATGCTGCATGGGCAACAGCTTGATCTCCATATAACTGTGCCCAAGCTCGCGCCCTGGAGAGGACACTCCAGCTTCACCCTATAGGTGTCGGCAAAACACGGGAAGTAGCAGTTACCGGTTATAAGCATTTTGCCCAATTGGCGTAGGGCATGGCGCCAGGGGCTACTTCCGACAGTGGGAGAGGTTCTAGGATCTCACTGGACAGCTACCGCCCGCTTCAAGCTGGGCAGCCCCCAGTCAATAAGGTGTTGTCCCGCCACTGTCTGCTTTCCCCATCGGGTGCATGGGGATTAGGGTCAAACCCGAACTGTGGACAGAAAATTTTGCACCAAGCAATTATCGAAAAAACAGAAATAAGCAAACTCTCAGATTGGGATGCTGGAACGTCCGGACTATGTTGACTGGACTATCCGAAAACCTACAGGATGTAAACGATGTAAGGAAGACAGCCATAATTAATGATGAGCTTAAACGACTTCAGGTGGATATAGCTGCACTTCAGGAAACGCGCCTGGCGGACTCTGGAACGGTGAGCGAGAAGGACTACACATTTTATTGGCAAGGGAAAGATCTTAATAAAACTAGAGAACACGGAGTAGGTTTTGCGGTAAAAAAATCGCTAACTAAAATGGTTGAACCAGGCGAGAATGGATCAGAACGCCTGTTAACGCTCCGCTGCAAACTAGCACAGGTCCCATCACCCTTGTCAGTGTGTATGCTCCTACTCTGTACTCTGCCTCAGAAGCTAAAGATGAGTTCTACGAGAATCTAGCAGCAGTCATCAAAAGCATACCTAGGCAAGAACAGCTTGTTCTCCTTGGTGACTTTAACGCTAGAGTGGGTGCCGATAATGTTTCATGGCCTTCATGTCTGGGCAGGTTTGGTATTGGCAAGATGAATGAAAATGGACAACGGCTCTTAGAGCTGTGTGTCCACCATGACCTCTGCGTGACCAACACCTACTTTCAGACAAAACCCCAGCATAAGGTGTCATGGAGACACCCACGATCCAAACACTGGCACCAACTGGACCTGATTCTCGTCAGAAGGCCACTTCTCAGGTCTGTGCTCTCTACGCGCTCGTACCATATTGCAGACTGTGATACAGATCACCCCTTGGTTTGCTGCAAAATCAGAGCACAACCAAGAAAACTCTATCGTGCCAGACATGAAGGGAAACCACGCATTGATACCAGCAAGATGTCAGACCCTGTCATGATCGCTCAATTTACTGCGACCTTCAAGAAAGTGCTCAGCAGCCCTCAGCATGGTGATACTATTACAGAGAACTGGGAGCATCTACGAAACACCATTCAAAGTACTGCACTTGCCACCTTTGGTAAGAAAACGGCAAAGTCAAATGACTGGTTTGATGCTTCATCAGATGTGATGACACCTGTCATTGAAGCTAAGCGCAGTGCTATGAATGAATACAAACGTTCACCGAGCGCTAGAACCCTACAGATCCTGAAGGCTACGAGAAGCAAAGTTCAACAAACTGCTCGACGCTGTGCAAATGACTATTGGCTCCAGCTCAGTCAGAGCATCCAGATCGCAGCGCAAACAGGCAACATTAAACAAATGTATGACGGTATAAAGAAAGCACTTGGCCCCCAAAAAAGTAAGACGGCACCGCTAAAAACCATCAGCGGAGAGAAGCTAACCGATAAGGGTAAGCAGATGGAGAGGTGGGTCGAGCACTACTCTGAGCTTTATGCTAGAGAAAATACCGTTACGCCTGCAGCCCTTGATGCTGTCAAATGTCTGCCAACTATGGAGGAGCTGGATGCCGAACCAACATTAGAGGAACTCAGCAAGGCCATTGATAGCTTGGCCTCTGGCAAAGCACCAGGCAGTGATGGGATTCCTCCTGATTTAATCAAATGCTGTAAGAGCACGCTATTACATCCCCTGCATAGGATGCTGTGCCAGTGCTGGGAAGAGACAACTATTCCTCAAGACATGCGAGATGCCAAGATTGTAACACTGTACAAAAATAAAGGAGACAGAAGTGATTGCAATAACTACAGAGGCATCTCTCTTCTTAGTATTGTTGGTAAGGTTTTTGCCAAAGTCGTCTTAATGCGACTACACAAGTTAGCTGAGCGCATATATCCAGAGTCACAGTGTGGATTCCGAGCTGGTAGATCAACAACAGACATGATCTTCTCTGTCCGCCAGATTCAGGAAAAATCAAGAGAGCAGCAAACGCCTTTATATATCGCCTTTATAGACCTCACAAAAGCATTTGACCTGGTTAGTAGGGATGGACTCTTCAAAATCCTCCTGAAAATAGGCTGCCCTTCTAAAATGCTGGAAATGATAAAGTCATTCCATGACGACATGAAGGGAACAGTCCAATATGCTGGAAGCACATCACAGCCCTTTTACATACGAAGTGGCGTTAAACAAGGCTGTGTTCTGGCTCCGACCCTCTTCGGGATCTTCTTTGCCTTACTCTTGAAACATGCATTCAGAGATGCAACTGAAGGAATATGCCTTCACACTAGGTCAGATGGCCGTCTGTTTAATCTTTCAAGGCTGAAGGCAAAAACAAAAATCAGAAGGGTCACTATAAGAGACTTGTTGTTCGCTGATGATGCTGCAGTCGTCACTCAAAGCCAACAGGAGCTTCAGAACTTGATGAATCGCTTCACTAAAGCATGCAAGGACTTTGGCCTCACAATAAGTCTAAAGAAAACGAATGTGCTGAGTCAGGATGCGGGTGCTGCACCAGTTATCACTATCGATAACTATGAATTGGCAGTGGTGCACCACTTTACATACCTAGGGTCTACCATCAATGACAAACTCTCACTGGACACAGAAATCGACAGCCGCATTGGCAAAGCTGCAGCTACCTTTGCCCGCCTCACATCGCGTGTTTGGGGAAACTCCAAACTCACAATGAAGACCAAAGCTGCGGTATATAATGCCTGCGTCACCAGCACACTCCTATATGGCAGCGAGACCTGGACGACCTATGCTAAGCAAGAAAGAAGGCTCAATACCTTCCATTTACGGTGTCTACGCCGCATCCTCGGCATTTCGTGGAAAGATAAAGTGACAAATGTCGAGGTGTTGTCACGTGCTGGCCTTCAAAGTATGTATATACTGCTTAGACAGCGCAGACTTCGCTGGCTTGGCCATGTTCGCCGCATGGAAGATGGTCGCATCCCAAAAGATATCTTCTATGGACAATTAGCAGATGGCAAGAGAACAGTTGGGCGACCACAGCTGAGGTTCAAAGATGTGTGCAAGAGAGATATGAGGGCACTGGACATGGATCCAGCAACATGGGAGGATGAAGCTGCCGATCGCACTAAATGGCGATGCTATTTACGGCGCCACCTCAGATTGGGTGAAGAGAGGCTCACACAACAAGCAGAGGAGGGGAGAAAACGTCGAAAGGAGCACCAGGAAAATAAGCAGCTGAGGGCTGTCACCTCAGGGGCGCATTCCCATAGTCAGTTATGACTGAAGGGGCTATTATTATTATTATTATTATTATTATTATTATATATATATATATATATATATATATATATATATATATATATATATATATATATATATATATATTGTGTGTGTGTGCGTATATTGGTTGGATTTACAATCAGATACTAAGAATAGTTAAATTTATCGCATACCCTTCGGCATCTGCTAAACGTCTTGCAACATGACGAACAGATTGACCATCCTGAATCCATGCCATGGCTCGACCACGGTCTACAGTACTGAGACTTCTCTTTGGTGGCATGGCTAATGCAGTGATCATTTCAACCACTTGTCATACTGATGTATTGCATACCAACGGTGAACACTCTTTACCGATGATCATTTTCCACGTGCATTCAAATTCAACTCACTTTTTCACCTTTTGAACTAGTGGGGCGTGTTGCAAAAACCACGAGTTTTTGCAGCAACAATGGCAATTTTCACGTGCGGGTTAAAGTGACCTAGTTTTTGGACATTTAAAAAAAATTAACCTAGTGCACACAGAAATGTATACACATTTCTCCGAGCTCAGTTTTAATGACATTTTCCCTTATCTTTACAGTTTGCCAATCAATTATATAAACCTTGTCTAAACTGAATGGCGGCCCTTAACCTTTGTCCAGTAGTATATAATGCTGCATGTTATCATTATAGATAAATTATTTCATGTAAAACCATTAACGGTTGTCATGTCTCAAATGTAATCCCTAAAATTAGCTCGTAAAAACGTGGGTTTTGAACACGTATATTAAGATTGAACGTCAGCCACTCTTGACACGTCGTCTCAGTATGATACCTGTAAATAATTAAATGAAGCTTATTTCATGTCTTTTCCTTAACGGAAAGTCTGTTTGTATACACAGTGTGATATAACAACCAAGATCTTTCTTTCATATTTTTTTTTAGTTAAACATTTATAATTAATAAAAATTATTCAGAAGGACAATTATATGCAATATTATTTTTTTTTATTGAGGGTCCGATTGAAAGAGTGGTTAGAGCACTGGTCTCTCTTGGCAAAGGTGCTGGGTTCGATTCACGGTATCGACACGCTCCAGTTTATCCAGCTGTAAATGGGTACCTGACTTTGCTCGTGAGTTGGGATAGGAAAAGGCAGCGAAAACGGGAACTGGTCACCTCACTTCTCGATGCTTGACCCAATTTAGTGAAGTCTCTTACACTTCACTCCACTACGACAGCATGTGCAATGGGACCACCCTTACCTTATATTTATTATTCACTGCCCAAATTATGATCCCATTACACGCAAAATACCGCACTACACGCCCCATACCGCTACCTGTTTGGAATGAATATTGAAATAATAATTTCCTACCATACATTTTAGACGAAATTAGAAAAATTTCATAAAATTTGTTTACACACTATAAATGAATAACATATGAAGCAAACATAAAAACATCTTTACTCTTTATCTCTCCGATCTTTTGTCCTTTAAAGGAAGGAAAGGTGGAAATATCTGCCTAATGGATTATAATAACTACAATGCAGTGCGATATTCCAATTTATTTTTTATTTTTAGACAAGAATTACTGTACAGTGCGTGTTGCCTGGCCTTCTACTGCACAATGCTTCCTGCCTGAGTTAAGTGCCTGCTACCTAGGCAAGAATCACTTGTCCAGTGTTCCCTACCTGACGGCAACTTGCACTGTACAGTGCGTTTTGCCGGGTACGTCCTTCCTGCCTCCTACACCGGTCGAAAGCCTGGCTGAAAAAAGGTGAATGGCGGCATGCATGGAGGCCGTAGGGGACATCCCCTCCGCGATGCGAGGGCACAACTAGCCAATAACCTGTTTGTTTTAAAATTTGATTTAAAGAAACATAGGAGGGAGAACCTCAATCTTAAAGGCGACGAACTGGCACAAATTATGGACGACGATTTATGGACTAAGGAATCGTAGAAGTATTAACAAGAACGAACGAACGAACGAACGAACTTTATTTTCAAAGGGTTTAGAATTGGGCACGCAGGCCCGTCTAACATTCTGCCCTTCCTTTCTCTCATCTTCCATACTGAATCCATTTATTCTCACACGTATCCTAAATATTACTTAAATAATAAAATAACAAAAAAAGTACAATAAAATAAAATCCCAACATTGCAACAGTACAATAACAGTTACACAGATTTACAGATGCGTATCATAATTTATACTAAACAGGACAAAATTAACTTTAAAACCTACATATGATGTTATGTAATTATTTAAGAACATGACGAAATTAGGGTGGCATATAATCTGCACTCATGATGTATTTGAAAAGTCTGTGATTGAATGAATATGGACTAAGAGTATTTTTTAAGTCGTGTGGAAGATTATTCCACAGATGAGCAGCAGAAAAAGCTAAACTTTTCTTGAATAAGTCGAGCCTAGGCTTGGGCATGTGTAATTTATTTAAGCGTTGACTGCGTCTTCCGCTGTATTTGAAAATAGGCCACAGATACGTTGGAGCATTCTGTGACAAGATTTTGTGAATAAATTTGGCTTTGTAGAAGAGAAGGCGCTTTCTTAGTGGTAATATGTTAAGATATGTATATGCGACTTCACACTGTGTGAGGTTTTTGTCTGAAATTAGGCGCACTGCATGTTTTTGTAATGAATAGAGTCTTTTAGTGTTGGACATGGTGCAGCCATCCCAAATTGTGGAACAATAGTCTAGATGTGTTTGTATCTGGGATGTATAGAACATTTTTCGTGTCTCCTCATCTAGGAAATGTTTGATTTTAGCTAACTGGTAAACTTTTTGTGCCGTTTGTTTGGTCAGTGCTTGTACATGCGAATTCCAACTTAAATGTTGGTCAATTATGAGTCCTAGTGTTTTATATTCATTTACATTGTCAATTAAAGAGGTTCCAATGTGGAGCTGAAGTGTTGTTTTCGGCGAGTTTTGTAATTTTTGTCTAGTTGATATTATCATACATTTTGTTTTGGTGATATTTATTTGCATGCAGTTTTCATTGCTCCACTTAATAAGATTGTCTGTGTCGCTTTGTTAGCCCGTGTGTTGCCGGGGCCCGAAAGGGGAGCAAAGAATAGTAACACTGCACCCTACCACGCATGTCGTAAAAAGCGACTAAGGAGGGTTGGGCATGGGGCTGTTTACCCCATCCCGTAAAAACTTTGCACAGTGGGCTGATCACCTGCTTGCCAACCAATCTGATTACAGAAACAACGATAGATTGCGTAACGCAGTATTCGATTACTAATTCCGTCAAGCCCTGATGAGCTATTATCCTTAAGGCCAATAAGCTAGTTATACACTTCATTAACTGTCATAAAAGGAATGTCGGGTGGAACTGAGTTTGTACATTTGTTCTTACAGAATGCTGAAAGTTTGTCTAAGTCATTACAGGAAGGTGGTATTGTGGATTTCAGACTGTTTATTTCTGCTTGAAAGTGATTGCTGAAGTCGGTGCAAGTAAATGAAGTGTTGGAAGAGAATGAGTCTGGTGCATTACGTTTTTTCGCTAAGGTGTTAATTGCCTTCCATATTTCCTTACTATTTGATTTGTTCTGAACCATATTTCTAAAATGATTTTTCTTTTCTTTCCGAATTAAATAATGAACTTTGTTCCTGTATACCCTGTATGTGTTGAGGTCCTTATTTTTGTGCGCTTGATCTCTCTGCCTCATAGCCTCCAACACTTCCTGCGTGATCCACGGAGATTTTAATTGTCGTTTGACGCGAATTTCCTTAGCTGGTACGTGCGTGTCAAAAACATTATAAAAATTTTTTGTCCAGTATTCAATAGCGTCATCCGGATCAGGAAGTTGGTAAACACGGGCGAGAGGTGCAGTTAGCAAGTCATTTAAAAATAATTCCTTACTGAAATGTTTGAAACTTCTAAATTTGATACTTACATGTTTATTTATAAGAAAGACAAGGAGCTGGTAGAGGAGATGAGCATGTCGTAAAACGAGTGTGTAAACCCACTACTTTGTTAAATCACTATTTTGAGATACAAGTTTGCTTCAACCAATCAACTAGCACCGTTCACCAGTCTCTGAGACAGAATAAAATTAGGCTTAAGCCCTGTTTTTCGGATCTCGGTCGGGGCCATCTTGTCTCTCAATATGGCGGAAAAAACAGAATAAAATTAGGCATAAGCCCTGTTTTTTCGGGACTTGTCTCGGTCAAGGATGGTACGGAGGTTTGTACTAAACTGCATACAGCCAATCAGATTGCCATGCCGAGAACCAGCCAAAAGCTTTCCCTAAGCCGTAAAAGTTACCTCATCTACCTATTTATACGGGAGAGTTTATTCATTATCATACAACACCAACACGAAGCCAGATAGACGACCGACTGAAGAAGAAAAGCTGTCAAACTTGATTTATTGCTTACCTGCGTGCATTGACCTGGCAGACTGCTTCGCTAGTCGAGTCAAAACCTGGCCTATTTAAATCTTGGAGGGTAAGCATAATTACTATACTTGTAGGAACATAGGCCTACAGCAGGTATATCATGTTGGTATTTGTTGTGTGTCATTTATACTACCTACACCTGTATATATTTAATATATTTTGGTTCACTATGAATGTATCAGGTTACTGATTGTATCTTGGGGAATTAGGGTTAATGATTGTCTTTCCTGATATTATTGCTGAAGACGATACTCAAACCTGAAATATAACCAAAACAGTCCTTGTTAGGACCCAATCTATTGTCTCACGTAACTTCAATCTATTGTCTCAGATAACTTCAACCTGAAATATAACCAAAATAGTCTTTGTTAGGACTCAATCTATTGTTTCGTATAACTCCAATCTATTGTCTCCTATAACTCCAACCTGATATATATAACCAAACAGTCCTCGTCTCATACAACTCCTATCATCAGAACACAACAATATTGTTAAGATATATGATACCAGCCAGTATAGCACTTGTCAGAGAGGGCCTGGTATATTATAAGGGGAAGGAAAGGGGTGTATCACACCCAGTTGTACATATTATTGGATGTATTCATGTATTGAATTTATATTATTGGATGTATTCATGTATTTAATTTATATTATTGGATGTATTCATGTATTAATTTATCAGAAAGATCGTTTTGCAAGTAGACACCTGTCTTGTCTCGCTATTGCTAAATCATAATGAGCCATGTTGCCATTCATCCTACATGCAGACACCTGAGACTCGCTCATCTCATATACAATAGAAATAGGTGGGCTTGAGGACAGAAATTAGCCCCTATTTTTACTTGTTGCAGGTTTTATTCGTGTCATCAAACCTTGAGGTCGTATGTCCAGTCAATCCAGCTACCTGGAACTTCGCAGGAGCACAGTGAATTGCACAGGAGCTACATCTTTAGTCCCCCTCAGTCTTGGGTGGGCTAACGAAACGATCATCAGCAGGTGTTGTGTGAATCAAACTAAGAAGGACAGAACTTTTGAGAGATGAGTACACATTAGTATCATTTCTGTCAGCAATTGTGAGCAATTAACTGTCAGTGACGAAAAAGAGATTTAGCGTAGAAAGAGACAAGATTAACAGCATAGCTGATAAATGTTATATACTTAATTAACAGCACAGCTGATACATGTACTATAATTGAATAACAGCACAGCTGATATAATTTTTGTTCCTATAATTGGAAAACTTGTAATATATTTATATATCTATATAAATATAAATATTTGTAAATCATATGTAAACTTACAAATCCATTTTTCAACATCCACCCTTCAACACAAGAGTAGATAGTGTATATACTAAATAAATAATAAGGAAATTGTATTTGAAAGACTTGTCAATTTTATGATTGTTAAGTAAAATCTGTTTCCTTGTTTTAATATCACAGTTAGGTACACAGCGGGGGTGGCAATGTATGACTGTCTCCTCTCTACTAATTTTTCGAGATCAGAACATTCACAGCCGTAACTAATTTGTGATACCAGTAGTTCTCTCAGACACTGGGACTTCACTATTTTCTGCAGAAATTCTATTTCTGTAATTGTCAGTACTATACTGATCCAAGAGCCAATAAAAACCTCACGCCACAGAGCAAAACAAAGAAAAAAGGCAAGGAGTTGCGGATCTCAACGGCAACATGCTGCTCTACATTGGAATTCCCACAAGCGACAGAGCTAAGGGTGGGTGTCGGCGGTATTGTGGCTAAAAGCCAAACAAATAACATCAAAGGGTGAAAATGTGTCTCGGAGCGCAATTTCGTGCAAAATCTAAAACATGGAGAGACCATAGTCAACCTATTCATTGTGTAAGGACCAAACAAAGATGAGCGAGCAGAGGTCAAAGAAGAATTCTTTGAACTGCTTCATAAAACAGTGGACAAGCGGCGCACGGTTGAAATTATCCTGTCAGAGATTTCATCGCCGGAGTTGGAAATGACCATGACGGAAGGGTGATATTCTATCACATTATCTTTTCATACTCCTCATGGACGATGTCGTCAAGGCATTTAAGGAAATGACCAAAAAGTATTCAGTGGGGTACTGGAAGATGAGACAGGTATGTATTTCAGAGCTGGCATTAGCCGATGATGTTGCCCTGATTGCTAAATCAGAGGCACATCTCCAATATAACCTGCAAGCCTGGAAGGAAGAGCTGGAGATGAGAGGGATTGTCATCAGCAGCTCCAAAAAAAAAAAAAAAAAAAAAAAACAGAACCATGGTGATATCACGAGACAAAAGCAGGCATCAGATTAATCTGGGAGAACAGGTCCTGGACAGGTACTGGAGCAGTTCAACCGTTGTAAATACCTCGGAGCTATTATAGACTGAAAGGGAGGCATCAAAGAAAAATTAGCTACCCGAAGAGCAGCTGGAAGACTTTTTCAGGCCATAAATCGAGGATTCCACAGCAAAAGAGAAGTTATCAAGAAGTCGAAGATGGTTTTATATCGCTCCACCTATATTCCAGTCTTGACATATGGATGCGTGTCATGGGCAATTACAACAACCGAGAAAAACCAGCTCTAAAACTCAGAAATGAGGATTCTGAGAAAAGTGGTTGAAGTAACAAGAAGAGACTTTGTTCGCAACAAGAAGAAGCGTGCTACAAAGTGGCAGCAAGTATCGAAGGGTATGAATGCTCTGGTTGTATGCACACCTGATGCATCCTCTTATCCGTCCATCCCTGCTGGTGTTATTTTGATACCAAATTCCAGCAATCTTTAGCCTTGATGATTCACCAATCGCAGTGTCATTCTCTAATAGCCGATCGTTAAATGTCCTCAGTATGCCTTCCTCATCCATATCCAGTGCTCCTTCTATGGGAGCTCAAGAAGCTAGTCTATCATCTCTTTCATTGTCGCGTACCCCTGCACGATCAGGGCACTAGATCCATACCAGTTCTGGAAGATTCGAGGCTTCTATCAATGTTTTCCATTCATGCTGTAGCTATCTATTTTGGACATTACGAAGCCTGGACTGAGAGTCTGATACAATAACTGCACTTGTTAATGAAGTTTTAGGCAGCCACCTTAAGGATGCAGCAGCTTCCTCTACCTCCATTCTCATGCGGGATGTTGTTATCGTGTAAGTCCCGCTGTGTTCAGAGAACTGTAAAAGTATATATAGTTAAATTGCACGTTCAAAAACATGGAACAACAAAGACACAAACCTGATTGTTGTAACGGTCGAAGGGCCGACAAGACCTGAGAAACTGACGCTCGAAACTATTTCAAAAAAGACAGAGGCTTTTATCCCGCCGGTCATACAGTGCTCTAACTGCCAGCAGTTTTCGCACACAAAGAAAACGTGCAGGAAAGATACAGTTTGCCGGTATTGTGCGGGTAGTCACCAATATGGCGACTGCCCCAGGGCAAAGGAGGACCGCAACTACAAAGAAACTAACGCAAACCGTACCTGTGCAAACTGCCACGGAAACCACGGGGCAAGGTACAGAGGATGCCCTATGTTCCAGGAAACTAAGAACATCTTGAAGGAGGCCGTGTCTAAAAACATACCCTTCAAAGAGGCCAAACACAGAGTGACTGCGGATGCTGCAGAAAAACAGCGCACGATTGACAGACGACAGCTACACAAGCTGACCGCTGAAATCAACGAAATGAAAAGGAAACTGCAGAACGAAAACAGAAGCAAGCAGGCTCCTGAAGACGACAAGGATAGAGGTGAAGACGTAATAGATATGCAGAGCGTCAGAGAAATGTTACAGAGCGCCCAGGCAATGCTACAGGAAACAAAATCCATCAAACACGAGATAGAAGTCGACATCGCCAAACTCACAAAGCTAAAAGAAGAGAACGAAGAAATCCTCCAAAGAATTGAAGCAGAGAGAAGGATCGTTGAGGATATCCTTACAAAAACTAGAGAACAAAACAAAGAAACGAAAGACAAAATGAGAATCGAAATCGTACAACAAATGATACGCAATCAAGAAAGAGCATGTGCAGCCATGAATGAAACCCTACCAAACACACTAAAGACAGTCATGGGACAACGCACAACGAATCAGACAACAACGAGAAAGGACCAAGCAGACAGCTAGTGGTCCTTTTCAGGACCGATCACCTCCAGGACTACGAACGAGATACCAGTGAAGACGATAACACCCTATATACCCCAATTATAACCAAACTTTCAGGTTGAACAGGGTATTACAGCAGCATAGTAGACGAAAACAACAACAACAACAACATGCCTGTGTACTAATAATGCAAAGTACACAGTCGAAAAAAGTTGCGACGCTATATTTTGTAGTATATGGTATACAATTAAATTTATAAAGAGATGTGAAGTTGGTGATACTAATTTTTTGTGTTTATGCTCTACACAATAGAAGTAAAGTGACACTGAAAAATTTAACATTCCATTTTTACGTTTTTTTACTTCTAATTTGAAGTACAAGGACGTATACAAGTTGTAATAAGTCCTGTATCTGTTCATGTCTACAAAATGGAAGTACAGATAAAAATACATTTTCATTTTAATGTGCTAGAACGTACAGACACGAGGGTGTGCAATTAGCAATAGTATTTTTCAATATTCTCATGCTGCAAATTAGAAGTACACAGAGATGTGAAAGTAGTATTCCATGTTTCTATGATAAAGTGCTACAAAGTGGACCTATAAGGTGGTGCAAAGATAGTGCCATTACATTTGATTGGGTTTTAGGTAGTGGTGTACTCACCAAACAGCCAAATCACTAATACGAACAACAAACAAAGAAATTTGAATGAACAGTTGGGCCATGGGAAACACAGGGAGACAGGTTTACAGACGTATGGCCTGTCCTGATCCTAATGACAACATTGGCTGTCTTACAAGGAGGGATCAGAGCACAATTTTTCGGCTCAGAATACAACAATACCACTCAACAGTCACTTGAACATAATCCAACCACAAAACTTTCCAGAGTGCCAGCTGTATAACTACCCCTACGAAACTGTTGACCACCATCTCTTTGAGTGCCCATCACTCGATGATGTTAGGAAAATGCTCCTTCTTCCCAGGCCAGATAAGGGGAACACCTTGTACGGAGAAACAAAACAACTTGCGCAAACATGCAGATATCTGATAAAAATATTGTTAGAGACTGGCCACTAATAATGTATGCTATAGCCATCACTGATAATAGCCAGTACTGATAATAGTTAGAGCTGTGGTGGTTCAGGAAGGATGGTAGTGTCAATGTTATTGTAGGTGCGCTGATGAAGGCACATCAGCATTCGTCGGGCTTACAGGTGGCCGACCAGGTGTATGGGTGTATAGACATCAGTGAACGCGAATGCATGTAGTTCTAACAAAAGTCAACAATAGTCCCACACACACCAACGTACATGCAGGAGTCAGGAAAAGGTTGAAACTCCTAATCGTTCTACACTAATTTAATACTCCACAGTCACGAGGACATCACTAAGTACATTGTCACAGGTACAGTACACAGCAAAATAGGACACATCTCATAAGCACAAAATCCATAGGTAGTTAAGTGCATAGCATACAGAATCCCAGGCACAACAGCTGCATAAGTACAGCAGTTCATAATGATAAAGTTTCCTGGTCCAAACTATCCCTACAGTAAAGGGAACTGCCTATATCGCAAAACAGTAATATCTGTATCGTCAGACTCAACATAACTCATGGGAGAAAAACACTTTCCCTATAATAATAATCTGTCGACCTTCATAAATCTCCCTCATCGGAGATATCAACACATAACGGCCTATCCATGGCCCGAAAGAAATCTTTAACAACGTATGTTCTGCAGAATATATTTAAGCCTTTATATCCACGGCTTTATGAAATCTTAGGAAATATCACAATTCTTTTCACCAAAAACAATTCTCTATATCGGGACACGCAGACCATAATCGTCAGTCCCTTCTCTAAGCTATCTCAGCATTCCAATGTCACGAAAATCTCCCCGCCTAAAAAACCGCTCAGTAAAAAATTTCATCCCCGCGCAAAAACACCGCTGAGCCGTGAACTCAACTCATCTAGAAGGTTCGAGAGGATTCCCGATCCTATAAGTAGCAACTCAAGGATGATAATAAAAATCCGGCCTGTACTTACAAGTATTTTACTCATAAACTCCCCTTGACTAGAATTAGGACTTAACAATGGCAACGAAAAGATCAGAGAAGAACAAGCGGGTTTCAGGCCGAAACGATCATGTATTGATCAAATATTCACACTAAGAACAATTATAGAAGAATCAGTGGAAACGCAATCGCTACTTATTATCACCTTCGTCGATTTTCAAAAAGCCTTTGATAGTCTACACCGCCCATCATTGTGGAAGATACTTACAATCTATGGTTTTCCAACAAAATATGTGAATATAATCAAAGCGCTATATGACAATGCAAGATGTTGTGTTAGAACAAATAAAGGGAATACAGAATGGTTTACAGTAGAAACAGGGGTGAAACAAGGCTGTATTATGTCACCACTACTTTTTGGAATAGCTATTGATTGCGTTATGAGAAACTATACCCACAATGAACAATTAGGTATACAATGGACAAATGGAAAATTCCTGGGGGACCTGGATTTCGCAGATGATTTAGCATTCTTAAGTTCAACACCCAGACAATCCCAAGAAGCAGTAAATAATTTGTGTCATCTCTCGGTTAAAATAGGTCTCCAAATAAATGCCTCTAAAACTAAAGCTATGAACTTTTCTAATGAGACCTTTGATATCATCTTGAACGGGGAAAAACTACAGAAAGTTGAAAGTTTCAATTATTTAGGCAGTAAAATGACTCAGGATGGTGACACAACAAGAGAAATTCATACTAGAATTGCTTTGGCAGCTAGCGCCTTCAATAGATTATCTAACGTTTGGAAATTACGATCATTGAATACACATACCAAGCTTCGTCTGTTTAATTCAAATGTTATCTCAGTGTTAACATACGGCTGTGAGAGTTGGAAAATAACAAAATCATTGGAGAACAAGCTGAATACATTCGAGAACAAATGTCTTAGAAAACTCATGAACATCAGTTGGAAAGAATTCAAGACTAATCGACAAATAAGAGAAGACTCTAGGCAGAAATATGTCTCCGACTATATAAGGAAAAGACGATGGTCATATATCGGTCATGTCCTACGAATGCAAAACAACAGAATACCACTACAGGCGCTCACTTGGGTTCCTGAGGGTAAGAGGAAAAAAGGAAGACCAAAAGAAACACTCAGAAGAACAATAATAAGAGAAGGAAGAACGTTGGGCCTAAATAATGTGCAAGAGCTAAGAGGAGTGGCGTCACAACGAACAACCTGGAGAGCACTGGTTTCTGCCTTATGCGCCGTGTTTGGTGCTTAAAGAATTTATTATTATTATTAATGGCATTGGGGAGAAGGGCGAGAGTCCAAGCGTCGCTGGATCAATAACAACAACAACAACATAGTTAGTGGTGTAAAATAATCAGTAAATGCGGATTTTCATAACGAAATTAAATTCAAATCTCCAGAATAGATCTTCCAAGGATGTAAGAACTTATCAATGAGTGTCGTACATTTAGATAGGTATTAGAGATATATTTGGTCCCGTCTCAGTAGAGGTGATAGTGGTAAATAAGTGAGAAATAAGGTATAAGAAATAGATTTCACGAGTGAATAGTTTAAGGGTAGAATCTGTCTCTGGATTGAGAAGATACTCTAGTCCAGCCTATCTTTACGACTGTAATTTATTATAAGACAATCCTACTCTCCCTACATGCAACATATACGTTTAACCACTCACGCGCACACAAATATGTGACTACAAGACACACAAACGTGAAAAAACTATGGATGATTGGGTATGGGACTGACCGACACGATAAATTAAGTTTTTGTTTAGTTTATTATCAATTAAACTTCTCACAACATCAAACATATAGAAATCAACATAAATCAAGTTTTACAGATATATGAAAATAACCCCATAAGTGCCCTCCCCTCTGTTGAAAAAAGATCCCGCAAGAAGTTAAAAACCCAAAAGGTCAAAGATTAACACTAGGGTATAGAACAGACAGTATAGTAAAGAACAAAGTTTCTACTAAAACTATCCAGTAAAAAAATCAGGTTAGCGAACTAAAAAAAAAGTAGGTATAGGATTGTAACAAAGGAAAATATTTTTCTCTCTCTCTGTCTTTCACACTGTCATTCTGTGGCCACAAAAAACACACACTTGCTTACCCAATACTTGGTGTAGGTATTCCCTTGGAAAAAACAATAACATTGTTATGAACCTATAGTGTCAGATGGGTCGCCCAAATATGGCCCCAGACTAGCCTTGGTATTTAATAATAAGTTCAAGGTAGTCGCCAAAGTTGGTGAGGTTATTTTTCCTGGAGGAGTCCTGTATTACCGTGTATAGTTATTGAAGCAAGACGTTTTCCGGGACGTCCACAGTTATGAAACAAAAGGAGGCAAATAGTTCCTGTATTGTCTAGCCTCTAGATGCTAAGACTGTTACTTTATAAAACTGATGATGATAATAAATCCTCTCGACTTTTTCTCTGGGATGAGTGCCGATTATGAAACAACGTTATCTCCCTGGATTAAATTCACTTGGGAAAACGACTGTTAGTAATCGGGAAAATTGTTACGATTATTGCCGCAGCGGGCTGATAAATTGAATAAAATAATCTGGATATTTGCAAGTCCAGTTTAGTTCAAGTTACAGTTCATATGCCTTCAGTAACTGAGAAAAGGCCCACAATTAGAGAAAACCCGCTGGCCGCTGGTTTTGACCAAGCCACAATCAGAAATTTAAATCCCCACGGGACAATTTAACACATTTAGCGAATAAAATGATTCCTAGTCTGGCGTGATTAGATTTATTCCAAAATTTCTGAGTGACTGATACTGACTAGGAGAGAAGGCAGAATATATAAGGATTTTGTGTAAAATCTCCAAAGGGTGTTACAATTCCCACCTTCGGGGTTTTGGGTTAATTAAAAAATCTAAGTTTCCCGAGATGAAAGGTTTTGCTATTCGCTCTACTGGCGTTTGCCGACGAACATCCTAAAGACATGCGTACGGACGGGCTTTCTGAGATTCTCTCCCCCTGGCCGTAGATCAAATACTTCAAAGGTACGGGAATAATATTATCGCCCTTGATTCTTCACACAAACAAACCGTTAGCGCAAGAAATACAGAAAAATAGGCGTGGCTACAAATTATGAGTCAGACAAACAACGAAATTGCGTGGTTTTTGCAACGCAAGAAATAAACGCTAATTGAGGAAACAAAGTAGTCGGATTTCTGAGGATATATTTACATCACACGTCACACGTCACAATGAGCGATTGACAATCTCTGTCAATGTTGAACACAGAAAAGTTAGAGAAAATGATTATGGTCTGAGGTATGCACAGAAATAGGCAGTCGTTAGCACAATTAAGCTTAGAGGAAAGTTTCAAGTTAGAAAATGGAAAGATTAAGAATGTAAGAAGTGCGATAGCAGGAACGAAAGTTTGCAAAAGACAAATGTACGAATTTCATTCGGTCACAGCCACTATATTTGATGTCTTATGTAAGCGTGAACTCAAATATTATGCAGCGGGATGCTGTATCTGAATTATACAGTGAATACAAACTGTGACAGGTTGTGAAGATAGACTACATGAATCCGTCCGCTTGCCTCACACCGTTACCACTCAACCTTGTTTACCACCTTTGCTTTTCTCAATTAGTATGCACGTTTGTTAAGCATAATCCATGCCTTCTCGAGTGCTGTCTAACTCATAGTTTTAGCCACGCCTATTTCTTTTTCTCTGTCTTACAGGCACTAGTGAGGGTTTACAAACAGACCTATTAGCTAGTCCACGACTGGAAAGGTAACAGCCAGCGAGTAAGAGCCGTTAACTAAATTATTGGGCAATCGTCGAATAGTGACAGATCAGACAGAACGCGCGTAGGAAGAGAACGGGTCGTCTATTTGTAGAAGCAAGGGCGATAAGACAAAAGTCGCACCTTTAATAGTTACATTTCTCAGGGGGAATTAAGCGAATGCAAAAAGGGGCGATAACCACAGTTACCGACCACATCCGTTTGTTCGTGTTCCCAGGGGACATAATTAGCTACGAAGAGAGACGAGATCAAAAGACGGGCTACTCTCTAGCAAACGTGTTGTTGTCGGCATCGGTGAGCAAGAAATCTCTGATTTGGGAATCGAACAGTAGATTTGCCCTGATATAGCGAAGGCATGATTTTTGGCACCAATGAGCGAAATAACGCCATTTCAGTATAAAGAATTCGTACTCCAAAAGTCAGTATCAGTCGAAGCAGAAAATGTTATTGAAACAATCTAGTTCGATATCTTAGAGCCATTGTACAAAGAGGATTACTTAGATTTTCGTGGAGAGAGTTTCATTTTTCTGTTTGGTGGTAATAATATATATATTAGAAATTAAGTGATTTAATGTGTTAAGAGTTCTTCATTATATTTCCCTGGGATTTGTGTGTTAATTGACTAGCGTATTAAATAACATATAGCTAATTTTCCCAGCTGTAACGTAAATTTTATTACTCGCTATCACCCAGAAAGAGATGTTTTAATTGACTAGTAAATGCATTAAGGCGATTGACTACTGACGGAATCTATATTTATTTCTAATTCATTAAGTATAATTTTGTAAATGACTAGCGCTTATTTCATGTGTTAAAAATGATAAGATAAGCTAGACACTTGTGGTTTCTAATCTAATTTAATAATCGAGTGGATAAGAGATCTTACTGGTTCGCGGGTTAGGATAGAATACTGATATTATGGTTAAATGTTTTGTATTTTCTTCCTAAATCTAGTACGGATCACAAACCAAACCTACCAGCCGCCTAAATCTGAGAAAAGGGGTCTAAATCTAAGTCAAATAGTACCAAAAACATTCGTATGTAATATCGGGTTTACGAGGTTGACCTGTTAGGCCCTCTTGTTTCACCCAGAGAGAGAGAGAGAGAGAGAGAGAGAGAGAGAGAGAGAGTACCAACAAATAACAATAAGAATAACTATAACTGGACATATAGAAACCCAGATTTCTTTTTCATTTTCATTACATTCAGCCCGATGTGGCGAAATATCAAACCTAACACTACCCGATTACTGACCACTGTGTTGTGGCGAAGATTTATCCAGAAAAGATTTACCCACCTGACATTCTTTTTAACTATCGGAATTACTAGCTGCTGTACACTGTCAACACTAGATCTCGGTAATTATTTCTCTACCTGGACTAATTGATGTGTCGTGAAATGACGTCTGTTTCACATCACGAATTCTAATATTCTGACCATACAGTGCGCCATACTTAGTAGAAAGATACAATACATTGACCAATGAAAACGCTTTCTTGGTCCTGTATTTACTCCTGCTTGGAAATTAAAGATGGCAAGGCCCGATCTGTGTAACATGATTAAATTCGGAATTTTACTACAGCAGTATGGAAGAAGTACCACTTGGCAGAGGTTATCAAAACAATATTAGGGATGTTACTCTACCCGTAAGTAGTAATAATTTTACTAATAATATTATAGGACGGGAGTAATCTTAGGTTAAATGCATTCAAGTTGGCCTAAGTTAAGCTGTTTAAACTATGCATAACAGAAAATGCAAGTAGTAACCAAAAAGATTATTATATAGATATGTAAAGCCTAATTCCAAGTATAATGTAAGCTTTAAATGACTAAAATCGCACCAGGAATAACGAAGATAATTAAAAAAGTAGTTTTCCTACATTAAACAAAAGGCCAAACGGTACCCATCTTTTCGGATAGTTATTGCATTCCGGGGATTCCATCTCGTACGTCCGAGGTCAGACTATAAATAGACTTGCCTAACAAACTCCGGTCAGTCACGATTTGAAAAAACACAGAGAGCGGGGAAAGCAGAGCATATGTTAATGCCAGCGTTTGCCTTCTGCACTTGTTAGCAGACCTTAATCAACCATTGAGGGCTAGTCTGTGTGTGCCTGAGGGTTTAATCCTCCAACCAAAAGTCTCTAAATAAAAAGAGGCTTCTCTTACTAACGTTGCAACGAATGCAGTGCCAGTCTGTGATAGCAGGCCAGTCATAATTTATGTAACTGCTGCAGATTTCATCTGAAGATTCTATCCAGCATCTAAGGGAGCCATCTGCAGTGACTCAGATAAGTTGCTTAAGGCAACTGTGCAGCATATCCATACCCATCAAAGACATATACGCATCCAGTTTGTGATGACCATAATAGTGTAGAGTTTCTATCAACTTATAATAATACTAATAATAATTCTTCAAGTGAATGATCAAGCAAGCTAATTTTGTCTACAAGAAGATAGACATTTTGACCCAAGTGAAAAACATTTGTTGAACTGTTTTATTTATTTACTGTTGTAAAATATTTGAGTTTAAAACTTTTCAAACAGAAAAGAGTAACTGTTTAATTAAATTGTAAATATTCACCAGCAGACTTTCTTAAATTCTTTAAGTTGAATTACAGTTCTTGTTGGTTAATTTAGTTATATAATTACCCCTAGCAGAGTCAATAACATTAAGAAATAACATATTCACAGAAGAGGATCTGGAGAGGTAGCGGATACGGACTCAGAGTACCACATAACCATCTTCTCTGGGAACTTACATAGCTTGACCCTACCTTTGTGTCTATACACTCTTACTCTCTTCAGAGAAGGGGGTAATACTGATAAGACCAGACTCTTATCTGGCACTATCCTGGTATCCTCTGATACACCTTTATGTCCAGGATATCTTTTTATTTTTAATAACATCTGAACCTCCCGCGACTATGTGACATAAACTTATCCAATTATCACCACCAAAGTAAGCGTTCCCCATTAGGAGGATTAATCAGTCTTGGAGGAACTGGGGCTTATTTCGGCGAAACCCAACACTGGATTTGTTATAAGTATCATGGAGATATGTTCAAGATGATGTTAAAACAACGAGTAGGTAAGCGAGATTGAATGTTGCCACAGACTGACCGAAGTATGAATCATAGGAGTGAATAATTTTATTTGTATACTCATTGTACGCACCTCTTGATCTGTTCGCAAATACTGTTATTTTTTTCAGGGATAGATTAACTAGGAACTCTGTTCTTTAAAGTATCATCTATTCCTATACCATAGAGCAAATCTTTTGACCTTCTGGGATTAATAACTTTTCTTGCGGGATCTTGTCTCAACAGAGGGGATTGCACTTATGGGTTTATTTTGTTAAATTTCTGTAACCTATGATTTGCCTATTGATATTTATGTTGGATGTCGTGAAGAATTTTTTTATGATAATAAACTTTAAACAAAACTTAATTACTTGTGTTGGTTAGCTCAGCTCAATATCCATACCCCATTTACTATAGTTTCACGTTGGTGCGTCTGGTTGTCGTCACTTATCTGTGTGTGTATGTGAGTGGTTAATAGCATATATGTTAATATATACGGAAAGGAGAATTGTCTGATAACTAATTACAGTCGTAAAGATAGGCTGGACTAGAGTATCTTCTCAATCCAGGGACAGATTCTACACACAAACCACTTTTGAAACTTTTTTTTTTTTTTTCAGAAATGACCAAAACCTCGACACTGTCACGTCATAGCTAGAGCTCCATCAGATGCACATGCAATAATGGTGGTTAATAGAATATTGTTGTCTTTAAAAACAACATTTAATGTAGCATACAATAATTCCCCTTGTGTAGCAGCTGTGAGATGTTTGCAAAAAAAAACATATCTTCTTGTAGGAAGAGGCTGTCACCAAAAGAGCATTATAGGCCATTAAAAAAGTTCTTTCTTAAGACAAGTCGTACACGGCAACTAGTATGAAGTTGTGCGTCAGGCTTGCAACCTGATAATGTCAAACTAATTGCCACAGAACCAACCGCTGCAACACCGTGCGAATGGTTGTTGCAGTCTTCCTAGCCCATAACATGAGGATGGATGACGTTTTGCTGTCCTAAATTATAGATTCTTTTAAATGAAAGATAAGTTTTCTGCTTTTAAGTACAATTGTAGCTGTTTCTCAACATTATTTCACCAGTGAGCCTTTGAGCAGGAATATCCCTAATCAATAAAAATATCAAAACATCCATTGTATCTTGATGTGTTACTATTGACATAGCATACCGCAAAGTACGAGTCGACGTTATGTGGTTTACCACACTTACGATTATTTCTGAAATACGAAAGTTTGCACTGCTTCCATCTTTGGTCTTTTCATAACATTTTGTTTAAAATGTCAGAGTGTGTAGATCGTTTATTAAATTGTTCATGCAGATTTTTGTAATGCTTCAAGCTGTTATACTTCTGGGCATTTAGTAGGAAGGCGACCATAAAGACGAGATGGTTACATTGATTCATTTGAAAATATTTGTTGACTCAGCAAACTTATCGAGACAGTTTTGGTAGTCGTGGAGTCAACGAATCCATATTTCCAAGTAGTTTAAGGAACAATATGTTGCGTAATTTCTTCATCGAAGCAGCTATTCCTAGTTAAATTATATATATGTATAAGTTATATATATATATATATATATATATATATATATATATATATATATATATATATATATATATATATATATATAGAGAGAAAGAGAGAGAGAGAGAGAGAGAGAGAGAGAGAAGGAGAGAGAGAGAAAGAGAGAGAGAGAGAGAGAGAGAGAGAGAGAGAGAGAGAGAGTTTTGCCGACGACATGGCACTGTCTTTCACATAATAAGACCAAGATGCAAAAAAAAAATTAAAATACTTGATGAGACGTCTCAGACAGTGGATCTGAAAATACGCAAGGGTAGGACAGACCATAATTGTGAGAATAAATAAGGAAAAGATAACAAGCTTGCACGTGAAGATATACACAATCAAACATTAATGTTGGCAGCACCATATACAAAGTTGGAGTGACAGGCAGTGGTGTCTAAAGAATACAAAGGCAAGAGAAGCGTTCATTCTATTGAGAAATAAATGGAAATCCCAGAAAATCAAGTCCAAATAACAACAACAAAATAATCTTCAACTGCCATGTTAGTTTATGTTGTATGGCTGTGAAATTTGGATGACTACAAAAAAAAAGTTTTCAGCGGTAGTTCATTCTTTCCAAAAGTCTGGTCATCCATTAACACGCGCCCGACATTCACAAACAATTTAACGTTGTATTGTCTGAAAGTCAATTTTTTTTTTCACTTGGTCTTTCGAAAGTGAGAAGTTATGATAGGGCTTCTCGACAAAGGTAACAGGCAGGATCAACGCTAAACAGATCGGAGCTTACCTGACAACAACCTTCAGCATGAGAATGGAGATACAGGCAGCTACTGAAGTCTTTGGGAGCCGCGGTAGCGTAGTGGTTAGTGCACTGGCTTCCTAGCTCAGTGGTCTATGGTTCGATCCCCAGATGAGGTGGGAAATTTTTAGGCCGCAAACGTACCAGAGCAACTCTGGGAAGGTTAAAGCGGCCGGCGTGATGTTGATCACGTCACCCCTAGTGAATATATGGGCCTAACACCATATTCCCAATATGCCTCAATGGGCGGGTAACGGGATATTTTACCTTTCGAAAGTTGTAAAGACAGAACTTCTGCTTAAACAATTCGAAATCTTGGTTCAGACTGAAAAATTACCTTGACCTATCTAACAATTCTAGTTAACTGGAAATGACGTCACCAAGGGTTTTTTTTTTTTTTTGTAAGCTAAGCCAAAGAAGACAGTTGGCAAGGACTACTAGTACTGCTTCGAAATAAGTGAAAATCACTTAAGGGTAAGATCGAGGCAAAAGGAGGAAACTGCATATTATTTGTTGCTAGAATAGTGGCTCTACCAAACTATTATGCTGTTGTTGTCTTCTGTTTTGGAAACCCGCCCAAGACCTCCGGACGATGTCTTGAGGACCTTCACCAGTTTGTGGACAACAAATTTTAAGGACTACTATAGACGACCAGTCAACATACTAAGATTCACGAATGGAATGCCTGAACTTTCGCATTTACCACATTTTATAAATTATTCATGAGGAAATAACCGATCAAGCCAGTATTTTCTACGACTTTACAGTTCACAACATCAAATCTTTATTAGAAAATTTTAAAATATTCCACGAAGGGACATAAACAAGAACACAGGTATAATCATTAGAGGTATTCTAGGCATCATGAAACTAGACTTTAAAATGAAACTGAAAAAGGGTGGATATTTAAACATTTGGCAAAAGTAGCTATAGTATTCTTCAAATGTATCCTCTAAAGTTGCTCAACATATGCGGAGCAGAGAAAGCGCAAATAGCCAACACCAGAACCATTCGTGGAATAGCTCTACGGCGATTCAAATAGCCTCAAACCGACCACCGCTTTCTTTGAAAACGTTCAAATGAATGTCTGAGAGTGTACGAAGAAGAAGAAGAAATAATGTAGATACGCAAAAGATTATTTAGAAACAATATCTTTGCACTCCGGGCTTATTCTCCGTCAGCAAATGACGAAGGGTATGGATACTAATTGTTCCTGTACGTAGACACGCCTGATCCATCCTCTCATACGTCCATTATCTGCTAGTTGTACGCTTGATGTCTGATTCCAACAGTCTTGGTCGTATTGATTCATCAATTGCAATGTCAGTCTCTAACAGGCAATCATTAATAGTCATTATCTCTAACTTATCCAAATCTAAAGTTGTAATTATGGAAGCTCTCAAGGTTAGTCTGATATATATCACATTGCCGCGTACTCTTGCATGACAAAGAAAGTAGATTCGCACCAGTTCCTGAACGATTGAGGCCTCTGTGTTTGTTTTCCATTAAAGTCGTATCCATCCATTATGGTCCTTTCGTAGCACGGACTAAGAGTCCGATGCAGTATCTGTCCTGGTTAACTGCAGTTTCAGACAGTCATCTAAGGACTGCAGCAGCTGCCCGTATCTCCATTCTCATGATGGAGGTTGTTGCCAGGTAAACTCCGACCCTGCCATATACCCTAGTCGAGAAACCCCATCCTAATTTCTCACCACGGAGAACAGACCCATCAGTGAATAATATGACATCATCATTCTCGGCAATGATAATTTATCAACTGATTAATCTCGATTATGGAATGTTGTGGAGAAGAGAGTTGGAGAAACTTAAAATAAAATTATTAGACCATGGAATGTTCTGGAAAAGAGTTGGAGAAACTTAAAATAAAAATATTAGATTATGGAATTTTGTGGAGAAGAGAGTTGGAGAAACTTAAACTAAAATATTGACAGAAACCCTTGGTATGGGTTTGCTGAACGCCTATGTTCGTTCAGGAGCTAAAAGGTGATAAATAAATTAATAGGGAACACAAGGATAACCTGGACTCTACAAGAGCTTTGTATAAACATTTCAGATTTGTATAACAATAGCCGGCCTTTTAAAGCGATATTTGTAACACAAGGAGCAAGAAAGTTATGCTATTATCACCTATGATATCCGTTATACATGCCTAGAACTTCACGAGTGAATTGGAAAGTTGGTTTGGTTTGGTTTGGTTTGGTTTTAAGGACCATCTTCATTGCATACGTCTCCATCAGTGCTCCAATCTTCTCCCTTAGATCACCCAGTGAGCATCTCAGTACAGTGCACGAACTCCGTAGCATCGGCGAGGATCTTAATGTGTGTATACTTGAATCACACATTCTATAAATGTTTTTCAGGTGATAGGTTTCTTATTTTTAAAATTTTGCTTGGGCAGCGACCGAATGACTTTTTCTTTACGATTTCCAACTGTCGAGGGATTTTTAACGTGCGCAACTTGCACATGTGACCACCTATTCTTTCACTCCTATCCGAGAAGGCTAGACAACCGATTTCACTACCTAGGAGATCAGGGAGTAGAAGTAGAACCTAAATGAATCATATGAAAAACAGAACCATTTAATATGAGTAAATCATGTGATTGTCACGAGTGTTTGCCGACACCTATAGGGTGAAGCTGGAGTGTGCTCTCCAGGGCGCGAGCTTGGGCACAGTTATATGGAGATCAAGCTGTTGCCCATTCAGCATGTTCCCCCTCTCCGCGCAGCCGGTAGATCCAAAGGAACAGCAGTAGCCGATACAGTTTGGACCAGCCACGTCACAGGAGTTGCCATAATAATGTCGAATCAACATTAGACTGCCTTAGGTACTTCGACTCCGGATTTTTTCCTCAGGGTTTACTCCCGAGGCCTTTCCTATAAATGGATATTCCCATTAGACAGCGGTGCTTTGAATTCAGAGTTTTACCTTTTCTTAGGCTACTAACCAAGGATCACGAGCTCTATCTGCCCGAAGCTACTGGAAGGCGTCAGTGATTCGCCTTCGTCCCTTCTCCCTTCAGTGGAAACAGTTCCACCGGGCTAAAATTGAGCCACGCATGACGGCTGGAGCTGGGATTGGCTGTCAGAGGCTATTTGAGGTGCGTGCCATAGAAGCATTTCTCTGCAGTGAGAAGACGGCCAGTCCTGTGTTGTTAACAAACCTGTTAAGGTATACAGCTATCTGGCAATGAAATCACTGTACACTTCCATCTAAATCTTTCTGAAATAGGCTGTAATCTCCCGCGTTAATTACTCCTCAATTAGGAAATAACTGTACCTCTCCCACTAGTTGATGTGTTCTAAGGAGATAGAGATCTAACTTGAGCTGGGACAATGACTCTCGCATATTGATCTGACAGTGACGTCTGGAAGAAAACGAGTAACCATCAGTGAGTCAAAGATGCCTCTCCGGTAATGTTTAGTGACGTAGTTGAATCAACCAAATGTGTATAACATACAGCCGAATAACAAGGATCGGTGGTGCCCTGTCAGTGTATACAGTAATACTAGGTTGTCAATGGGTCTGGCAGTAAGCGCCTTGGTAAGTGGATGGCGAAAGAAGCATCCCGTGAATGATGTAATGATAGGTAATTGCTGATAGCTGCAATAGATTCTGCGGTAATTTGTAAGGCTGGAAGCAGGTACAGCGGATGGCCGATAGCCCATGAAGATAAACAAGTTATAAATATCCTATTAATAACACGTATCAAACTTACGCACAGACGAACAAAACAAACTCTCGCTCTTTTCCCAACCCTTTCTACTTGCTTTTGTGTACCTTCAGGTATGAGGCTTCCAAATGAAGTCCCACCCTCTTATCGATTAAAAAGCGTTTTGCCACTCGCAGCGTGGCCGGTTCGCTGGCTTATAGAGGTAGCCATGTTTACATTGTAGGCCATGCCTGGAGCCTAATGTATTCCACCCACATAAAATTTACGAACAAAATAGTTATATTTGAAAAGAAATTAACCTACTACACATATCCCAAGGTAACTGAAAGTTGCCCGATTGATAAGTAGTCAAGTGTCGTGGAATATTCTAATCCACATATATAAATTATCAAGTAAATATAAAGCCTAATAAATACATATAATAAATAAAGGAAGAAGAATGGTAAAGAACAGTGCTGTCACAATGACAGTACTCGAAATCCCCCTTCTTTTCTACTTCGTCGGCAAATTGTAACGCTTTCACGTTGATAGTAAAAGCCTACTGTATTATTACCCGCGTTCTTCAATGAAACGTGTGCTGTATTTCTTGGAAAAACATTGAGATACCCAGCGGATCAATGACCTAATTTTAATATTTCATTCATTCCATTTTATACACGGCGTAACTAAAGACAGATGGACTAAAGGATAGAGAAAAGGGAGAGGCATAAAGCCGAACACGTGCAACACAAAACACGCGTCGCGCGATACACAATTACTACTATCACGCGTGTAAGGCCACATGCACTAATTTTTTTTCTTCAGACGGACAGTGATAAATTCACTACCCTTCCCAGAGTTAGGTTTTTAAATCCTGAAAAACGCTTATAAGGAAAGATGACAATAGATGGGTTTACGTTTGAAAACATTACAGTACCCAGACAGCACATCTTCGAAACAGGAGGTAGAAGAAATTGCATATTTTGAACGCAGCCACTTAGCTCTTTTAAATTGGTATATTTGGGTTCCTTATGGCTTGCTGACAAAGAATATGTACAATGTTATGCAAATAGTCTAGGAATTAACAAGTTATAGCCAAAATAAAATGATAGTGCTGTCAGACAACACCCAAAATCAGAATCGCTCAGTGGTAGATTTTTTTTCACCACCATTGTACGGGAAATGGGCCACAAGTTACATTTGAACTGATTGGCTGGAATGATATGTAAGGCTAAACACGAGTGGTCGGGCTATAAATGCTATCCTTGGTTGTTAGGGGAGACGTAGGAAGTTAAAATTTTTTCAAACCCTTGTCGAAACGTGGCTTCATTGGCTAGACTCGCTGATATACTCACGTAGGAGCGTTAGTTCGAGACCACTAGTTCAAATAAGCTTGATAAAGCAACAGTGCGTTGAAGCCAGCTCACATTTTTGCTAAAATAAAAGCCTGGAACATAAGCAGATGGGAATTTGTTCCAGTATTTTGTGCCAGAATTCATTGCTAATCAACGTATCTGTGTTTGTTTCCATGAATTGTGGTAAGCTTGAAACATTCAGTATCTTTTAATGAAAATTGAATGTGAATTGTTAATTTATGCCTGTATATATGTGTAGTTCAGTAGCAAACATGATGTAAAGCCTATAATGCTCCAGCCTGAACAGAAGGTGTCGGAGGAAAGTAAAACTGCATGGAATGGCCAAACAGTACACTGACACCTAGATTATTGATTAGACAGAAATAATGCTGGAAGTGCAGAGGCGTAGTAACCATTAAGGAGGTTAATACTGGTATAAAGTATTTCAGATGAAGCTGACAGTTGGCCTAACGCTCTGAACTCAATGTTTGTGATGTATTGTGCTCAGTGTAAAAAGAGAGTATAAATTAGTTATGAAGTAGAAGGTACATCCTTCTTGTTTTCAGGGACCGTGGTCTTGATGGTATTGAGCAGCACCTGGTCAGAGCTTTGCTGAATCCAGAGTCGGACAGCATACTCCTTGGTCCATTTAGCTATCAGTGAGGTGTCTCCACAGCACAGGGGAGAAATCGAGCAGAGGAGTCTTTTCCTGCCGCCATCACGCAAGATAAGCTGATGTGGCCAGCTGAGCTCAAAATTATGTACCCCCATCTTAAAATAATATTGTAACATAAACTTAAGAGGGGAAGTAAATTGTTTTAATAACAGGAACTGAGAACATCTCCAATACTAGCTCCCATAAAGACAAACTATTGAAGTCATGATGACAAATACCAACAGAGCTTGAACAAAACAAAACCAGTTTTACCTCATATTACTACTACACAACTGACACACATAGGATACTTTAATAATATATGTCACTACAATATTCATATTGAGAAATTCTGTACATATAACTTGTAATTAAAATTGATTGTGATTCCTGGTTCCCTGTGTATTTGAATCAGGACACATATTCATTCATAACAGCAATGAATACATATTGTTATTTGAAAAGTTATCAGTGACTCCTTTAAGATATCCTTTAGAGTGTTATATGTATGTGAGTGTCACAGTGTTGTCAAGTGTGGTGGAATAAATTAAATTGTTTATCTGTCTGTTGTTGTTATGACTTACACTTCATCATACACATACCCTAGACATACAACGTAGTCATCACACTATTCCAGAATAATTCTGACTGAGATATACATATATGTGGCAGCAAGTAAGGTTATCTATAATACACCACTCTTATTAGATATAGATACCTTCACAGCTGATCTCAGTCAGTACACTAAGTCCCCTATAAATATTTATAACATCCCACTTCACCACATATATTGGGGTCTCGCTCTTGGGATTTTGAATCTTTCCCTATTAAAAATATTGGGGGTAATTCACTTCAGGGAATATAAGAATTAAAAGGTATCCTTGGGTGGAATTAAATAAGGTTGAGCTCACGGTGCCTGTGTTGTCCATTAGATATATATTTAGAGATTAAATTGTTGGTTAGACGTTGTATAAATTTACCTGATAGACAATGGCGGACCTGGCCAAGTTTCGACCTGCTGCTGTTCAGACTGCAAAAGAGTTAGGATTAGATGGGCTAGTTATGGTTGCCTATGTCACTACGGAATGTGACAAATTTATTGAACGCGAAGAAAGAAGGTTTGAAGCCGAAAGAAAGTTAGAGGCTGAAAAAGAAATTAAGAGGTTGCAGATTGAGGCTGAGGCTAAGAAATTGGAGGCAGAAAGAGAAGACAGAAGATTGGCTGCAGAAAGGGAAGAGAAGAAATTAGCTGCAGAAAGGGAAGAGAAGAAATTAGCTGCAGAAAGGGAAGAGAAGAAATTAGCTGCAGAAAGGGAAGAGAAGAAATTGACTGCAGAGAGGGAAGCAGAAAAGGAGGAGAAGAGATTACAAAGGGAACATGAGTTACGACTAAGGGAGTTTGAGTTTCAGGGCCATGCTCCTGAAAATGGTGCCAGTCCCTTTGCCTCTGATGCCACTGCTAGCCAGGGAGCCTCAACCTCAGCTATGAATTTTCATTTAGATCATTTCGTTGAGAAAGACGATGATATTGAGAGCTACCTAAATAGGTATGAACTATTAGCTACCACGTATGGGTTAGAGAGAGAAAGGTGGAGCTTAAAGTTATCTCAAGGACTTCGTGGGGCCGCTTATGAAGTTTTTGCTAAAATGAGCAGAGGTGATCAGGAAAATTATGACATGCTAAAGCAGGCTCTTTTGTTAAGGTATGAAAAGAATGCAGAATTCTATAGGAAAAAAATTTAGGAATGCTAAACTACTGTCAGGTGAAACCTATCACCAGTTCTCTGCACGAATAGAGACATACTTGGAGAAATGGACTTCTCTGGGGAAAACCCAAGATCTTAAGGAAATGGTCCTTATAGAGCAATTAAGAGAGTCCATGGCTCCAGACCTGAGAAAGTTTCTCATGGAACAAGGTGCAGAGAGGCTGGGTGAGTTGCTAAATGTTGCTGAAAGGTATCAAGCAGCTCAAGCAGAGGTAACAGGTAATAAAAAGAAACAAGTGGATAACTTTAGGGCACCACAGAATTTTAATAAATTTGATCCTAAGGATCAAAACAAAGGTAAGCACCAATTTGATAGGCCACGGTATGAAAATAAAAATAAATTCCCACAATTCGATGAAAGGAAATATGATGAAAGAAAATCTTTCAACCAAGGAAAAAGGTGGTGTAAAAATTGTAAGATGAACAATCATGACACTGACCGTTGCAGAAGGAAACCTGTGTATATGGCAACCCTTCAGGTCAGGTCGACCTCAAGACAGGAGGAGGATATTATGTTGGATACCACTCCAGAAGAAATGAGGAAGGCACAGGCTGGGGATAAAACACTCAAGCCTTGTTTCAGAAAATTGTCAACTTGTCATACAACTCCAGGCAAGGGAGATTTTTACATGAAAAACAAGTTGATGTATAGGAAGACTGGAGCTAGACCCAAAGGTCAAGGACAGCTGGTACTTCCTAAAAGATATAGGGCAGACTTAATAAGGAGCCTACATGTGAAACCAGATGGGGACCATGAGAAGATAGGTACCATCATTCAAAAGGTGGCTCACAATTATTATTGGCCCAAAGCAAGATGGGACATTGAGAATTTTGTAGAAAGGTGTAGCATAGCACATGAGGGAACACCCACAAGTGGGAACATGGATCAGGACCTGGACACGCCACGGGGCAAAATTAGGCCTGATAATAAAAAGAGAAATAGATTTGATAAAGTGGACCAAATGGAATGGGAAGCCCCTTTTCACGGACAAGCTTCACTTAACTGTTTTACAATGGCCACTATGCGGAGAGTGCAAAAAGATGTCTTACCCCAGGATAAGCCCAAAATCCCTCAATCGGACTTAAACAAACTGGAGGAAGAGGATGTAGAGAGGAAATCTCTCATCAAGAATTTTAAGTGGGGAGAAAGCCCCAAAAGAAAAATTGGTAGCGGTCGTTTTGTGAATGATAATTCTGGGAGGAAAAATCATCACTATAAAGCTTCGAGTGGAAGAGACCATACCGGTGCATGGACAAATAGGTCCACACAATTAAAGGTCCATATGTAGCTTTGTTAAGAACGTGGACTGATGAAAAGGCAGAGGAAAACATTACATCTTCATACCAATATGTGAATGAGCTGACCACTCGTTTGAAAACTGGCTGGAAACTTGCCAATGAAAATTTGAAACAAGCCAGGAAGAAACATGCTGCCTATTATAACAGGAAGGCGAAAGACAGAAATTTGGCTGTGGGAGAGAAAGTACTGCTTCTTTTGCCCGGGAGTCAGAATAAGTTACAAATTGGATGGCAGGGTCCATATACAGTTTTAGAGAAGGTATCTAGAACAAATTATAAGATAGATAAGAAGGGGAAAGAAAAAATCTATCATGTGAATCTCCTGAAGAAATATTTGGAAAGAGAACATCAGGAGGAGACACACTTGTTGACCTTGTCCATCGCCATGGAGATGAAAAAGGAACCACTTTCATCATTTGAGTATCCATTACACCCCTGTGAGACAGCAGCACAGGTGAAAATCAGTACACATTTAACGAAAACTCAGAAAGAGAGAGTGCAACAGGTTCTAAATAATCATGCAGAGGTGTTAACAGACCGACCAGGGCATACAAACCTATTGGAATATGATATGAAACTGATAGACCCCACACCTGTCTGTATGAAACCATATTCGATTCCGTTTGCTAAGGAGAAAGCTTTGAAGGAAGAGATAGACTATCTGTTGAAGGAAGGAATTATTTCGCACAGTGAATCCTCATATAGTTCCGGTGTTGTACTCTTAAGGGAGCCCTCTGGAGAACATAGACTCTGTATAGATTACAGGAGACTGAATGCTATTACAGAAGGACAGGTGGATCCATTGCCGAATACAAATCAGCTGTTTGCCAGACTAAATAAAGCTAAATATTTCTCAAAAGTGGATTTGAGTAAAGGATACTATCAGATTCCAGTAAAGCCTGAGGTTAGACCATACCTAGCTTTTAGTACCTCAGAAGGACACTATGAGTTTAATAGATTGCCATTTGGATTGAAGAATGCGCCTAGTGTCTTCTCTAGAATGATGAGAAAATTATTGGACCCTCTGAATAATCCATGTATAACAAATTTCATGGATGATATCCTGATAGCAACAGAAACATTTGAGGAACACATTGACTCTCTGAACATGCTGTTTAATCGACTTGGGGAGGCAAATTTAACAGCCCGACCAACCAAATGTTGCGTTGGATGTAAAGAATTGGAATTTTTGGGACACACAGTTTATCAGGGAAACATGACCCCTGACCCAAAGAATTTAGAGAAACTACAGAAAGCCCCGAGACCACAAACCAAGAAGGACGTGAGATCCTTTGTCTCATTATGTGGTTTCTACCAGAAGTATATCAGGAACTTTAATTCCATATGTGCACCGTTAACTGATTTGACACGTAAAGGACATCCAGATCGCATTACATGGACCCCACAATGTGAAATGGCTTACCAAGAATTGAAGGAAAAGCTCACAAGTAAACCTATTTTGAAATTACCTGACTTAAGTCAAGAATTCATAGTAAGGACGGATGCAAGTAATATTGGGTTAGGTGCAACTCTACTACAGAAATCAGATGCATTGGATGGGGAATTAAGCCCAGTGGCATATGCTAGCAGAAAATTGAATAAAGCCGAAATCAATTACTCAACTAGCGAAAAAGAATGTCTTGCAGTAATATGGGCAATAAAGAAATTCAATATTTATCTGTATGGGAAGGCCTTTAAGTTGCAAACAGACCACAAACCTTTATCGTTTCTAGCACAGGCTAGGCATGAGAACTCCAGGTTACTCCGATGGTCTTTACTTTTGGCTCCATATAATTTTAGCATTGAGTATATATCTGGAAAAAAACAAATTTGGGAGCGGATTTTTTAAGCCGCCATCCGTGTGATGAGAATCACCGTAAACCCCAGAACTAATAATAAATTTCTCTATGTGTATATAGAATAAAGGACTGACATATAATGTCTGTTTTAAGAGGGGAGATGTCGTGGAATATTCTAATCCACATATATAAATTATCAAGTAAATATAAAGCCTAATAAATACATATAATAAATAAAGGAAGAAGAATGGTAAAGAACAGTGCTGTCACAATGACAGTACTCGAAATCCCCCTTCTTTTCTACTTCGTCGGCAAATTGTAACGCTTTCACGTTGATAGTAAAAGCCTACTGTATTATTACCCGCGTTCTTCAATGAAACGTGTGCTGTATTTCTTGGAAAAACATTGAGATACCCAGCGGATCAATGACCTAATTTTAATATTTCATTCATTCCATTTTATACACGGCGTAACTAAAGACAGATGGACTAAAGGATAGAGAAAAGGGAGAGGCATAAAGCCGAACACGTGCAACACAAAACACGCGTCGCGCGATACACAATTACTACTATCACGCGTGTAAGGCCACATGCACTAATTTTTTTTTTCAGACGGACAGTGATAAATTCACTACCCTTCCCAGAGTTAGGTTTTTAAATCCTGAAAAACGCTTATAAGGAAAGATGACAATAGATGGGTTTACGTTTGAAAACATTACAGTACCCAGACAGCACATCTTCGAAACAGGAGGTAGAAGAAATTGCATATTTTGAACGCAGCCACTTAGCTCTTTTAAATTGGTATATTTGGGTTCCTTATGGCTTGCTGACAAAGAATATGTACAATGTTATGCAAATAGTCTAGGAATTAACAAGTTATAGCCAAAATAAAATGATAGTGCTGTCAGACAACACCCAAAATCAGAATCGCTCAGTGGTAGATTTTTTTTTCACCACCATTGTACGGGAAATGGGCCACAAGTTACATTTGAACTGATTGGCTGGAATGATATGTAAGGCTAAACACGAGTGGTCGGGCTATAAATGCTATCCTTGGTTGTTAGGGGAGACGTAGGAAGTTAAAATTTTTTCAAACCCTTGTCGAAACGTGGCTCCATTGGCTAGACTCGCTGATATACTCACGTAGGAGCGTTAGTTCGAGACCACTAGTTCAAATAAGCTTGATAAAGCAACAGTGCGTTGAAGCCAGCTCACATTTTTGCTAAAATAAAAGCCTGGAACATAAGCAGATGGGAATTTGTGCCAGTATTTTTGCCAGAATTCATTGCTAATCAACGTATCTGTGTTTGTTTCCATGAATTGTGGTAAGCTTGAAACATTCAGTATCTTTTAATGAAAATTGAATGTGAATTGTTAATTTATGCCTGTATATATGTGTAGTTCAGTAGCAAACATGATGTAAAGCCTATAATGCTCCAGCCTGAACAGAAGGTGTCGGAGGAAAGTAAAACTGCATGGAATGGCCAAACAGTACACTGACACCTAGATTATTGATTAGACAGAAATAATGCTGGAAGTGCAGAGGCGTAGTAACCATTACGGAGGTTAATACTGGTATAAAGTATTTCAGATGAAGCTGACAGTTGGCCTAACGCTCTGAACTCAATGTTTGTGATGTATTGTGCTCAGTGTAAAAAGAGAGTATAAATTAGTTATGAAGTAGAAGGTACATCCTTCTTGTTTTCAGGGACCGTGGTCTTGATGGTATTGAGCAGCACCTGGTCAGAGCTTTGCTGAATCCAGAGTCGGACAGCATACTCCTTGGTCCATTTAGCTATCCGTGAGGTGTCTCCACAGCACAGGGGAGAAATCGAGCAGAGGAGTCTTTTCCTGCCGCCATCACGCAAGATAAGCTGATGTGGCCAGCTGAGCTCAAAATTATGTACCCCCATCTTAAAATAATATTGTAACATAAACTTAAGAGGGGAAGTAAATTGTTTTAATAACAGGAACTGAGAACATCTCCAATACTAGCTCCCATAAAGACAAACTATTGAAGTCATGATGACAAATACCAACAGAGCTTGAACAAAACAAAACCAGTTTTACCTCATATTACTACTACACAACTGACACACATAGGATACTTTAATAATATATGTCACTACAATATTCATATTGAGAAATTCTGTACATATAACTTGTAATTAAAATTGATTGTGATTCCTGGTTCCCTTTGTATTTGAATCAGGACACATATTCATTCATAACAGCAATGAATACATATTGTTATTTGAAAAGTTATCAGTGACTCCTTTAAGATATCCTTTAGAGTGTTATATGTATGTGAGTGTCACAGTGTTGTCAAGTGTGGTGGAATAAATTAAATTGTTTATCTGTCTGTTGTTGTTATGACTTACACTTCATCATACACATACCCTAGACATACAACGTAGTCATCACACTATTCCAGAATAATTCTGACTGAGATATACATATATGTGGCAGCAAGTAAGGTTATCTATAATACACCACTCTTATTAGATATAGATACCTTCACAGCTGATCTCAGTCAGTACACTAAGTCCCCTATAAATATTTATAACATCCCACTTCACCACATCAAGCAAGAAATAAAACCAGATAGATTAAACACACAAATAGCAATGCTTTTTCCCTCTGTATTTACTCAATAGCAACACTCTTTAAAGTAATTACTATACACAGAGCAAGTGAGAAATAGTAGTAATATTTACAGCCTTGGCAGTCACTAAAATAATAAGATACACAGATTCACACCTTCCGTCTTAAGAAAAATACTCTTACATTAACACCTTAGTGATTTTAAATGGTGACGCACTTAAAAATACTCAGAGTTTCCTTGTCACGGAAAAATTTATTTTAAGGAAACATGTATAACTGTATTTAAGATGAAACAAAGTAACATGGGATGTCTATTTTATATAATTAAGTTAAAACGCCTGGCGGCCTATACTACTGCATTAGTCAAGTAAGTGTGCTTACCGAAATGAAAGAATATTCCTTAACACACTACAACTGTTATTTGCTCTGGCGCAGAATATCCCTTTGTAAGGTAGCAGAAGTTGCAGGAGACAAAGGCAAGGAAGGTTAGAGAAGCCTAGCTTATGTAGTAAGATAAAGTCTGCAGGTGTTCAAGGGTGGAGTTGCACGTGCATTGATGGCAGCCCAACCATGGCATACGGACCTGGAGAGTTGTCTCACTGGCGTCTCTTGATAAAAGAGAGTTGCAACACTCTGGCGGTCATTCGAACGGCCAAAGTTCGCGATTCTAGACGCGCTCGGACACACGAAAGGCTAAGGTCGTTTTCCTGTGTGTCCAGTTTCTCTCTGAATCAAAGAATTAGGGAACTTGCGGTCACTCACAAGAAAGGATAAATGCAAAGACTTACAGCTAGGTGCCGATGTGCACGAGCAAAGGGGTGGAATTTAGCCTATCCAACGTATGAGTGACATGACTAAACCCAGAAAAATAGTTGTATGAGCTATTAAAAGAAACAATTGGAAATGATAAAATAGAGAATAAGACAGAGGCGGACTACTGAGCTTAAAGTGACAGCAATTGTGGCGAGAGGTTTTATTTTGGCTCTTGGATCAGTATAGTACTGACAATTACAGAAATAGGATTTCTGCAGAAAATAGTGAAGTCCCAGTGTCTGAGAGGACTACTGGTATCACAAATTAGTTACGGCTGTGAATGATCTGATCTCGAAACAATAGTATAGAGGAGACCGACATAAAGCGCCACCTCTGCTGTGTAACCAATTGTGATATTAAACAAAGCAAGGAAACAGATTTTTACTTAACAATGATAAAATTGACAAGTCGTTCAAAATACAATTTCCTTATATTTTATTTAGTATATATACACTACTCTTGTGCTGAAAGGTGAATGTTGCAAAAAAAAATGGAATGAAATGAATTGGTAAGTTTACATATGATTTACAAATATTTATATTTATAAATATTACAACACGTTTTCCAATTATAGGAACAAAAAATTATATCAACGGTGCTGTTAATTAAGGATATAACGTTTATCAGCTATGCTGTTATTTACGTATAATTTATCCACTATGATCTTATTATTGTCTCTTGCTACGCTAATTCACGTTTTCTTCATTGACAGTTCTATGCTCACAATGCCGACAGAAATGGTACTAATGTGTACTCATCTCTCTTAAGTCTGTTCTTCTTTGTTTGGCTCACACCACCGGCAGAGTATCGTTCCTTTAGCCCACCCAAGACTGAGGGGGACCAAAGATGTAGAGTCTGGTCAACCTCTATGCTCCTGCGGAGTTCCAGGCAGCGGGATTGACTCGAACATACGACCTCAGGTTTTTAGGACACAATTAAACCCTCCTAAGATTTTAAACTGGCCAGGTTTTGACGCGACTTAGTGAAGTAGGTTGCAGGTCGATGCCCTCAGGTAAATTACCATAAATCAAGGTGACAGCTTCTCCCTCTTCAGTCTGTATCTCTGGCGTCAAGTTCGGGGTTGCGTGGTTAGCATAAAATCCGCCCGATTATATAGTCAAGTAACTACTTGAGGAAAGCTTTCGGTTGGTTCCTGGCGGAGCAAGTTGATTGGTTTCCTCCGGTTTTGTACCTGGTCTCATACAGCCTAATTTTATTCAGTTTTCATCGGCCATCTTGCGTGAACAAGATGGCCGTTAATTTATTCTGTCTCAGAGACTGGTGAACGTTGATCGTTGATTGGTTGAAGCAAATCTGTATCTCGACATAGTGATTAACAAAGTAGTGGGTTACACTTCGTTTCACGACATAGCCCCCTCCTTTCCTAGCTGTGACTTGTCATAGCTGACGTGTAAACCCCTGCTGTGGTTAATCCTTTTGCGTCTGTCCTTCCAGAGTACTAGGGTGTCGACTTAAAAAATCAGCTCCTACATTGTCTCTTCCCGGAATGTAATTCACGGTAAAGGAATAAGGCGCCAGAAGCAGACTCCACCTTAACAATCTCGAATTTAGCTTTTTAGATGCAGCCAAGAATGTTAAAGGTTGGTGATCGCTTTGGACAATGAAGTGTGTCCCATACAGATAAGGTGAAAATTTGTTGATGGACCAAATTAGAGCTAAACATTCCTTCTCTATGGTCGAGTAGTTCAACTCAGCTGCATTCAGCTTCCTACTGGCGTAGGCGACTGGTAAAAGTTCCTCCGGCTGGGCTTTTGATTTCTGCAAGAGAGTTGCACCTATCCCTATACTGCTAGCGTCCGTCCTTAATACAAATTCCTGTGTGATATCGGGTAGTGTAAGGATTGGTTTGCTGGTGAGTTTTGCTTTTAGCTCTGTGTAAGCTTTTTCACAATCAGCATTCCATTTGATTTTGTCAGGCTGTCCTTTCTTCGTTAAGTTGGTTAATGGTGCACACAGAGAGTTAAAGTGGGGTATGTACTTCTGATAGAACCCACATAAAGACACGAATGATCTCACATCTTTCTTCGTTTGAGGTCTGGGTGCCTTCTTTAGCTTCTCTATATTCTTTGGGTCAGGAGACATATGACCTGTAGAAATAGTGTGACTTAAGAATTCCAACTCCTTACAACCGATATAGCACTTGGTTGGACGTGCAGTCAATCCAGTTTCTCTCAGTCTGTCGAACAACATGGAGAGCGCTACTATATGCTCTTCAAATGTGTTTGTTGCAACAAGAATGTCATCCATAAAGTTAGTGATATGGGGATTTTGTAGAGGTTCCAATAATTTCCTCATCATTCTTGAACTTGGAGCATTTTTCAGCCCAAAGGGGAGTACATTAAACTCGTAGTGTCCGTCTGATGTACTGAATGCCAGCATTCTCCTAACTTCTGGTTTCACTGGTATTTGGTAGTATCCCTTGCTTAGATCTACCTTCGATAAATACCTAGCCTTACTCAGTGTAGAGAACAGCTGGTTGGTGTCAGGTAATGGGTCCACCTGAGATTCTGTGATCGCATTAAGCTTCCGGTAGTCAATACATAACCTGTGTTCACCACTCGGTTTTCTCAATAGCACCACACTTGAGCTATAGGGAGAGTCTGACTTCGAGATAATTTTCTCCTTCAACAGATAATCAACTTCCTCCCTTAGTGCTTGGGCTTTCGCATAGGGTATAGGGTATGTTCTCATGCATACTGGGGTAGGGTCGGTAACCTTCATGTCGTACTCTAACAGATTCGTACGACCTGGTTTATCTGTGAGCACATCAGCATGGGTTTCCAACACTTTCTGAACAATCTTCTTCTGCTCTGGAGTTAAATGTTCACTAATATTTACTTGAACATAATCCTCTGTAGTTGTGAGTGGATACTCCATAGAGTGAAGTGGTTCACCGTGCATTTCTGTTGCAATGGCTAGGGTCATAATATGTGCAACTTCTGATGATTCCTTGTCATAGTATTTTTTAAGAAGATTGACATGATATACCTTCTCCTTTCCTTTCTTGTCAATCTTATAATTGGTCCTGGAAAGTTTCTCCAGTATGACATAGGGTCCCTGCCATCCAATCTGCAATTTATTATTGCTGCTTGGCAACAGTAATAACACCTTTTCACTCACCTCCAGTTCCCTATCCTTTGCTTTTTTGTTGTAGTACGCAGCATGCTTCCTCCCGGCCTGTCTTAAGTTATCATTGGCCAGTTTCCAACCTGCTTTCAATCGAGATGTCAACTCGTTGACGTACTGGTATGCGGAAGTCACTGTTTCCTCTGCCTTTTCATCAGTCCATGTCCGCAGCAATGCTTCCAGTGGACCTTTTATTGGTCTTCCAAACAACAATGTAGCTGGAGCCAATCCAGTTGAGTTGTGGGGTACTTCCCTATATGCAAATAGTGCAGCGGGTAAGTATGTATCCCAAGTATCAGGTTTTTCACTCGCCAGCTTTCTAAGGATTGAAATTAGCGTACCATTGAACCGCTCTACTTGACCGTTCCCTTGGGCATGGTAGGGACTACAATGATAGTGCCTGGCTTGAAATATCCTGAATACTTCTTGTGTTAGCTTTCCCTTAAACTGAGACCCATTGTCAGTCAATATCTGATGCGGGAAACCTAATCGGGTAAATATTGTCAACAGGGCCTCTGCCACGTGCTTTGAATCTATAGCTGACATGGCCACTGCTTCTCCCCACATAGAGCAAGTATCAACCAAGGTTAAGATATAAGCATTTCTCTTCTTGGTCCTAGTGAGGGGTCCAACAATATCTACTGCAACACGTCCAAAAGGGGTTCCCATAATAGGCATTTCTCCCAGTGTTGCTGGTGCAGTCCTATGCTTAGGAGCTACTCTTTGGCATTCTGGACAGGATCTTACATATCTTTTTATGTCCTCTGTAATTCCTGGCCAGAAGTAGTGACAGGCTATCCTTTGTCCAGTGGCCCCTATTCCCATATGTCCACTGAAGGGTATAGCATGTCCTAGCGTCATAACCTTCTCCCTGTAAGATTTTGGCACTACAAGCTGTCCATGCCCTTTAGGTCCTGTTCCAGCTTTTCTGTATAGTAGGCCATTCTTCATATACAAGTCTCCTTTCTCTGGAGGGTTATGTGCTTTAGGCAATTTGCCAAAACAAGGCTTCAGTGTGCTATCTGCTGCCTGAGCCTTTTTCATCTCTTCTGGATGAGTATTGATAGGATTCTCCTCCATTTTCCTGGAGCTTTCCCTGGTCTGGACTGTTGCCATAACTACAGGTTTTATAGGTTCTCCAAGGAAAACATACCTACACCCCAAAATCAAAGGGTAAATAGGGTCGTCCATCACTGCTGCTTTGATTTCTCCTTCCACATAGCGAGATCTTATGTTGATTCGAGCTATGGGTAGTGTCATGGTTCTTGCTCCCTTGATCGGTCCTCTGATTTCCCTGTTTCTGTGGTTATCTGGTCAGGACTCACTAGAGAAGAGCACACAACTGAATCAAAGTCCAATCCTGTGTCATATAAACACAGTACTTGAGTGCCATTCACGGTCACTTCCTCACAGACAGGGAGATGATGGAAGTCCTTCTGACTTACTGCCAGTTCATTCCTTCCCTGATTCCCTGTTGTAAGACATGCAGCATGATGAGGAGGATTCTTCCTTCTGCAGTCCGCAGTATTGTGGTTACTCATTAGACAAGTTTTACACCACTTTCCTTCCTTCCGGTAAGGTGTCTTATCCGATCTTAGAGGGTTTTTGTCCTTTTGGTCAAATCTTTGTTTGTTCCTTGTGGTATGGTCCTTTTGTTCATATTTGGTATAGTTTTGTGATGATTTGAAGTTTTCACCCTGCTTCTTCTTATTTCCTAATAATTCTGCCTGAGCTGCTTGATATCTCTCAGCAACAGTTACAATATCTTCCAATCTCTCTGCTCCTTGTTCCATGATAAACTTCCTCATTTCTTGAGGCATGGACTCTTTCACTTGCTCCATCATTATCATTTCTTTCAGATCCTGACACTTTCCTAAACTACTCCATTTTTCCAAATAGGTTTCCAGTCTAGCAGAGAATTGGTGATAGTTTTCTCCTGGAAGAAGTTTAGCTGTTCGGAATTTCTTTCTATATGATTCTGAGTTCTTTTCATATCTCACAAGCAGTGCCTGCTTCAGGATTTCATAATCTTCCTGGTCATCTCTTGAGAGCTTCAAATACACATCGTAGGCCACACCTCTCAATCCCTGAGATAGTTTAAGACTCCATTTTTCTTTCACTAAGCCATAGGTAGTGGCTAGTCTTTCGTATCTATCCAGGTACGACTCAATGGCGTCTTCTTTCTCAACAAATGGGTCCAGATGAAAATTCATGGCCCCACTTGAGGTGCTCTGGCTGGAGCTACTCTCAGAGTGAGGTGAGCTACCACCATTATTGCCAGTATTTGCCTGAATTTCAAGCTCTTTTAATCTCAACTGATGGTCTCTCTCTGCTTGTAATTTCCTTTCCTCAGCTTCTAACCTTTTAGTTTCTCTTTCAGCTTCCAGTCTCTTGTCTTCTCTCTCAGCTTCCAGTCTTTTGTCTTCTCTCTCAGCTTCCAGTCTTTTGTCTTCTCTCTCAGCTTGCAACCTCCTTTCTTCAGCCTCAAATTTCTTTGCTTCTCTATCAGCCTCTAATTTCTTTGCTTCAGTCTCTAATTGCAACTTTCTTTCTTCCCTATCCATGTGTTTGTCCACTTCTGTTGTGACATACTGAGTGAGAGCATCACCTGTCAAATTTAATTCCTTACCCATCTGCATGATCGCAGTTCTGAACTTCACTAGATCAGCCATGGCGTTGCTTAGAGAGGGTATGTAAATTTACTATAACCAAATTATTGTAATTAAACTTAATTAATTTAAATGAACAAAAAATTTCCGTGCAACTTTGTGAGCATCAACTATTTACTGAGTACTAAATGGTACTCCTCCTAAGAAAATATTGTTTTAAAAATCCTAAAATAGAATTTTTTTTCAAAAAATAAAATTTATTTTCTTATGTTACCTATGGGTGGCACAAGATAGAGTGTAGATAGATGAATAGACTAAGTATGGCTCAAGATATACAGAAATATCCCAGGAACGAGCCCCCAGTGTGGCGAGAGGTTTTATTTTGGCTCTTGGATCAGTATAGTACTGACAATTACAGAAATAGGATTTCTGCAGAAAAAGGTGAAGTCCCAGTGTCTGAGAGGACTACTGGTATCACAAATTAGTTACGGCTGTGAATGATCTGATCTCGAAACAATAGTATAGAGGAGACCGACATAAAGCGCCACCTCTGCTGTGTAACCAATTGTGATATTAAACAAAGCAAGGAAACAGATTTTTACTTAACAATGATAAAATTGACAAGTCGTTCAAAATACAATTTCCTTATATTTTATTTAGTATATATACACTATCTACTCTTGTGCTGAAAGGTGAATGTTGCAAAAAAATGGAATGAAATGAATTGGTAAGTTTACATATAATTTACAAATATTTATATTTATAAATATTACAACACGTTTTCCAATTATAGGAACAAAAAATTATATCAGCGGTGCTGTTAATTAAGGATATAACGTTTATCAGCTATGCTGTTATTTACGTATAATTTATCCACTATGATCTTATTATTGTCTCTTGCTACGCTAATTCACGTTTTCTTCATTGACAGTTCTATGCTCACAATGCCGACAGAAATGGTACTAATGTGTACTCATCTCTCTTAAGTCTGTTCTTCTTTGTTTGGCTCACACCACCGGCAGAGTATCGTTCCTTTAGCCCACCCAAGACTGAGGGGGACCAAAGATGTAGAGTCTGGTCAACCTCTATGCTCCTGCGGAGTTCCAGGCAGCGGGATTGACTCGAACATACGACCTCAGGTTTTTAGGACACAATTAAACCCTCCTAAGATTTTAAACTGGCCAGGTTTTGACGCGACTTAGTGAAGTAGGTTGCAGGTCGATGCCCTCAGGTAAGTTACCATAAATCAAGGTGACAGCTTCTCCCTCTTCAGTCTGTATCTCTGGCGTCAAGTTCGGGGTTGCGTGGTTAGCATAAAATCCGCCCGATTATATAGTCAAGTAACTACTTGAGGAAAGCTTTCGGTTGGTTCCTGGCGGAGCAAGTTGATTGGTTTCCTCCGATTTTGTACCTGGTCTCATACAGCCTAATTTTATTCAGTTTTCATCGGCCATCTTGCGTGAACAAGATGGCCGTTAATTTATTCTGTCTCAGAGACTGGTGAACGTTGATCGTTGATTGGTTGAAGCAAATCTGTATCTCGACATAGTGATTAACAAAGTAGTGGGTTACACTTCGTTTCACGACAGCAATTCACTTTCAATTTACGACATTGATATAATTGAACTAACCTAATCGAACTAATCTATGCTGGAGGCAAAAAGTACATTTTACTTAGACAGTGCAAAAGTGCCACTATATTTAAATATCTGCAGCAGCAGGTATAGAGCATGGAATTCAGATAAGCATAAAGAGACCACAAAAAGCACCTTGGTAGCTACGCGCCAAGTATTGACAGGCAGGAATTATGATATGTCCTTTCTGCGTCACCACCTGAGGATTTAATTATTTTCTCCTCTATTAAGCTTCTTCCTTTTCTGTCCCTTTCACCTTCACACAAGGAAGTAAGCCCATACGGCAGGGGTCGGCGACTTGTCGATCCCGGTCTACTGATAGTTCCCAGTGGATGATTTGGTAGATCTTTAGGCGACTACAGGGTGGAAAATAATTACTTTTTTTAAAACTAGGGGACCTTTCGGACTAAACCCCTCCCACCAGCATTTAAAATCGCGTTGTCCCCATGATCAAAGATACTTTTTCCGCATTCCCAAACAAAACTCTCCAGCCTTGCTAATAAAATATATTCGTGAACTGCCTGAGATAGGAACGCAATCTTCTAAGGTTCGTCATTCCAACTCAGCCCCCCCCCCCCCCCCCCCCCCCCCCCCGGCTTATAATTACACACACACATATATATATATTCTTTGAGCCTTAGCCGCAGATATATATATATATATATATATATATATATATATATATATATATATATATATATATATATATATATATATATATATATATATATATATATATATATATATATATATATATATATGTTGGATCTTTCAAGGCTCAATATTACTAAATTAGATCCCAAAACCTTCTGGGTTGCCGACCCCTGCCATACGGTATTGAGCAGATCCGTTTTACCTGCATTAACAAAATAAAATTTTCTCTTAGCACATATCGTAGATCAATGTGTTTACATTACCGAAAAAGAAAAATATTCACTTACCGGCAATGAATGTGTTTACATTTTCAATGAGGTAATTTCTCTTTCATGTGAGTTGATGCCTCACTAAAACCTAAGTCATCGTGTACTCCTGGTTTGCAACCATATTTGGGAAGAAATCTGAATGAGTTTTGGGTCTCTGTAATACCGATGTTTGATACTGAAATCCATTCATCACCAATTGCCCCTTGTTGCTTCTTGGTACTAGTGCGTTTCTCCCTTTTAGTAGATGATTTGGTCAAAACTTTGCGTCGTTTTGTAGCACTAGGGCCTGGCTGTGACCACGCCCCCTCCTCATTGGAACTAGATTCTTCATTAACGTCAAATTCGAAATCATCAATGACATCATGTTCACTAAACTCATCAAATTTACACATCTCCCTAGCCTTTTCTATAGATAAAAAAGACCTACGTTTTGATAAACATGATGTGGTTGGTTCCTTGACATTGTCTGTATAAGGAACAATAATCACCTGATCGAAAGCTGACAGATTTACCGTTTTTTTTTTTTTTTCACAGTGAAATTTGCGAGAACAAGCGTGTTTCCGACTCACAA